>JAPXFQ010000622.1:3600000-3914013 GCA_028564705.1 Apricaphanius iberus | reverse complement strand
TCTTTTATTGAATTGTTTTGTTTTGTTTGACTGCTGAGGGGAATTAGACTATTGTGTATCCTACGAAAATTGAAGAGGAGTTTTAGTTGCAAAAATCACTTTGACTATGTTCAGTTCCCTTCACAGAATCGGACAGATGTTTTTGAAGTATGAAAAGTTTTCATTGTTTACAATCAAGAATATTTGGGCAAGTGAGCACATTTGGGTTTGTTTAAAGAGGAATCATATAAGCAAAAGTATTTTGAATGGATATTGGATTGTGTTAAAAAATATATATAATTTAGGTTTGGCAAATATTTATAGGAAAGTTGTTTTGTCAGTGATTTAAATCTTGGATTTTTCTTTAGAAATATAGATAGACTTTGAAGTATAGCAAACTGAAGACTGTTTTTGTAAACTATGTTGTGTTATCAGTGAGTACTCGTCTCTGGTTTTGTTTTAAACATTTGATGTTTTTAACCTTTTTCAACATCAACAACAGTTATCTCAATGTAAGTAGCATACTTATATTAGCAGAAATTATTAATTGATTAAAGGGACAGAGTCAGGGAAAAGTGGTGTTAAGTCTGATTACAAAGGGGTTTAGTTCAATATGAGCTATTCGTCTCAACCTCAGTGAAGCGAAACCAGGAGAGCCACTTTTCCATAGAGACTTTTTAAAAAAAAAAGGGATAGAACCTTTGCAGATGGTTATTGCCTTTATTTTTGTTATTGCAATGTTTTAGTGGTGTATTAGCAATATCTAACAGAAAAATCCAGCCTTTTTGTTGTTTGTTTCTTTTTTGATTTAATTTTGTTTTTCTAAGAACTAAGTGTGTTGATGAGATATTGCGATGCTCCATCTTTATAAATGTTTAATTTACACATGAGATGAAAGAGACATTTATCAAATTGAAAAAATTGCGAAAGGCATTGCATTGATGAAATATAGAATATAAATTGGATGAAAAATGAAGGAATCATTAATTAAAATACGCAGGGGAAGTATTAGAACAACAGTTTAATTAGACGTATAAGGATTGATTATTATTCCTGGTGGAGAGAGCAAACATGTTGATTGGTATATTTTTACCAGAATTAATATTGAAGAAATTATTACTAGTATAACTGATTGAAGTAAAATTAAAATAGAGCCCACATAGGCAGTCTGAGTGTGGAAGATATTTAAATTCAGCATTCGAGGAAGGAGACTAATGAATATGAAAATAAAATGTTTGAATGTAACTTGATTTGAATAAGCTGAGAGGATCGACTGTCTGTTTTTTTTTTTCTTACTCTAATTATATATTTTTTCTCTTTTTCTCATCCTGCAACAGAAAACCCCTCAGATAAACATTCTTGAGATGGAATTTATGATCCTGGGGAGATGAGATGGGTGGGGGTACGTGGGCTGATGACGGATAGTGCCAGGCGCCCGCCGTAACGGCCACAGAGAGAAACATCTTTACGACCAGCGCAGAATTACGACTCTCTTGTGCTCTGCTCCCACACAGGGGGGCACAGGTGACTGTATATTTTCAGGGGTGAACTGGAGGACACCCTCAAAAGAGCAAGTTTCCTCATGCTGAGCTGAACTTTCAAGGACAATATGTGTGAATTCACTTGGCTGGCGTGAGAAGTGATGATCAAAGACTGTTGATTCAATGTCACTGTTGCTGAATTAACCACAAGAGTTTCTGTTTGTCTGATCGAAGGTGGCCGAGGTTCTACGTATTTTGATAACCCCATGTCTTCCCCAGGATTATCTCCGGGTAAAATACCACCATTTACCGGGAACAAAATTTGGCAGAAAAAATTGGGCCGATAGCAGGGGGTTGCTGGCTGGTGAGAGAGAAAAAAAAAACATTTTTTTCTTTTATGTTTTCATCCACAGGGATGTACTGAATTTAAGAAAGGATATATTGTAATGGAACAGACATAAGTGTCTTAAACTGGATAAATAAAATAAGTAAATTTAAGAATCAATTTGGGTGAACAAGCAAATGGATAGTAATCAGTTGAACTGTACACAAAAAGTAAATTCTTGAGCCTGCTCTTGTTTTTTAAATCCATTAATGAGGGAGGTGTTTTTGGTTTAGTTTTTAGGAAAAACAACGGTGTGTCGAAATAATGTGGATTTGCTCTTTCCCCAGGGATTATTTTTAATTAGATGGGTGAAATAATTTCTTGGCACAATGCAGTTGAATTAGATTGAAAAGGAGTGATCACAAGACCGGATCAAAAAAAAAAAAAACTGTCTTTTTTAGATGTTTACAAGCTTATGCCCCAAGGTACAGCTCCAGGTCGAAGGCGTGAGGAGTCCAGTGGTTCAGCAAAGTTCCAGATAACAGCTGGGAACACACACAAAGTGCAGCTCCACGCCAACGACGAACCTGGTCGGATTCTGCCTAAGGAGGGTCGTGAAGGGTTTGACCAAGCTGAATCGGAAGCTGGGGCCACAGGCGGCGGGGCCTAGCTCACCCAGAAGGTTGTTTGGGTGGTGATATTACTAATCCAGTGTGATCTATGTGCCAATGAATGAGATGGGCAATTTGAAATTGCCATCTCAAAAGAGGGATCTACAGAAGAAGATCACAACTCACCAATCAGCTGCACAGCAGGTTTTGACCAGCCCACAACGGTGGGCTAAGCTATAGGAAGCGGGGCCTGTCTGTGCATTTGTGTATATTGGGGGAAATGCTCAATTAATGAAGTAATTGGCATTTCAGAGAGTGGTTATTTGCAAATTTGGGAGTAAAAAGTGGAACACTAAAAAATAGGAGCCCTCCACACTGATCAGCTCTGTATATCGCTCTCCAGCTGCCAGGAGCCATTGAGGGGGATAAAATGAGAGTGAAGAAAGAGGATCAGAATACAAATAAAGACTGAACATTTATTAATAATTTTTTTGCATTTTACAGGTTGTTTAACTATTTGATTAACTATTTTATTCAAAAGTGAAGAGTCGTAACACTGCCTAAAAGGGTTCTTAATACCTTCTATTTCACAGGTTTCTTAACACTTTAAGTTTGATTTCTTTCAGAATATAATATAGTAATAATGTCTACGTTCATGGATTTTCTGAGCTTCTTCCACAGTATTAACATGTATCAAGTCAGATTTAATTATCTCTTCACATGTAAGACATTCTTATACATTGTGGGTTTTTGAATTTAGTTTGTGGGAATTGTTAAAATAAATTTTTTGGTTAATGCCAGAAGAGGGTGAATCTATGATTAACAGATTTACATTTTTTAATGGGAGTTAAGGTTAAAAAAGGTACTTTAATAGTTTGTGTTTTGAATTTTAGTCTGGAATACTTCATGTTTTTAAACTGATGAAATTTCTTGGATTTGATTTTTTGCATTCTAAAAAAGCTTTACAGGTTTTGATCTTTAATCAATCCATTTTTAAAAATGGATTGAAAAGAGGGAATTGTGGTAATTCTGCATAAGGTTTAAACTTTTATCATTCAGAAGGTAAAAGACTGTTTATAAAGTTTGCATGGTTATGGGTCTGACACTATTGTTTATGCAGATAAGCTTTTAAGTCATAAAACTCTGGGGTGAGTTTTTATTGCAAGCTGTAAAAAACAGGATGTCTGTAGAGTTGGGGTGTTGCCATAAAACCATAAATTCAGAATGAGCTTTTAAGAAAAAACGTCTCACCCATATGACTGTATAATTTTCTGACAGCCAATAAGACCTAAGACACTGTATGAAAATGTTCTGATTGGAGAGATTAGAAACGCCTAGAGGCCCGGTTGTCTATAAAGCTGTGAAATAAAGATCAGTTAATTGTTCAGATTTCTTTAAGTCTGGACCACAGAGAAACTAGGGCAACTTTCTCTGTAAACTGCAATTTGTTAATCTGTTCAAAATAAATGTTAAACTGGAAATTGGCTCCATTTTGTCTCTGCTTGAACATACATTGAATTACTTATGATAATTATTTAATTCAACAATGTGCAAAATGATCAAAAGCATTATAGCACTTGTGGGAGCTTGGCTTTTGTTTTGTTGTGTTGCCAGTCAGAGTCAGTGTTTTTATAGAACTGTAGCACCTGCATTAATTGTTGGGCTTCCAATGCACAAGTTCTGTTATTGTGTTTACAGTGTTCGATGTGTTTTCCGGTATCCTAAATTGTTTTATGTCTGCTTACAGTCCAGCATCTTACAATGCTGGTGATGTCTTTCAAGGCCAGTTTATGCTTCTCCGTTTTGACGGAGACGGACTGATGCAACGCAATTATCCGTCGACCCAAGGGCTGTCCGTCATCTACGCAACGATGGATGGTGTCAAGCCCCATTTTTTAACTATCCGTCTCCATCAACGGAGAGCGTGTAACTGTGATTGGTCAACTCAGCAACAGCCAGAGATCATTATCCGTCAACGCAAGGGCTCTCCGTCACCTATGCAAGGAACGCAAGGAGTAGAGGCCCAATTTTTAACTATCCGTCTCCGTCAACGGAGAAGGATGCATCCGATTGGTCAGTTTCAGCAACAGCCAGAGATCGCTTCACCAGAACCGGGCTCTAAAGTCGCTGTAATCAGTAGTTAATGCAGCGTTGGGCCACTACATGCTTTATATTAAATGGATTATTTATCTAATCTGGTCTTTTGGTGATTTTGAACAAAATGAGGTGTAGGAAAACAACAAAAAAAGGCTACTGTGTTTGTTTCCTTGTGTTTTTAGAGTATTCTATGAGCTGCACTTCTAGTAAAAAGCTTTACAGCTTAATCAAAACTTACTTTCTGTTATCAATTGCTCCTTGAGGGGGAAATGTTTTCACAAGCCTAGAAAAAAGCTGAAACAATGCTGTGATAGTAGGCAGAGACGCCATGAAAAGTTAGCACCCCCTGCTTTCCTGTTCGAGCAACGATAAAAAAACAATGGATAGCTGGGTGAAAAAAAATGGAGAACCATATACCAAGAATGTCCCCGTCAATACGTCTGCGTCTGAGTGGAAGTTTGCCGTCAGAGAAGCATAAACTAGGCTTTAGAGGCAATTTGCAGTATTGTTGAAATTATTGCAAAAGAACTAATGAAAAAATACTGATGAGTCTTGATTAAAATTATATAAATAGTAACCATGTCTTTTCATACTTTTAATGAGCACGAGATGTGTTAATTTTCAAATGTTCTTGCTGTAGGGATATTTTTATCTTGTGTTTTTTACCTCTTTATAATATTTGAGGATTTATTTAAGCATTTCCCTGTTTCATTTGAACTACTTGCTTGTTAATAACCTCAAAGTAGGACAAATTGCAATAAGTTTGAGATGGGTAGCCTCTATGTAAGACCTCACTTAATGCAATTATGTAGCAGCTTAATTGTTCTTTAATATCTACGCATAAAGCCAATGCATTACATTGAGTAATTATGGCTAATGACTGTTGTGGGAAAGGGGAGCGGAAAAATGTGATGTGCGTTGAAAGAAAGTGCTGAATTCGTTTGTGCCTAATAGACCTTTTGTTGAATAGGTTCCGTCCGCATGTGATAAGGGTGTTAAAAATTAATGATTTATAACTATTGAGCCAGCAATCACATTTTAATTAGGCAGTAATTTATGATAATTTGTCTTCTTTCACAGCAGAACAGTTAATAATTGTTAATTAGGCGTTGATTATTTGTCCTTTGAACAGACACCCTAGTGGTCAATTTGAAGTCCATGAGCATAAAAAGCCTAATCTGAATATTTATTTAAACACATGTGAGAAGCAAGAGAAGGAAATAATGTAAAAATATTAGACAAGTACGTGAAACAGCAACATGTTATGTCCATCTGCACCATCTCTGCATTGGCACCAGATTTTCTCACATCACCAGGCTGGCTGTCTGCAGTTGCCAAGTCCATCCATCTATCTCTGTCTCAGTGTGCCAAGGCTGCGGAGAGAAAAAGAAGACAGGAACACACTCCAGGGGGAACTTTCGACAGGGTAACATTTTCAGGTTCAGGAGTAAGGAAAAAAAAGACAGCCATAAAAAGACTGTAATCATACCTTCACCGGTCATTTTCCCAGCAACTGTTATTTGTTTTACAATTTCTTGTGTCTGAAAGTGTCTCTTTCTCCTTATGTATTTGGGTTAGAGAACTGACCCCAGGCTGCTTTAATTTTAAATGTTTGCAGATTGCTGCTGGGGCTTTCTGCTGTATGCTGCACAACATGCTAACCAGTGCAGGCTAGCATTTTTTTGTTGTATATACTTGGGTTTCCATGAAAAAAAAAAGATATTTGCTTTCTTTCCATATAAAGAAAACAATGTGGCAACCTTTACAGAATTAAATGGATAGCTCAGCATTTTCTTTAAGTTAGGTTCTTCTTTCTTTCTCGTATGTACATATGGTAAAAAGTCTGATTTCTATGTTCTAATATCAAACTTTAAGAGGGTAAAGCAGGAAAAAAAAGTTAAAACCGAAATTCAAAACCAGTCTTAATCCTCATCTTTCAGCACCAGCACAAGCAAACCAGAACTGAAAAGACAGAATTGGGTTATTTATCTCATGCAGAACCAGACTGTCCCTTAGGTTAGAGTGTTCTGCAGCTCTGTGTGTTTCATCTCGAGAGATAGTCGGGACTACTCTAACAGTGATTCTGTTTGCCAAAACTCATCCTGAGACATGCAGGTGTTACTGGTTTCTTCTACTGGCACCGGACTTTGGAGGTTCCCCACTCTGTTACAAAAGTAAAGTGCTTACATAAAAGTATTACCTGATGTTGGAGACACATCCCTGTTGTATGGTGGACAAACTTGCACTTACACCAACTTTAAATCCAAATTGACTAACTCAGCAGAGTGTGGGATGAAAAAACAAAACAAAAACAAAAATAAACCTTTGAAGCAATATATCTGAAAGCCTGATCAGTCTTCTTTGGTTCGGATGATAAAGACTTTGAGTGTGCAAATTGAGCAGCTTGATAGGACCATATGCTTCATAGGGACGAATAATCACTGGGAACCACTATCTCACAATAGGTAGCCAATAAAAAAATGTGAGTCTATTGTTCTTTTAAAACACATTCTTTTGACGGCAAACAATATTTCTAAGTTGCATAGGTATCAACCATTTTGAACATGGTTTAATTCCAATGAAAAAAAGACAGATTCACATCCAATGCTTAACATTTGCTTAACACCTTTGCTAAGTAAGTTAGTAAAGGTAAGGTTAATTCACAGGACAGTACATTAACATTTTTAGCTTAGAGTATTGGTGCTACAGCATTTTTGTAGCACAGACAAAACCCAAAATCTGCTTAATGCCCCATAAAACTTTGGGTTGGTCCTGTGCTACATTTTGCTATGTCCCTGGTCTGACACCTGAATCAAATGGTTGAATTGCCCCCTTAGCAGGCAGTCGGGGACTGCAGAGTCCTGCTACCCAGTTATTTGACTCAGGTGTGTTGAAACAGTGACACATCTGAAAGTTGCAGGACACCAGCCCTCATGACTGAAATTTGACACTTGTGCTTTACATGTTTCATTTTTCTTACATGTTGTAGAAAGATTGCAAAACATTATTAATGGCACCAAGTCTCCAACCTAATTTTTTTGGTTTTTTGGTATAAATGGTAATCATTGACCTTTGTGTAAAAACCACCCTAATGGAAACATGACAATGGTATTGAGATGTTTTTAATATTTTAGAAATCCTCTTTTGACCCTCATGGACTTGTTACTTTAGTCTGCAGCACCTACTAATCTGGATTAATACTAAATACAGACTTCAAAACAGTGATGTATTGTCCAAAAGATATGAACTTATTACCTCAGGATAAAAATCTTGAGCTATATTTTTAAGGCAAAAGGGCTAAATAACGTTAGAAAATGAGTAGGACTCTTTAAATATCTCTATTAAACAAACAGATTGTGAAGGATGTTGAGAAACGCCTACGCACAGCAACAGCTTTGATTCAGAAGCATGTGATAGAAATATAAAGAGGCTGCCTTCCTTTGGTTAAAAAAAACATTGAGGTGAAGTCAAGCTAAAACCTTTTTAAACCCTGCAACTGATGTGAACTTTTCAAATCAAATCAAATCAAACTTTATTTATAAAGCGCTTTTCAAACAAAGAAAGTTACTCAAAGTGCTTTACAGATTTAAAATAACCCCACACCCCCCCCCCCCCTTCAAAAATAAAATCATCAGTGCAAATACAACCCCCTCCCAACCCAACCCATCAGCCATACTCACTCACACACACACTTAGAAGCTACAAAAAGCGGGCTGAGTACAGATGAGCCAGGAAATGCCATCATGGGAGCCATCTGCATCAGCAGCAGCAGATCAACAGCAGCAGCCAAGGCTCCGACCCAGGGCGCCCAGAGGAGGGAGGGCTGGTACCCCCACCTCCACCCAAGCGCTACCTGGGGGGCACCCAGGCAGCCACAGCCGACCACCGCCCCCGATGCAGGGGGCCCCCAGAGAGGAAACACTGGCAAGAAAGATTAAAATACATTAAAATATAAAGTTAATAAAATATAAAGTATATAAAGTATAAAACAATAAGTGTAAAACAAATAATAAAAATGCAAAGCAGATTAATAAATAAACAGTTAAAAGCTGAACTAAAAATTAAATCAGGTAAAACATGCTGAGCGATTAAAAATATATTAATAAATAATAATTAGTTAAAGGCTAAGCTAAAAAGGTGAGTCTTGAGTCTGCTCTTAAAAACATTAACGTTCTCTGCGGCCCTGAGGTCCTCTGGCAGCCTGTTCCAGAGGTGAGGGCCATAATAATGGAAAGACGCCTCACCATGAGTCTGTGTCCTGACTTTGGGGATGACAAGGAGACGGCTGCCAGAGGAGCGCAGAGACCGCGAGGGTTCATACGGTAAAAACATTTCTGACAGATACGAAGACCCAAGACCATTAAGACACTTAAAAACCATTAAAAGAACCTTAAAATCGATCCTAAAACATACGGGGAGCCAATGCAGTGATTCTAAGACCGATGTAATGTGCTCCCGCCTCCTAGTCTTCATCAGGACACGAGCTGCTGAATTCTGTAAAAGCTGTAAACCTGAGGTAGTCTTTTTGGGAAGACCAGAAAGCAGGGCATTACAATAATCAATTCTACTGGTGATAAAAGCATGCATTAGCGTCTCCGTATTGGCCCGAGAGAGAATGGGGCGGACTCTGGCAATGTTCTTTAGGTGATAAAAACCTATTTTGGTGATGTTTTTAATGTGAGGGATAAAAGTCAGCTCAGAGTCAAAAATCACACCCAGGTTCTTCACTTGTAAAGAAGAATTAAAAGACAATGATTGTAGTTTTGGTAAAAGTTTTTCTCTCTGAGCCTCAGGACCGATAACTAAAACCTCAGTTTTGTCCTGGTTGAGCTGGAGAAAGTTTTCTGCCATCCAGGATTTAATGCCTAAAATGCAGTTAAAAAGTGCATCCATTGGCCGTGTGTCATCAGGAGACATGGAGATGTACAACTGTGTATCATCAGCATAACTGTGAAAGTTAACTCCATGTCTCCTGATAACACTGCCAAGAGGGAGCATATACAGGTTAAAAAGCACTGGGCCTAAAACTGAACCCTGGGGAACACCACAAGTGATCTTATGGACCTTAGAGGAACAGGTATCTAAACTTACCGTAAAAGTCCTGTCTGTGAGGTAGGATGTGAACCAGTTGTGAACAGCACCAGAGAGGCCGATCTGTTTTAAACGAGTTAAAAGAATAGTGTGGTCTACTGTATCAAAGGCAGCGCTTAGATCCAGAAGAACCAACACTGTCACCTTTTTAGCATCATAGTTTAATCTAAAATCATTTAAAATCTTTAAAAGCGCCGTCTCTGTGCTGTGGTTCATCCTAAAACCAGACTGAAATTTCTCTAGGACATTATGAGCGTTAATAAAATCATTAAGTTGAATAAAAACAAGTTTTTCTAAAACTTTGCTTAAAAATGGTAAGTTAGATACTGGTCGGTAGTTGTTTAAATCATTAAAATCTAAATTGCTCTTCTTCAGCAGGGGCCTCACTACCGCCGCTTTAAAGGCAGCAGGAAAAACCCCCGTCTGAAGGGAGCAATTCATAAAGTTTAAAATCTCATCTTTAAAAGAACCATAAAATTGCTTAAAAAACCTGGTGGGAATCGGGTCCAAAGCGCTTTTCATTCATTCTGCCATATATTTTAGTCTTCAAAGAAGCTATGTCAAGGACGTGGAGAGAAGGGTCTTCAAAAGCCTGTGACAGTTAGAGAAGTCTGGAGAGAAAATATGGTCTCCTTTGTATGAACTGCCTGATCTGTTTGATAAGTGCAGTACATGGGAAAAACAGTATAATAGCACATTTATTTAAAATACCAACTTTTCAGACTTGGGGCTCCTTTAATTTTCAAAATCATTACTTGATGTGTTTTTTATTACGAAAAATATTTTTAAACTGCCAAATTTGTCTTACCTGTAAGCAAGGAAAACCTTAATTAGGCTGCTTTCAGCCAGCTGACTATCAGTGTTGAATATTAAATAGTATATTAATTATGCAGCAATAACTGCTGCTTTTTCCATTTTAAATAATAGACTGTAAATTTTGGTAAAAGGTTTTGATTCACTCAAGGTTATCATACCATTTGGATGGTATGGCTGATGCCTAAGTGCCACAGCTGAACAGTCTTTCTTACAAAAACGTAATTTAGCTCATCCATTTTTAGCTCATTCTAATATGTGTCAGTCGGTGTCATAATAATTCTTGTTTGAGAATTTTTTCAGGCTCTGAAATAAATAGTGTGGTTAAGTGGGAAGTCGCTGCATTACAGAGCAGCATGATTTCATGCATTGGGCCAGTATGATCCTTGTATTTTGGCTGTATTTTAAATTTGACCATACACACTTTAAAATACTTCATAGGAAGTTTGATTTTTTTTTTCTATAGGTACAACACAAACAAATTAACACACCTTCAGAAGTTTTCTGCATTTAAATAAAGGCGCAGCACTGTCCAAACAAACCCCCTGAACTCCAGGTCAGTACAGTTTCTCATTCAAATCTTTTACCCTTGTGCTCCACCAGCTGTGATCTGTGACCTGTAGAGGAAACATTTATCTGTGCCTATGCATAATGGTAATTATAGTGATGCTGCTAAGTGTTGTCATATGACTGCCTTTATGGATCAGGCCTGCGTACGGAGTGACTGTGTGCATCTCGGCTCCCTTTTGTTGAAGGCACTCCATAACCCTATGCACATACAGCAAGGCAGCTGCTAATTAAATCAATGCGAGACAATGAAGTGCAATTAGAGGCAGTGGCTGAACTGATCCTTTGCTGTAAGCACTGTTTCTCCTCCCTTTGTGCCCATGCCTCTTTAGAACTTGTTAGTTTTTCTCTTTTAGGAGCGAATATCCCCACAGAAACCGTTTGCAGGAGTGATCACCGAGCCTTAGAGGCTGCCAACACATTCATACACTTGAGCAGAGTGCCGCTCTCCATTTCTCCGCACCTAACTCTGCACACATGGAGCGTATAAACCCAGTTTTTCACCTCATATGCCACTTATTTAGCTCTTCCCCCGCCTTCTAACTTGTCATTTGTTCCAGTGTGTATTTTCAAAGCAGGAAAATTGGGGTTTCAAATGTACATATTAGCAAGCTTTTTAAATCACGAAGAGTAAACAATTATATGTGTCTGTTTTAGACGAAGTTAGAAGAATGTTTGTTTGTCAGAATTACAGATTTACGTAGTTTACAAATACACTGTTTTTTCCTCACTGAGATTAAATCTGACTTAAATATTTGCTGTTTTAGGTTAGTCAATATTACAACATTCTATAAATTTCTATTTCTGGCTATCATTGGTTCCAAAATAAAGAGACTAATTGTAACTTTTGAGACTATTACTTTTTTTCAAAATTAGAAGTCAACATACAATTCCTGGGAACTGTTTGCAAACTGAGATAATGTTCTGAGGCTTGGAAGCTTCTCCTTTTCCCCTCTAAACATAATGATCAAGGTCATCATCATGGCGGAACACATAAATTGTAGTTTCATTTTCCAGAAAGAAGTGTCCCAATAAGTATTTGCAAATTGTTATCTGGCTTTTTATATAGCTTTAGAGTAATCAATTTTTTATTGCTAAATAGCCTTTGAGCCCTTGTTTTACTCTGACACATTACGAGCAGCTTCAAACAGCATGCTCACAAGGCTAATGCTACTTTTGTTTTGGGGTGTATTCTCCCATTCCATACCAAAACTCATTCACCTTTTGCACACAGACACAGCTCCATGACGTTGATACATACAATTGTTTGAACAGAAAAACATAGCAGTGGTTCACAGTTCTTGTCACGATATCTTGCTTGATTTCTTTAGAAGTCCCCATGATATCACAGGAAGCAATAGTTTCAGGTGTGCTTATGTAAATGTCTGCAGATCTGCCTCCATTTGAATCTAAAGATGTAAATCAACAAATCAGAAGTTTCCAAAAGCTTTCTCATTATCACCTGGGCTTCTCAAGATTGTCTAAAGACATTGCAATCTTAGTGTATGTAAACTTCTCTTGTTAGAAGAAAGCGATACACATCACCTAAAGTAGTTTCAATAGAAATCCTTTTGGTAAACCTATCTAACCTAAAGCAGGAATACTTCTGTCTAATTTGATGCCAGACAATGAGAAAAAAAAACAAAACAGTTATGTGTCTTTTTATACAGTGTATAGCTATATTTATTGGTTAAATGTCCACTATTATCACTATCATTACCGTCAACATTAAGCACCTGATTCTCAAATGTCACCAGATGGCACTATTTAGCTTTCACATCCGATGCACAGAACTCAACAAGTATATGTTAATGGATACTTTCCTACAGTAGTGGTCATGCTTGACCTCCGCTGTTACCGTACAGGATCACGTTGAGCTCTGCGGAGTTATACTCCAAGATGCTTCTGCACAACAATAAAGGGAATGCTCTTGAGAAGTCTGCTTCTACCAGCTGAAAACCTGTGTCACAGGATGAATCACAGAGGATGTCACATCGTGATCTGAGATGTGCTGTCACTCTCATATTTACCGCATAAAATGAACTGAAAAGTCAACAAACATTTTCAGATGGAAGTGGAAGCCGAACGTGTTCTGCATCAAGTTTGTCTTTATGCCTTTTCTTTGCCATAAGGAGCACTTAGCACTGGCATCTTCGATGCAGTGGTGTTGTCTAATGGGCTTTTAAGAGCTTTGCAAGGCACTATTTGTGTACCATCAGTGGAGGCCTATGATCGCTATGTGACAACAGTATTTTTGAGCTACTTCTGCAGCAGCACAAGATGAGTACCTTGAGCTGTGGCTTTCCCCAGGGGCGCGTATGCTACTGAGATCTAACAGCTCAACTTTCCAACTCAGGTGTCTGCTTCCTGTGAGACAACTGAAAAGTCTTGATTCCTCCGTTTCGCCAGAAAAATGAGTGTTTGTGAAGAAATAGAACAAGACTAAACAGGGCGTTTTCGACACCCGCTCTGCAGAAGAGAGGGAAAGTTTTGATTTGTTGCAGGAAATGTTTGCTTTTCCCCAGAGACTGAGAAAGCACACTTATTTTATTATTTTCTATTGACTCCACTACATTGAAAATTACCGTGTTCTCAGGAAAACTAGAGCATTTCATTGATTTTGTTTCTACTATTGAGTGGAATAATTACAGACTTGAAACACTCATTAGGACACAGTTTACTTTATTGATCTATGGATGAATCTACAAATACTTTCCGTTGAGGACATATTGTGAAAGTATGACTTTTAAGATATTAATATTTTTTCTTTTTCCATTTATAAGCCTTTAAGACTAATAATTCAGAATATCATATATTTTTCTTTTCTTTAAAGTACAATATAAACAAGTTAGAGTTAGGTTTTAAGCAATGTATTCATTTAAGCAGCACCAAAACTATTGAAGAACCTAAATTCTGGCTCTAAGTTCTTTAGGTGAACATGGCAAGTCCCAGAGTACCATAAATATAACAATATAGTCTATGTATATTCTCTAGAAAACTAAGATCCTTACCTTGATCCTTTGGAGATAGGTATCAGCATTTCTAAATAAAAGTCAATGCATTAACATGCAGCAAGAGAAAGTCAAATTATTGCCTTAGTCCAACTGATATCGGACTTTTGAAATGCATGTATACACCTTAGTCCGGCTGGATTTGAACTGAACTGGAGTATGAGAAATTGGATTAAGGGACCCAGATTATGCAATTGGAAATCAAATTTCTCTGCAACTAATTCCCTGCCTGAGCCCCACTTCAGAAAGTGATGAGACAAGAGATTCAAAACAACATGATAGCAGAAGAAGAAGAGTCTGCCAGCAAAGACAAACGTAAGCGGTCATTCAGTCAATTGTGAACGTCCATATCCTAATTTTACTTACGGCTAACCGGGAGAAGGCTAACACGAACAGGTGCATGTCGCCACCTAGCATCGTGGAGTTGAACCCACTTTATTCAATAATTCTATTTTCTCTCTGACATGTAAACTAGGACACGACTCTCCCTCTGCCTAAACTATTAGTCAGATCATTGCCAAAAGCTCAATTTAGATGCAAATATAAATGTATTGAGTGTTTCCCAACCCTGGCAGGTACAGCTTGATTCACACACTGTATGAAAAATCTTGAGGCAGACATTCAGTGTTGTATCTAGAAGTCAGGCATGGAGTGACCAAAACTTAAAAAATAGGAATTTGCAAATGGCCAAAATGGCCAGCACCAGTGGCAGATTTCAGTCAACATAAATTTTAGTCAGTTTGTTTTTGTGGAATAGGTTTGTATTCTTTAACACTGACAAAAACACATGATGTGCCACTTGAGTTTTGTGCTAGATGATTACTGCAAGATGATTCTTCCAACCAAACTAGCAAATAGATGAACTGCAGCCTTAATGAGCAGTTTAGATACTTTAATACAAGATGTTTTCTATAAAATAGATTCCTATGTTTCTTTGGTTTTTCGGATAGCTCATTGATACTGAAAACAGATAATGACTCCTTTTCACGGAACAACCTCCACACTGAGGAGTGTTGCTGTAGGGATAAACTGGTAATGCTAGGGTATCATATGTTTACTGTTCAGATAAAAATATAATCCAGTCAAAATGATGGGCCCTCCAAATTATGTATTATTTTATTGTGAGGACGCTGTTGCAGTAATCAATCCGACTAAAGATGAACGGATGGATCAGTTTTTTAAGGTCCTTCTGCGGCAATAGTCCTTTAATCCTTGAGATGTTCTTCAGATGATAGAATGTTGACCTTGTTATTGCCTTTATTAGTACATTTTAATAAAAATATCAATGTTCTACAAAAAAAGGCAGTCTCTACTACCTTCTTCAGGTTAAAACTTTACACTGTTTTGAATCCGAATCAGGCATTGTTACTGTCTCAGCCTCTACGGCTCTAGTAGGGGGTGAGTTGCTCTTTAAAGTCAGTGAACAGTGGTATTAACTACATGCAAACTGAATAATCAGTTGCATGTATCCAGCTTCTTAAACTTACAGGTTAATTTAAGGCAAACATAGAAAACATGCCTTAAACTGTTAGAAGGTCCACCCCTACTGTTTATTCTGCTGTTGAAAATAATGAATAATATATTCCAACATTTCAGCTCGTTGGGTTTTGTTGCATAATAAATTCCTAGAGGAGTGAGTTATAATGTTGTCAGATTGAATATGAGACAGTGTAGCACTCCAAATGTTAGTCCATTAATGTTATTTCTGTGAATATACAGTTCTTTTGGGTTTTGTCTCTGATAGGTTTTCCCATTTTAGAAGCTGACATTTCTGTGATTTCTTCTTTATGTAATAGCTCAAGATAATTCTTATTGGATGGAGAGAATCTTCAATCAGTATTTTTGTTGCAGATTGTCTTTTGTAGCCTCTAACCCGAATTCCTCCCCGACTGCCTTGTATTTATTCTTCCTGGACAATAGCCTCCCCACCGCATTATGCTGCCATCATCATCCTTCACATTGAAAATGGTCAATTCAAAGTGATGAGCAGTTTTTGTTTTATAAACTGGCTTCTTTAAACTTTTCCACAACATTATATTTAACCTGTCTGCTTTTTTCATTGAACTTCACAATGTTGTTATTTTCACCAAATTTTTAAAAATACAACAAACAAAAAACTTCTGATGCCTTAACATAACAACTAGATTTATACTGTGATAAATTGTACACATAATGAGTTGATTTTTTTTGTTTTTTTTCTGAATTCTTAATTTTGGAGTACTCTATCAGGGTAAAGGAATCTAAATACAAATGCATCCACACAATTTACATATATTGTTCCTGGAATGTTATTTTTAGATTTGCATTATCTTTTCCAACATCACAATTATACACATCTTTGTGTTGATCTATCCCGTAAATTCCCAGTAATATGCCTTTAGTTTTTCTGTTGCTTCAGTCAAAATTAGAAAAAAAATGAAGAAGTAGAATAATTCAAGGGATGTTAATAATTTTGCAATGAATCAAAAAGGGGTTTCCTGAGAGTGATACCTATTTGAGTTGTACTGAAATCAAGAGTTTGACTCCAGTTGCTGAACCGCCCTTGTGTTATTTGTAATAAAACATGTAAAACTCTTATCTTTATAACTGGTGAATTTCTTACAACATCAGCAGAGAAGCAAAGAGAAGAAGAGGAATAAAGGGAAGATGAAAGACTGATTAGGGAAGTAGAGAGTGGTATCTTATCTCAGCTGAGAATGAGACAGTGTAATTACAATATGGAAATGGTGCTGAAAGAGGAAAGTTGAGCCGAATGGAGCTTATCTGGTTAGGGTGTCACTTCGGCTGCAACCTCCAATATCAATTGCTAATCTCTCAATAAAAACCGCTAAACAGTTTATCTATATTTATTTATTTGAGATTGCATTCTTTTCCTGAGTAATAACATTATAGATGGGAAATCAATTTGCTGTGCTTCTTAAAACAGATAAATTAGTTAGATGCTATTCATGCACTGTTTACTTTGGTGACACCCAATAATGCTGAGCGTGATTGGCCAAAATACAGTCAGAAGAAACTGATAAAATAACTTTTGGCAACTGTGTGTACAGATTACACCAATAGTCTTTTCAAATTCAAACTCATTTTACCCTGCATTTTTAACACAGACACACTCACACACAGACACACACAAGGAGAGTGAATCTGCCATTTAATAATTATGAAGCGTAAAATCCTTGCCGACGGCGAGCATACTGAAGGATGTAATTATGACCTCTTTCAGAGAGCCCACGCTCAGTGGCAATGCCTACATTTCCACAGAGAGAGAGAAAAACACTCCCAAGGAATGATGGGAAAACGTGCCCTTCATTGCAATTAAGGACAATAATTCTCTGCAAGAAAATTGTTTCAATTGCTTTCGAGCCTAGGAGCAAAATGGCATTGATGGGGGTGATGGTTTGAAATAGGGGTGACAGTGGGATGAGGGAGTGACATTTTAAATGGTGGGAAGTGTTGGTTAAGAGTAGGTTAGGAAATAAAACCATGTGATAGTTCACAGTGAATTTAGGAGGTGGGGAGTAGGAACGTTGCAAAGTACATCCTAAAAGAGTGTATCAAAGTGATGCATGTAGTGCTGAAGTGGGCATAATGTGCCGACAAAGAAAAAGATACAAATAAAATGAATGTTTCTATGAAGGAAATAGGTGGTAGCTGTACTCTTCCTCAGTTCGGTTTAACCTCACAGCTACAGTAATTATGACAGCTGTTGAAATCCTACCATGTTTTTTTCTCATGTAAACCTACATAAAGTATATCTTTAGATCAAAAAAAATCTCCACCCCTGCACATAATATACATATTTTGTGGAGGGGAGGCAATTTTTTTTTCAGTTTCAGAGAAGTTCATGAGCTACAGTACATGCATTGCTTTGCTACATCATTCTTGCTCCTTGAACTTATTCATGTTTGTCTCTTTACTAGCACACATTTTAATGTTTTTTTTCCAGAAAGTGTCAAATGCATTTGTATTCAATTCTCTTTAATCTGATCCTCTTAAAATCCACTGCAACCAAATACCTTCAAAATGTAATGCCTCATGGGATTTGTTTGAAATTCAATGAAAATAAATTTTCACATTTTTCATTCCTTTCTAAAGCCATTAAGGACTCCATCACCACAGAGTTGCTGAATGCAGTCTGTTCAAATATGACAAAAACTTCAAAACTATAAATGGACACATGGAATATGGAATTACTGTATGTACTGTATCTACAAAAAGGGTGAAATAACTGTATACATGTGTTATATTTTAGATTCCTCAAAGTAGCCAACCTTTGCTCTGATTACTGCTTTGCATTCTCTTGAGCTTCAAGAGGTAGTCACCCGAAATGGTCACCCCAAATCATCTCGATTGGGTTCAGGTCCGGTGACTTTGGAGGCCAGGTTATTTCACACTTTTTTGTAAAAGTACTACATAATTCCATATGTGTTAATTCATAGTTTTGATGCCTTCAATGTGAATCTACAATGCCGATAGTCATGAAAAGAAAGGAAACTCATTGAATGAGAAGGTGTGTCCAAACCTTTGGTCTGTACTTATATAATGTGTTGCATTTTGACTGACCCTGACCTTTGCTCCCTGAATAATTTCCCTTAAAGATCAATACTGTATTACATATTCATTATTGTTTGAAGGCTTGTAAATTTAATCTATTATTATAAGATTGTATAGGTTACTGAAAATACATAAAATTACATTTCATTGCATTTTTAGTGCAGTGTAGGCTCTTGTAATTCAGTCCATTGTTTTCTTTTTTCTTTTTTCTTTTTTTTAAAATACTGTTTAAATACTGTACCTTAAATACTGTCTAGCAGTATGCTACTCAGAATTGGTGTCTGAGTACCAAGTACAAGCCCAACAGTTTTACTTTCCCAAGCAGAGTATTACAGCTTCGCTGTAGTACGCCACTTGATGTATATGTATGAAAAATCTTTATTAATGATTACTGTGGGTTCAATTTCTTGACGTCATGGACATTAAACTGAGACAAGAAGGGAGAAAGGAAGAAGGTGAAGAAAAGAAACCGGACCAGCAGAGGTGCGAACCGACGACACAAGACAGGGAGGCAAACAAAGAACACAAGAAAATATCCCAGTCCTCCACCTCTGCCGGACGGCAGAGAAACAGTAATACAAAACAAAAACAACAAACTGTACAGAACCAAACCAATAGTTCGGATCTAGTAGAATAAACTAAGAATTACACATTCACTACACACAAGCATTGATTAATGAACATAATACAAATGTTTCTGGTAAGCTCCTGTGAACAACTAACTAATGATGATAACCTCAGCTTAAGATATGTCCGTCCTCACCAATGTCCCCACACCTATGTGTGTGCGAGCATGCAGGTCGGAATAAGGTTTCCCCACACAAGTGATTGATAGCTGGTGTAAGGAACCGTCAATCCGTCCTACAGGAATCGACACAGATATGGAGGAGGCAAGAGATGTATGCATCCAGGGTCCCACAGAGTACAGAGGCCACAGGCGGATCAGCGCAGGGTCGATCACCCGCCAAGAGAGGAACGGATGGAAGCCCCAGGGGAACACCCACCAGCCGCAATGCTGGGGCCCGAGAGATCGCAGTGACGAGCCCACGGGCTCCGCCGGTAACCGGCTACGCCAGGGCGGGCCCGGATCAGGAACCGGAGGCCACGGGGACCAGGGGCACCCCGCCCCCCAGCGGGGCCCCAACCAGGGACCAGCCGACAAGGGCCCCCCGCCGCCGCCGCAGGCAAGGGGGATCCGCAGCCAACCGACGGACAACACACGCCGCCGCCACCCCGGACCAATACCCACCGCCAACAACCCGGCCCGCCTCCACACACCCACACGCCAGGGAGCCACAGCAAGAGCCACAGCGGATGTACGCCCTCCCCAGGCCGCGCCCAGCCAGCACCTGGACATCCAGATCTTCCAGCTCCCGGGTCCAGATCCCGCCCCACGTAGGGCGCCAAGATCAGGGGCCCAGCCAATGCCGGACAGCCCCACCAGGTGAACAGACCGGCCAGCAGAAGTCCACCCAGGATCCGCCCGACATGCACCAGGACCGAGCCGGGCCGCAACCGGGACCCCCGGCCCCAGGCATCGAGAGCCATCATCAACCAGCGGGCAAGAGCAACCATCACCGACGGGGAGTGACGGGGAGGGAAGAAGATGCATCAGGCCAGAGAGCAGCCAAACACCCAACCTGACAGGTAGACATAGACAGACAGAGACACTCATACGTACCCTCCCTCTCATGCGTACACATTCTTACAAATACAGGACATACGAAAAAAGGACGCTATACACTCATTCATACCCCCCATACGTACACTATACTCCATACTCCCAGGCCCAGGGACAGACGCCCCAATAGAGAACCCTGCCCCTGCACCCAGGAGACAGACCCCTTTGCCCACCAGGACGGGGACAAGCAGACCGCCAAGGCCCCCACACCGGCAAGAGCAGCCCACCAGCCCAGGACCCCGACCAGACGGCGTGATGTTCTATCCGGGCTCCGACCCCTGATGGTCCAACGAACAGTCCATTGTTTTCAAATGGTAAACATCTCAGCAGGGCAAACACGTTCCCTCTTGGTCATTGACAGCCCAATCTTGGTTAGAAAGAAAGCGATCTGAAATAATGTATAAAACCAAACTTTAAAGAAATGGCTTTATCATAAAGTCTGAAGTTTGAAAGGGAAGTGTGTTTTTATGGTTTAACTCCTAAATGAAACCCAGAAGATTCCCTTTGCATGCCAGTTGGCGGGTCTGTGGATAATCTACTGGAATATTTTTTTAAACACATGCTTGGTAAGTCTCATAAACAATTTCATTTTCTGCCTCAGATGTGACAGTATGTAACATGATTATTGATGTAATTTCTTGTATGAGTTTGTGATTTGCCTAAAGCTAAGGCTGCATTCTTTAAAGCATGGTAATGAGGACAGCAGGACTGCGAGAGCGGCAGGGTGCAGGCGCGTGATCCAGATCCTGTGTTTGTGTATAAAATCCTGCTGTGGGATCGGATCTGTGGTAGCTGCTGGAACAAAGGTCTGGATGGAGGGAAATGGGCACCAGAGGGAAAATGGAAAGCAGCTTTACTGCGCGCAGGCATGAACACACGTGCGCCGACTGTTTACATTGGGCCGAGACACCACACGCTGATGCATTCCTGCGCTCACGGTGGGCTCGCCAGATCCGGATCCTTGTTTTCACGCTTGACTTTTCCTTACCTAAATGTGTGCATCTGTGTTTGTCTGCAGGAATTAAAGCAGAAGGCATATTCTTCACTGAGAATTTCAGGTCATTTTCATACATCACTGTACTGACACCCCAGAGTGATTGTTGGGTAGGTGGGGATTGGGGGGTGTCATGTGCATCCCACATCCATTTTCTACTGCTGAAGTTAATGCCTCCCAGGTCCTCTGCTCAGCAGGCAGAGAGTCCACCGCCTTTACGGCAATCAAAATTCACAACAAAATGGAATCTTTTATATGCAAACAAACATGCAGACGAAATAAAACATTCAGGGGAGCTGTCGGGTCTTTTCAGGAATCAATACAAGGCTTTTCATCTGTGTCTCAACCTCTTCCTGGTAATTATCCTGCATATTTTAAGCCCCGTTCTATGCCTGTTTACACACAAACTGTTTTACTGAAAAGAAACACATGCGCTTTAATATTTACCATGAATTTAAAACACCATCAAACTAAAAGTATTGGCACTGATATTTTCAATCAGTTGAACTAAAATGATCTGTTTTAAGGTACAATTTCAGACACAATGTGCACATTTCTATATGACATAAAATGTAAAACTGATTTATCCAGTTACACCTTTCCTCTTTGATGCTTTGAATGTGAATCAGATACTGTATATATAGTGAGAACAGGTTGCAAAAGCATCAGCTTGTCTGACACCTTGATCAGGATTAAAGTGTTGTTGGTGCCCTTGAACAGAATCACCCTTAAAGTGTCTTGTCATCACTTTTCTGGCTCCCATTACCAGGGCTGGTCAGGGCGCCTCTGGGACAAAAAAAGATGATTGGGCAAAGCCTTCCCTATCCTAAACAGAGTCGAACCCCTTGAAAAAAAGGGAAAAAAGGGTAGAGAACAGATGAGATCTTATTGGTCCCGCGATGGAGATAGTTAGAAAATGGGAGGTGAGAGGAATAGTTGAGTAGCTGTGATAAAACCAAGGTGAACATGTCTTGATTCTTAATAAGTAGCAATAGCCAGAAAAAAATAGGTCCTAATCATTGATTAGCCACTGTGATTATTGTGCTTTTATGTTCTTGACAAATAAAGCAATAACTTCTTCCACTACCATTAATATTTAAAGATAAAAACGGGTAAAAAACTCCCTGAGTGTGGTTATAATATCAGGGATCGATATGTAATGGTGTTTCTGATCTCAACAAGAAATATGTTAAATGTACAAAATTTGAACATTAATGGCTTTGTTGTTTAAAATACAAAAAAATATTATTTTTATCAAATAAAAAAAATGTGTTGGGCCTTTGTGTTTTTCCCACTTTACTTTGGTACCGTTAAACAAATGTCAGTTTCCTAATGGCTTCAGAAGTCCCCTGATTAATAAACACAGTCAGCATGCAGTAATTATATCAAACTGGCTCTGAAAGGACAGCATTGATCAGAGAAACAGTCAATACGTTCATAGTAACACGTGTTTTATTTTGGAATATACCGGATGCACCTTGCTTCCCAATGTCTCACTTCCTATCTGGCTCCTGGAACAGAGAGCGCACTTCTGTGACTTGTCAGTCCAACATCAGCCTAAGATCATTTAACGACAACAGTGCTAAATCAGTAGTCAATGCTGCTTTTGGACACTAGATGCTTTATATTGGAAAGCCAGTTTATGTAATGCATTTCTTTGGCGATTCTGAACACCAGGACATGTAGACCAAAAAAACAGACCGCTGTATTTTTACCTGCTATATTATTGAGATTTGCTATAGAAAGCAATAGAAAGCATAAAATACAACTGTGTTCTTAACTGAACATTTGACACACAAAACGCAGAGCTTGCAAGAGAGGCCCGTTTATTTAGAAAGCAAAAGAAAATTGTGTCTACTTGAACAGCTAACTGTATAATCTTTGTTAAGTCAAATGGTACTCCTGAAGAGGCAAAAGTCGCTGTAATTAAGAGTATAAGAGTATTTGGAGGAATATCAGTAGTTTGCTAGACTCTGAAAAATGATAATGTACGAAATAAATAACACAGGCGCAGTAGAAATGGAAACACAAATGCAACAACATGCCTGACAACTATAGAAATGAGTGTTTGCTTGGACTGGATACAACTGACCTTATAGAATTCAAAATATGTTAAGCCATTGGGAATGCTATTGATCCAGAAAATAACTTATTAAACAACTTGATAACTCTTGTGATTACTGTACAGATGAATAGTTCAATTTCAAAATGAAATCCAAGCAAACGTTTTAATCATACATAATAGCAACATTTTATATACCAACTTCAGCAATATCAAAGAATATATGAAACAGTTTCATAAACCATTCAACATCATTACCATTTCTGAAACATGTATAAAACCAGAGAAAGGGGTAGACTTCAAAAATGTTGGTTATGAGTTACATTCTAAAAGCAGATATAATAAAAATTGAGGTGGTGTTGCTCTATATGTTGACAATTACCTTACAAAGTTGTTGAGGGTATGACTGTGCTGATGATGATGTAAGTGAATGTCTAACAATAGAAATATTTAGAGAAAATATGAAAAATATTATTGTTACTTGTATCTATAGATCGCCAGGATCAGCCATTGAAACCTTTAAAGAATGTTGTGAATTAACATTTTCAAGAAGGCAGAACAAGTCAATTTACATCTTTGGGGATTTTAATATTAATCTATTGAAAGCAAAATGACATCCAGTGACGGAGGAATTCATAAATTACATGTATAGAATGAGTCTTTTTCCAAAAATTACCAAGCCAAGTCGAACTAAGTACTTGATTAGATAACATACTGTATATACAAATATGATGGGAGATGTTATCATAAGTGGGTTGCTTTTTATTAACGTCAGTGATCACTTGCCAATATTTACAGTTTATAGCTGCAAAAATAGAGCCCAGAATAAGGGAAATAATTATACAAAGTAAAGGATTAAGGGAGCCAGATTTAATAAATATGTTTAAAACAGAATTATCTAAGCAAAACTGGAATATAGTTTTCATGCAAGCTGATGTAGATAAAGCATATAATCTCTTTTTTAAAAGGTTCTTGAACCTATATAAGGAATATTGTCCAATGAAAAATACCAAATTTAAAAATAAACAAGAAAATAAGGCTTGGATTACAAAAGCCTTAATGAATTCTTGCCGAAAGAAAAATGTGTCATATAAAAACTTAATAACTTAATCAAAAACTGAACAACAGAAACTGAAAGTTATGTAAGGTATATAACAACAAATTGACAAAAAATTCTAAGAACTAGTAAAAATAAATATTATAGTGATCTTACTGAACATAAAAACAGACTTGGAATATGCTCAACAATCTCTTTAAAGGTTCATCTAAATCTAAAAAGAAGAATATCTATATTGAACAATAATGAAACCATTAAAGGCAAGCATGATATTATTTATGACATTAACAATTTCTTTGTTAATGTAGGGCCAGAATTATCAGGAAAAATATTTTAATCTGATATAGAAACCAAATGCAATTATTTATTTCAAGGGAATAGTAGTTCAATGTTTCTTCATCCAGTGGAACATGGTGAAGTAAAATAAATTGTATATAAATTGAAAAATAAAATATCTAATGACTGGAATGATATACATATGTCAATTGTTAAAAATGTTATAACAGCAATTGCAGAACCATTAACATATATCTTTAACCCTTTCATTAAAACACATAAATTTTCCCAGAAGATGAAAATAGTCAAAGTAATACCTCTATATAAAACAGAAGTTAAATATAACTTCACAAATTACAGGTCAGTATCAATAATATCACAGTTTTCCGAGATTCTTGAAAAACCGCTTTGTGAATGACTTTTAAAATTTGTGGATAATATATTAAGTAATAACCAGTATGGTTTTCGATCTGAAAGATCCACTGTCAGGAAGTCATCAGCTCAAATTCAGACCAGCCATGTCTGATGAGCTTCCTGACAATCACTCCACTCTCCCCTCAATATAAAAGATCCTTCCACTCACCTTCACTTCGCTCAGTCATTGGTAATCCCATGTCCGGAGCTCCTTATCCGTTCATACGTATCAGTCAACCAGAAGGATTCTTCCAGCTAGTGTAGCAGTTCCAGTTAAGCCAGACCCACACTTCCACCATCTGTTCATCGGGCTGCTCCACTATCCGCCTATGGACCCCGCCGCAGCCTGTCTCCTGAGCAACCCAGCTGCCCTGAACCCAGGGTGACTCCCATCCGCGCCTGGAGTGCCAAGCTTCACCCTATCGCTGCTCCTTGTCCACCGGCGATCCTGACATTCACTTCTATTGTCATGTTAGAATATACTGAAGAAATTACAAAAAACATAGATTCTAAACAGTGTTCCGCTGGTGTATTTCTATGTCTCAAAAAAGCATTTGATACTATGGACCACAACAATTAAGTTGAAAAATTACAAAAATATATTATAAGAGGTATTCTTTGTGATTGGATAAAAAGCTATTTACAAGACAAAACTCATTTTGTACAAATGGAAGATAGTAAGTAATAATTTATAGAAATAAAGTGTGTGGTACCACAAGGCTCTGTTTTAGGGCCAATATTGTTTATTATCTATATAAATGATGTATGTAATATTTCTCAAGATTTAAAACTTTTTGTTTTGTTTGCAGATGATACAACTTTGTTATGTACAGGCCAAATTACAAAGCAGAATTTGGATAAAATCACATCAGAAATGCAAAAATAATGTACAAAGTGAGGAGGAATTTACTTCCAGGGAACATCCAAAGCCTATTTAGAGACAGAGGGGGGTTATAGCCTAAAGGGTGAGTTGAGTTTTAAGAAAATTAAAGTAAGAACAACAGTTCGACAAATTAGTTATTCTATAAGTGGGGCGGTCTTGTGGAATGGGTTACATGAGAATCTGCGCAAATATGTATTTAAAAAAAAATATATACAAACATTATTTGCTAGAAATGTATTGTGAAATGAGCTAATATTCTGTGTTTTGTATTGGAACTAAGAACGTGATTATTTCATTCTGTAACGACTTTAATTACCGTGTTATTGTCTTTTGTCTTAGTCCAGTGATAATGTGTATGATTGCTGTTAAAGAGAAGTAGAATCTAAATAAGTTCCGCTTCTTCCTACTCACTTTTGAACATTTCATAGTGTGTTTTGTTATAGTGCTATGCATTGGAAGTGGTTGTGAATAATGTAGGTGTACTTCTTATGTGTTTGCATGTCCTTTTTTTCATTTTCATAGTACTCAAAATAAACCAATGAACTATAATGCAATCTAAACTAATAGCTGATGTAATTCTCTCACCATTTGTGAAACTGATTTCAGTACTACTTGTTTTGTGGAGAAACAGAAACATTAAACAACTAACAAACTCTAAAAAGAAAAAGAAAACACTTTTAACCTCCCCCCCTTAGTTTTAATACCAAAACAGTAAATCTACCCAGTGAGAAACCTCTGAGACATCGAGACTGTGTGCTGATACTTACGGGCCTCAGAGGGTATGATAGAAGGGCTCTAATGAGGCATAGCCGAGAATGAAATATTAAAGTTTCTAATTAAATAGATAGACCTCTTCACTATCGTCAAGGTTGTTTGGGCCATTATCTGAGCCATGTGATCAGCAATGACCCGACCCGTTAAGGAGTTCCCTTGTGCTGAAACTGACAGAGCATACACACAGTCAGAACGCAGATTTACTTTTTAGATATATTGTGCAGATATACACACATACACACTTCTCCAATAACATGCAGAGGAGATGCATCATCTCCCACATCAGTGATTTTCAGTGTGTCCACACTTTGTACAACTGTTATCCAAGCAAAGAGCTGGAGGTCTTTAAAAAATCCTTTAAGAATGAATGTTCAATTTATTGAACACAAAGGAAAAAACAATAAGGAAGGAGGAAGAAAAGAGCACAAGAAAGAGAGAAATGGAGAATAGATGAACTTGTGTTAGGGGCGAGGCAAGCTTCCATCTAGAACTCTCATCTGTTGGGGTTCATGAATGTCTAAGTAGCTTGTTTTCTCAGACAGGGTAAAAATGTAAAAAAAGACCTTGCTCTTTTCATGCACAGAGGCCGGGGACAAAGAAACCTGGGGCCTGCATATTGCTCGGCATTAAGCAGACATTGTGTGTGGAATAACTACAGTCCTTGCTTGAATTTTAATCACGGTGTTTTATTAAGCTCACTGGGACTTTTTTCTTGGACATGGTTTTAATGATTTGTCCAGCACGCCTCTTCTGTTGTAACCACAGCCTCTTAAGGTCAAAATTACAGAATAAAGAAATGGGGTTTCATACAAAATGCATTTGATTTATCCTTTATTGACTTTTTTAATCCTTAGCTGTGTCACACAAATTTTTATGCACAGTATAAGTTTATTGCTAGGCCCTCTCTTCTATGTCAATCGTAGAAATGACACATCCACACTTATTAATAGTACAAAAGTAATACACTCTTAATACACTCTACATATGTCTGTTATAGACAAAACAAAATTAAGCACATAATATCGAACAGAGGAAAATAATGGTTTCCATTGTTTTCATAAAATGTCTAGAAAACTACATTTTATAAATGAAAATGTTGAAGTACTGACTTAGGACTCGGGAGTCAGCTTTTTGATCCCTGATGTTCTCTAACAAACCTTTGAGGCTTTTAAGGTTTCATGCTGAGAATAAATTACACATAGGCTCCATTTACCAACTATCTGACTATTGGAAGGAATCGGAGAGGGGTTGGACTCTCTTCTGTTCTGGAGTTGCTCCCGCTGAGAGGCATAGGTGCTGGGGTGAGCATACTCGTTGTCCCCCATCTCGGCACCTGTACATTTGGATTTATCCGGGTGAATGAGAGTGTAACTCCTGTCCACCTATGGGTGGGAGGACAGGTTCTGACTATTGCTTGTGCCTATGCACCAAAAAGTAGATCAGATTACCTACCCTTTCTGGAGTCCTTGAAGGGGGTGCTGAAGAGTTCTCCTCCTGGGGACCCCCTCATTCTGGGGGAGCTTCATCCCTCACATAGGCATTGACAGAGAGACCTGGAGAGGTGTGGTTGGGCGGAATACCCCCCCTGTTCTGAATCCAAGTGGTGTTTTGTTAATGCACTCCTGTGCTCGATTGTCCATAATGAATACCATATTCAAGCATAAAGGTGTCCATGTGTGCACTTAGCACCAGGACACTCTAGGCCACAGCTCAGTGATCAACCTGATCGTCATTTCCTTTTTGGACACTCGGGTAAAGAGAAGGATGGAACTATCCACCAACCACTACCTGGTGGTGAGTCGGCTCCGGTGGTGGGGGAGGACAGACCTAGCAGGCCCAAGCCTGTTGGAGGGTCTGCTGGGAACATCTGGCATCTGGGAATAATGAGTCAGAGTGGGCCATGCCACAAGGTGGTTTGTGGCCTGTCATGGAGGCAACCCTCAAACCCACTGGACACCGGCGGTGAGGGATGCTGTCAAGTTGAAGAAAGAGTCACTCCGGGCCTTCCTGCGGCCCTGATAGTTGCTGAAGCAAAATGTTTGGTGCAGGAGGAGTTTGGAGAGCCCACGGAGAGCGACTTCCGTATGGCTTCGAAATGGTTCGGGGGGGGGGGTTAACCGGCTTCTTCACCTGTTTTCCACACTATTTTGCTCTGGACTCTTGCCTCTAGTAAACAACAAGTGACTTAGAACCGATTCTTGATGATTCTGACCTCTCTGTACTTCTCCATTTACATTCCTAAAGCAAAACCTGCATCTGTAGTACTCTTTCGTGGCATGAAGTTGTACTGCTGCTTACAAATTCTAATTTCTGACCTAAGCCTAGTTTCCACCGTGTTGTTTCCCACATCTTCATTGTATGACTCAGTCATCTGGGTCCCCGTTCGACCACCATCCTATCTCACAATCCTATCCCAACTCCTAACTGAAAACCTCACAGCCCTCTTCTTTTTTCAGTTTCCACTACCTGGTCAGTCTTTGTTCTCTTCACCTTCCTCACCATAGGTTCTTGCCTACCACTACCCGACAGTTATTAATCTCTTCAGATCAGAATGTCTACAAAAGATGTAGAGTTCCTACCTCCACGCTTACAAGTCACCCCATGTTCCTGCCTCCTCTGGAATAAAGTTTTTACAACAGCAATTTCCATCCTTTTCACAAAGTCTGCTCCCATCAGACCTTTTTCTTTCGTATCCTGGATACCAAACCTGCTTTTCACTTCCTCATCACCTGTTCCCTTCACCAGCATGTTCGTTAAAGTCTGTACCAATCACCACCCTCTCAACTCTGTGGATACACCTCAAATCATCTGGTTCACTAAATAATTTCTGCTTCTCTTCTAACTCACATCCTACCCATGGGGCCACTAACAACATTGATCTTTATTCCTTCAATTTAAAACTTTAGATTTATCAGCCTATCTGACCCTCTTTTCACTTCCAGAGCATTCCTAATAAAATCGTCCTTCAAGATTACTCCTACTCCATTTCTCTTTCCATCTGCACCACAGTAAAACAACTTGAAGTCTTCTCCCAAGCTTTTAGCCTTGCTACCTTTCCACCTGGTCTCCTGAAGATGTGGCAAGGTGCACGACAAGGGCCTGGGTCCCACCACTCCCGGTTGAGAGTCATGTGCGCTAACCATTCAGTCAAAGGGATATCCCTGTGGCCAAGCA
Organism: Apricaphanius iberus; assembly: GCA_028564705.1. Taxonomy (NCBI): domain Eukaryota; kingdom Metazoa; phylum Chordata; class Actinopteri; order Cyprinodontiformes; family Aphaniidae; genus Apricaphanius; species Apricaphanius iberus. The sequence goes on along the minus strand of JAPXFQ010000622.1, from coordinate 3,884,169 downwards.
GCCAGGCCGCATGATCAGTCAGAGCCATAGTGACCTCCACACTGTCACAAGCACATAGAATATCTACCCTCCTTCTCTCGTTCATGTCGACCAGCTCTTTAGCTTTACCTTTCATAGTCGCCTTCCTGACACAACCCTCTGCATTGTTCCAGCCTGTGGACCAGCAAAATAAATAACTGGCTTGTTGCATTAATTAGTTGTGTGTTTGGTTTTCTAGTCAACTTCTCCAGCTATCTGCCCACCTTTTGTTCTGCTTTATCATTTATTCTGAAACAAAAATAACATATTAGATCACCACATTACACTTATAAACTCTCTTATAATCTGTTCAGTACTAACTGATGTGTTCTTAGCTTTGATTTCTCACTACGTATGTCCAACAACATGCACTGACGTGATCAATAGGTCATTGTCAGTAAGTTCCTGTTGCTCTGGGAGCTTTCATCCTCACATCGTCCTCGTTTTCTTTTCTGTTTTCCCTCCAGAGACTAGAGCCTGATTCGATTTTGAAAAATAAATTGAACATATAGGTCAAAAAAGGCCTTGAGGAGGGTTCTCATTTTTGTTTTTATTTGTACACTTGTGTGTATGTGGTACTGTGAACCTTTTGGTCAATATTTTATGTATCTTTATGAACACATTTTTTATATTTAGTAACATCCTATAAAGCAATATCTCCTGAACTACAGACTGGATAAATTTAGAATATGTGGGGTATACTGTATATGAATAAGAAGTTTAACAGATACAAGTAGCACAGGTTTTATCTAAAATCACTCAATTCTATCTTAAAAACATTTTATTAATACAAGTATAATAATTCACTCATCACATGAGACAAGAGAATGCAGGATATTTAAGAATAGAATATTTTACCTATATTTTCTTGAAAACTAAACATAATTTATTTACTGAGTTATTTGTTTTCAAAAAATGTGAAGTTATTGTGGATTTCAGAATATAAAGCATGAGCAGTCTCTGACAATATTTGATTATTTAATATTTTTTTAATTTATACAAGTTTATCTTTTTGTGCAGTTATACTCTCTTTACATAACTATTAATTTGATTGTATTTCAATCTTGCATACAGAAAAAAACAACCCAACAAACCAGTACTTATTGGATTAGTCTGGATTTTTTTAAAGTGAGCTTTGTTGAAGTTATTTTGCCAACAGTTTCCGTAATTGTGGTAGAAAGATGTTTTATTGTCAATAATTTGTTGGAAAAGTAAAATAAATCCTCCACTTACCACGAGAGCTCCAGTTGTCATGTGGGGCAATTGAGGCTCAGACGTTGGAGTAGGACTCTTTCAATTGGAAGGTTGAGGGTTCAATTCCTTCTTCTCTTTATAACATGATAATTTGCACCTAGGTAAAGCACTGAACCCCAATTTGCCTACCTATTGGTTTATAAATGGCTGAATGTGGCTCCAGTTTATAGAGCTTGGAGTGGTCAGTATTTGTGGAAAAACAAAGTCCTGTCCAGTTTTCTGGTTGTTTCTTTCTACAATTTAAAGAATTTATATAAAATGGTTAAACAGTCTATAAAACATCATTTATAACTACTGCAGTCAAAGCCCTTAACAGTACGGGAATTTCTTCAAATATCTTATAAATGGTCTTTTAAGTATCAACGTGTTTGATTTAAGTTCAGCCATATATGGTCTTTTATTGTTTTGTATGTGTGAGTAAAGATGCTGTGGACCCCCATCAAAGAGAAATGTCTTTAAAATTTTAATCAGACAAATGAAGTTTTTCTATTTTCTGTTTCTATGAAGAACGGTGAGGATATGGCTTGATCTAAGTATTTCAGCTTTTTACCTAAAGGCGGAGAGTAAAGTTTGAACCTGTTATAAAAAGCGTATTTAATATTAGATAGCAAGAAAGAAAGTTTGGTAAGTTTATTGTCTTTAGCAACTAACGGTTAGCCATCAGTGATGTTTAAATTGCTGAAAAATGTATCTTGACTGTTTTATTATTCTCATCAGTATCAAAGCTGCTGCCTGATGAACAATTAAAATGTATTTGGGGCGACGGCGCTTTTTTGGCACTTTAGTAAATGCTGAATCTTAGCCTGCCGTACAACTAGTCTTCATTAGCACACTAGGTTATACAGCACGGCAACAACTCTAGAACTACTTCTTGTTATGCTTCATTGTAAAAGTCTCCAATAAAGCATAAGGGTGTCAAGATTAAAGCACAAATCCTAACACCCAGGGCTTATGATAACATACACATTCTTCAGCAGATAAAGACACAACAGTGAAAGCACTTCTTGAAATAGACTTCTCTTTAATGCACAATATTATTACAATTTCTCCTTAGACACCTAGTTATCACCATTGCACTCTAGCATACCATATTGTAGATTTACTGAGTTGGATCGTGCTGTGACCCGCCAGTTCTGCAGCTGTTGGAGCACACAGTGCAATACTAATAGAGGCTGCTGTGCCTGGGTTAAACCCATGCTCAGCCATATAAGTACCATGAAGTCAATTAATTTCTTGCTGCTTAATGACTTGGAACCGCAGAGATGCAGACGCCCCTCCCTTCTCCTACATCTCCTGATTGATTGAGGAAATTTCTTGAATGAGGTGCCGAATCAACAGATATGATTTGAGCAACGATCATATTCAATATTCATATTACTTCCCGTGTATAAATGCCATCAGAATCCAACTCTGCACTCTACAAAAAAGGGTGAGATTAATATATTAATGTCAAAAAGTGAATTTTAAAGGGGACCTTATGCAGGGGAAAAAAGCCAAGTGTACTTTAGATGACAGAACTATCTTTAGCATGTGTTTTGGCATAACCTATAAAGCATATTGCATATGACATACAGGTACAATGTGAAGGTCACTTTGCGCTCTATGTACGTTTGACATGTGTTCACAGTCTGGATCTTCTTTTTTTTCTCTTTGAGATATCATCATTCTAACTGCACGATGCAAGGAGGCGAATAATTACGTCACTCAGAAAGCCATCAGTCCTCCACGCTTGGGTCACTTTCTTGTCCTCCCTGTTCTACCCCTCTCCCCTGTCGCTGTTCTTTTACTCCTTTTGCCACATTCAGGTTTCCTGAACTGGTAAAAAGATGTCCCATTCCACAACCCAACCTCGTATTTATTTCCCATGATTCCTGTTTGAAGCATTGAAAAAAAATAAATAAATCACTGATCTCTATAACTGCCCTTCAAGACTACTTGAAGGTCCGGTCTCTCTGTTTTCAGCAGAGAGATGGCAGATCGAGAGAGAGAGAGAGCTGAGAAGCAGAGATACAGGAGATGTGGGGAAGCAGGTTGTAAGTGAATGAAAGCTTTTTGGTGAGGGAAGGCGTGGTGGGCAAGCCGTGAAATTGCTCCAACACAGGCGACACCGCTGCGCAAACTGTTTCCAGCAGGGCCTCAGCCAGTCCTTCATAGCAGGAACACCACCACACCCCTCCACCTATTCTAGTGCCCCACAAACCTTCAGCTCCCAAACCCCAGACCCCCCTCCTCCTGTCTGTCTCTCTCCTTTTTTTCAGGTCTGTTGCACACGGGGCGGAAAAGATCGTATTTATCACCTGTCAGCATTTGGCAGCCCTGAGTTACGCGACGCAGGACAGCATAAAATTATCATACACAGGCATGAAATTACAAAACCGCCCGGGGACCCCACAACAAAATTATTTCATTTTTCCCCCCAAAAAAGGATGGAGGGTGTTTAGTAGGGAAGTGAGGGGGTGACAGGTGAGAAGTGGAGGGTGATAGACACAGGGCTGTAGGAGCAGAGATGTGGGAAGCGATGTGATAGAGAGAGAAACTCAGAAAGGACATATTGGAGAAACTGTCCTTCACACTAATGGAGAGATAAAAAAAAGGTAACACTCAGGTTCAGTGGAGGAGACGCCTGTACCTTTCTGATCCAAACCAATTTCTGAGAAGGGTCAAATTATCATTTCCACCTCAGCTGCAGTCTTTTATCACTTTTGTATATCTAAACATATAAATATGAGTGAAATCAGGTCAAAAAACGTCTCAGTGACAACTTGGCTATTCATACTCCTTATTTGTATAAACACTTAGCCCTTTCTACCCATCCTAATTCTATTTTATGCTAAACCATACAAACCGTTGCATATATACATTTTTATTAGCTTTGAACAAATTATGAAAATTATTTATAATTAAAAAGCTTAAATCTTGCAAATAAGTGTTCAAATTTAGATTTTGCTATTTAATACCCCATTTCCTTTTATGTAGTTATCATCCCCCTTTTGACAGATTGAGTCTAAAGCAGTGGCTCTGATGCTTTCTCTAACAAGTACTAAATCAAGTGCTTTCATCTTGAAAACAGGGGAATTACAGAATGTTGATTATATATATATATATATATATATATATATATATATATATATATATATATATATATATGTCTAATGCATAAAGTCACAGTGAATGATTTTTAAATAATTATTTTCCATTTTATTGCATGACATAATTATTTGATTGCCAATCAACTAATAAGAATTTAGGCTCCCACAGAGCTGTTAGCTCTTCTTTAAGAAGTCCTCCTCTTCTCTACTCATTACCTATATTAACTGCACCTATTTGAAATTGTTACCTGTATAAAATACACCTGTCCACACTCTCAAACAAACTCCAACCTCTCCACAATGGCCAAGACCAGAGAGCTTTGCAAGGACATCAGGGATACAATTGTAGAGCTACACAAGGCTGGGATGGGCTACAGGACAAAAGGAAAGCAGCACGGTGAGAAGGCAAGAACTGTTGGTGCAATAATTAGAAAATGGAAGAAGTTAAAGATGCTGGTCAATCTCCCTCAGTCTCGAGCGCCATGCAAGATCTCTCTCGTGGGCCATCAATGATCATGAAAACTGTGAGGAATGAGCTCAGAACTACAGAGCAGGACCTGATCAATGACCTGAATAGAGCTGGGACCACAGTCTCAAAGAAAACCATTGGTAACACATTCTGCCGTCATGGATTAAAATCCTGCTCTGTACGCAAGGTCCCCCTGCTCAGGCCAGTGCATGTCACGGCCCGTCTGAAGTTTGCCAATGACCATCTGGATGATCCAGAGGAGGAATGGGAGATGGTCATGTGGTTGCGGCGTAAATGTGTATTGGCCCAAAAGAGAATCAAGAATCACTTCCGAGGCGTTCGTAAATCCAAGGGGCATATAAACATGGTAAAATTATTGAATTTTGGGCAGATTAACCCTCATTATAAGCAGAACTTGTCCTGGCCCGAGCACTCCCTTTCTACGGATGTCTGCTGATGGAGGAAGTGACGAAAAATACTGCTGAACGGTTCAGACTAGCTCCAAAATTCTCAGTCTGAGTATGAAAACATAAAATTAACTAAATAAGGTCCAGCTCGAAAAAAAATTGAATTCCCCTTTAAATAATATGAAACGTATGATGACCACTAAAATACTACAGTTTGAGAACCCTTATCTGCTTTTCTACTACAGTCTGCTTAACCTTGCTTGCTACATCTCAGCCCAACCCGACACTGCCTGGTTGTGTTTCCATTGCTATCTCAGGAACGCAGACGTGGGCAAACACAGGGGCAGCTCAGCATTGCAAACATGAAAAGTTCATGATGTCTGATTATTCTGGGCGATACCTCGAGAGATAACGCTACAAAGTAAAAGGTAACAACATGCCATTGTTGCCGGCTTTTTATTTGAGGTCGGTCAGGCGCTTTTCTGTGAAATACCTTTACAAGCCCACTTTTAGCTCAGGTACTACCACTAGGAAGGTCGGCGTGAGTGACATCCCTTTTCTGGACAAATCAGTCCATAGGTATTTGTGTGTGTGTGTGTGTTTGTGTGTGTGTGTCAATAGGGTAACGTTAGCTCGCTTTCAACTTAGTCAAAGACAGTCTGAAATAAGGTGTCAGCTCGGCACAGACAAGGCCAGTGAAAATGTGGTAAATATAGGCTGAACTGACCATAGTTGAAAAGGGACATTTGTGTTAAGGTCAGGGCCACTGATTCAACCAGTAAACTCATGCTATTAGACAACATATTTTGGAGTCATAAACCAAAGTTTCTTACTTTAGACTAATAGATTAAAGAAAATGAAATGTTCAGTGAGATATTGTGTCCTTTTCTACCTTGAAAAGTCAGACAGAAATTATAAATTGTATAACAGTTTCCATTTTCAAAAATATTTAGATTAAAAGAGGTTTCAAAAGCTCAACTGTCTCTTTAGAACAAAATCCTATTATTTTGTATATTAACACCAGCTTTGTTTTTTAGATAATTTCAAAGTTGTTTGACAGCAAATCTCCACAACCTGAAATCAACATAGGTAGTTTGTAGAATTGCTTCCCATACACTTTAGAGAAAAAAAAGGAAAATATCATTTGTAGAAGAAGAAAAACTTAGTTATTCCCCTTCCATGTGCTGTACATTGGTAAATTTAATATTTACTATCACATCTCTGGTTTTGGCTTTGGGACAGTTCCTCTTTTTAAACAGTATTTACTTGTCTTTTTTTCATCAATGAAAGGAAATATGTACTATAAACTTTTACCTGTTCTTAAAAAATTACATCCACCATATAGCATTTTTCTGGCAAGGCATGTAGCCAAACTCCAGATACAGCGTCATCCAACAGCTGACTCATCTGCTGTTTTCATTCTGTGCTTTCAAAAGATAATTCCCAGACATAGACAGAGACAGCTCTGTATCCCTTCAAGCTGTTTGGTAACGCTCCCCTCAAGAAGTTTCTTCTTCAGCAAGCTGTGCCTATATATATATATATATATATATATATATATATATATATATATATTTATATATATATATTATAATAAGGATACAGATCAATGCATATATCATTATTTGTTTTTAAACTTTCTTATGTTTTTTTTTTTCTTTTTAAGTTTTTGTCTACAGAGTTTGGCTTAAACCTAGAACACCTAGTTTTAACTTATATATAAAAAAGGGCAAAATCAGGGGAAAGTGACCATTGTATACATTTCATGACAAGAATCACAAGCGTTAAAATTTTTCAAACTTAACTTTCTTCAAATCCTTAAAATAGCATTGTTAATCTTGGTGAGCTTGTATAGGAAGAGATCTTAGGAGAGCATGATTCTACTGTGGGATGGCGTGGTGGGTGTGGCACAGTGACTTAGAATAGAATAGAATAATTCTTTAACTGTCCCACAAGGGGGGAAATTTGGTCATAACAGCAGCAAACTTGACTGTTTGATACATTTTTCAGTATGACTTCAAAATTGTAATGCTTTAAATTGCTGAATTTACACATTACTTCAAATGCACAGAAGATAGTGGAATGAAACAGTGATGAACTTTACTTCACCTCTGATGGCACTAAGAGGTGAGGAAGCTGGCACATACTGTATACTTACTGCTTATGGAAAGCCGTTTGAGCATTTATTACATATCTTTGATATCAAACTTTAGGTCCATCTACTAGTACACACTTTGTCCTCACTAGTAAGACAATTTGGCACACTAGTATAACGATTAGGGTGCACTAGTATAACGACTGTGTCTTACTTGTAACATTTTTTCCACTACTAGTGCCACTTTTGGCCTACTAGTATGCAATCAAACCTTACTAGTAAACTTCTGTGCAGCACTAGTGACACTACTAGACCTAACTAGTAGGTGTGTGCCACGCACTAGTAGCCTCCCGGACCCTACTAGTATTGCCAAAATGCCCACTAGTAGCACTAGTACGGCATTTTTGACCTCACTAGTGCTACTTGTAAGATACTAAATGTCCACTAGTACTACTAGTGGGGGGTGTTTCCCTTACTAGTACTACTAGTAACAGTGAGAATGCACACTAGTAGTACTAGTGAAAGCCAAAATGAACACAGGTAGTACTAGTGAACATTTTGGGCCTTACTAATAGTACTTGTAATCTTAAACACAACCCACTAGTACTACAACTGTACTTTTTTTGATACCACTGGTACTACTTCTAAGGGCAAGAGAAACCACTAGTAGCACTAGTAGCGTATTTAGGATCTGTTGAGTGCTACTAGTGAGGGCTAAAGTATCCACTAGTAGCACTAGTGGAATTAATTTGAAAAAATGCTAATGAGGGGGTGTGGAAAACATGCACTGAAGCTTTTTCCTATTGGCTCTTCAGAAAGAATCAACACCCAGACAAGATTTAAGCCTATAACGCCTGATCAACTTTCACTGTTGTTAACAATATTGATAATTAATAATATCATTAAAAATAACTATTATACATATATTATAAAGATAATTAAGTCAATCTAATATATCTCAGAATGGAATATAATTAATGTTTATGTCACAGGCATCACTTTCTCATCATGAGAAGTTCAAGTTGCTATATCAAATATCCGCTAGTGCTGTTTGGGAAAGAGAAAAATGAAATTACAACTGGCAGTCTTACCGTCTTACATAACCTACAATGGTTATTTTTTGATTATACAATGAATTTGACATTCAGGTTCAAGTGTACGCCTAGGTTTCATAATTATTCACTGTCCTAAAGACTTAATTCACTGTCCTAAAGACTTAAAACAATCCTTTGGAAACTTGTTTGATTTCGGTACCCACTAGTAGCACTAGTGGGCAGTTAAAGGCAACTAGTAGCACTAGTAGACATGTTGAGGCCACTAGTAGCACTAGTAGGCACATAGTGGCACTAAGCTTAGAGGCTATGGCATAGTTTTGAGTTTTAAGTGCATTTATTTTGTTAAGGAGCTTTTGTTTTAATCACAACTATATTTTTCAAAAACGATTAAATAAACGCTCATATGTTGTTCATGAAAATATAATCTTGAGCTTGCTCATCTACTACAAATATTCTCTCTTAATAAAAATAAATATTATGTAATCATTTGTGTGCACAGCAGTGGTGGGCCGTCAGGGCCTGCAAGGCCTTCTCTGCTGGCCTAAAAATATCTGAATCACAGATTCAGTTTTGGTCAAGTTTTGGTGGTTTTAGTGCCATGAGCTTCCCACCCAATAAATTTTTTCTCTCTGATCAGTAAATATTTTTTTTTTTCGTATTTAAGCATTTGACCAATCACATTTCAGCCAGTATTTGTTGCCAGGGTCAAAGAAATCTGTCTGGAGGCCTTCACAATCAGTTCTGCGGGCCCTGTAGCATAAAATAAATGTCGATCAAACTGTTGCTTCAACCAATCAGATTTTGAGTTAGCGACACCAAGGCCCTCTAGCAGGCGTACGGAAACGTCAGCGTATTCACACGCTTTGATTGGATAGTCAGAGCGTGTACTAGCCAGAGCTAGCAAACTGCATCGGTAGCGAGCTATACCAGCGAACTGACCGTAATGTATGCCATGGATGATTTTGCAGGAAAATCTCCCACTGATCTCCTTGACTTCCTTCAGCAGAAAAATCTGAATGAGAGCATGGGGCAGCTGTACACATTTGTGTGTTTGGCGGTGACCATCCCCGTGTCCACTGCTTCTGTTGAACGGACATTCTCAGCCCTAAAACGAATTAAAACCTATGCCAGAAATACGACAGGGCAGGCTCGACTTTCAGCATTAGCTTCGATGGCGATAGAAAATTACTTCTTGATGGAACTGAAACGCCCGGATAATCTGCACAACAGAGTAATTGAAATCTTCTTGAGGAAAGAAAGGAGGATGGATTTTGTGTACAAATAATCAGGATTTTTGGTGAGTAAAATGTTGCAATTTTATCAGGTTATTTTTGATGCTTTTTTATGTGTGTCGCAGCTGTATCTGCAGTAGAAGTTTTATAGCCATAAAATAGTTATTGAGGGTTGGATTGATTCAGACGGAGCACTACTGAAGGCCTAGGTGTGAAATGCACGGCCCGCCACTGTTGCACAGCAATGTATTTTGAAATCTATGATTCAGTACATTTTAATAGCTTGTTAGTCCATATACTGCTATATTTTATTTATTATACATGGAAGTTTCTCATAAATTGAAATATAATTCCAAATGCATTTAAATATAAATCATAGTGTACTGCAATATATTTTTGTTTCGTAAGGGTAAGTTAGCAAAAAAAGTTGTAACATCTTCCACTATGACTGCTGCTAACACTTTAGTATGCAGAGTTGCCCCTTTAAGGCTCTAAGCATGCAGTTTGAACATCCACCAATCACAATCCATGTCCCACCTCCTTCATTGCATGCAGTCCACTAGTCATACTAGTGACACTAGTGGCGGTATGTTGCAACGGACTTGTTAACTAGTAAAGGCTAGACTGTCCACTAGTAGCACAAGTGAGACTATTATGGTTTTACTAGTACCACTAGTAAAAACAAACAGGTCTACTAGTAGCACTAGTGAGACTTTTTTGATCTTACTAGTAACACTAGTAGATGGCAACATGTCTACTAGTACCACTAGTAAGGGCAAAATGTGCACTAGTAGAACTAGTAGGTGAAAAGATATTCACTAGTAGCACTAGTAGAGGACTTTTGCATCAAAAATGCTCACTAGCATGACTAGTGCCACGGTTTTGTGTTTTACTAGTGTAACGAGTAGAAGAAAATGTGTCTCACTAGTGAGCTTCTGAGCATCACATGTAAAGGCTATGGCTGTACTAGTGCGCATCTGTGCATCACTAGTTCGCAACTAGCACACCACTAGTATGCAATTACACACTACAAGTGATTGACTACACACAACTAGAAGGAAATTTCTGTAACATGTTAGGCATTTCTGCACACTAGTAGGACAACTTTGGCATACTAGTAGGACAGCTACATCGTACTAGTGAGGTAGTAGTGTGCACTAGTTGACAAATGTGGGCTACTAGTGTTACTAATGAAACACTAAATGCTAACTAGTAGAAATTTGTGATGTCACTAGTACGACTAGTGGTACAGAATTGTCAACTAGTGCACACTTCTGCCTCACTTGTAAGATGTAACTGCTTTACTAGTATACTAAAGTTGACCTACTAGTGTGCAGAAATGCCTTACATGTTACACAAATGTCCTACTAGTTTTGTGCAGTCACACACTGGTAGAGTGCAATTGCAAACTAGTGGCATGCTATTTGCAAACTAGAGCTGTGCATTTTTGCGCTAGTACAGCCAAAGCCTTTACATGTGACGTTCAGATGCTCACTAGTGAGACAAACTTTCTTTAACTAGTTACACTAGTAAAAAACAAAACCATACCACTAGTAACACTAGTGAGCATTGTTGACATCACTAGTACTACTAGTAAGGTATAAAAGTTCCCTACTTGTACTACGAGTGGATATTTTGCAACATACTAGTGCTACTAGTGCACATTTGGCCCTGACTAGTTGCACTAGTAAAGTAAAACATGTCTCACTAGTTGACATGTTGGCCTTTTCTTGTAATACTTTTAATATGATAAAAGTCTCACTAGTGCTAGTAGTAGTGTGTTTGGCTGTTACAGGTTGTACTAGTAAAGTAAAACACATCCTCACTAGTACTACTTGTGTTCACTAGTACTACTAGTGTGCATTCTCGCTGTTACTAGTATTACTAGTAAGGGAAACACACCCCACTAGTAGTACTAGTGGACATTTTGTATCTTACAAGTAGCACTAGTGAGGTCAAAAATGCCATACTAGTGCTACTAGTGGGCATTTTGGCGATACTAGTAGGGTCCGGGAGGCTACTAGTGCGTGACACATGCCTACTAGTTAGGTCTAGTAGTGTCACTAGTGCTGTACAGCAGTTTACTAGTAAGGGTTGATTGCATACTAGTAGGCCAAAAGTGGCACTAGTAGTGGAAAAAATGTTACAAGTAAGACACAGTTGTTATACTAGTGCACCCTAGTCGTTATACTAGTGTGCCAAATTGTCTTACTAGTGAGGACAAAGTGTGTACTAGTACATGGACCCAAAGTTTGATTTCAAAGATATGTAATAAATGCTCAAACGGCTTTTCATAACTGCAGTCCCTTTAGGCAGACAGTACTGTGCTGGACTGATAGGGGGCAGAGCTGAGCGCCATAGACACAATGCACAACTAGTGCTCTTCTTCTATGCATTGAAAGGAACAGATCAAAACAGTCAGAATAGAGCTGATTCATGTTTCTCCTCCTTGGCCAGATTTTGAAAAACAAGAGCAAAAACAGAAGAACAGAGTAATGGATAAATTTGTGAAGAAGTCGTATTGACTTCAAATACAAATATAGGTAAGATCACATATATTTTTAAGTTTTAATAGAAAAAAAGAGAGATCAGCCCAAAAAAAAAGAATACTGTTCAATTGTATTAAATAGTAATTTAATGTTCTTACTTAGATTTTGTTAAACAGTTTCGAATTGGTTAAAACATATTTTAACGATAAAAAAACAAAACAAGCTTCTATTTTAAATATGTTTATTTGTACATATGACTCCAGAACAGTCAGTGATTAATCGGTAATGAATCTCACTGCACATCACTGGAGTGTCAATAGTCACTCCCTACCAATATTCTGGCAACACCACCCACCTTTTACAGAGAACAACCAGTCAAACAGCTTCATACACAGCTTTGTTTTTGTTTTTTTATGAATATTGTTTTAAAAGATAAGAGTACAAAGGTAATTGTACATCCTTGGAGGGAGACACACCATAGCAGACGGTCTGTGGGGTGTGGGTGGTGAAGTTCAACAATTTCTGGCATCATCTTCTTTATCACTGCCCAAACTGAGGTATTGCTCCATTTGTTGCATTTGACTATACATCTGCAACCACGACAAAGACAAGCTAAAGTAAGCAAGAAAGCAATGCAGTACATGGACAAAAGAAGAAGTATGTATCTGTGAATGTAACATTGAACAGAAATGGCCATTAATTCTAATTATATTATGGTTTTGGTTTTGAAGGGCCATCCAAAGCTTACCAGTGACTGCTGACTATCTACCCATTTAAAACATTCTGGAAGAGCCCCTGGCAGCATGCTATTATATGATACATAAAAACTCACAATTTTTTTGTCAGATTATCCTCCAAAACTGCTGCCTACTCCCTATCCCTAAACGTAGTCCTAGATTCAGGTATGGTGTAAAATAATTAATGGTGATTCCTTATAAATTAACATGCATGATGTGACCATGCATTATATTATATGTGTAAAGAAAAACAAATGTCATGCAAGATGAAATACATTCAAATACACATGGAACAAAAGTTCTATGGATTTTATTTCTTGTGACGGTATAGGCAGAAATTACTAGGTCATCCTACACATCTTTATAATATAGTAGTGTTGGGGTCTGATACATGGCATAAATATTAATCAGATGGCCTACAGATATGACTCAAGCATTCCAAATGGGCCAACGGCAGAGCCGTGCGCACTTCTCTTCTCCCTACCCAGCTGAGCGCTGGAAGAATTGATCACGCTGGTTGGTCAGAAGCGCCAATCCATCAAACTCACTGCAGTTCTCTGCGGCGTGAATGGAGACTCCACCGATGGGAGGGACGAAAGGTGCTGACCCGCAGGGTTTAAATCTCAAGAATCGCCATCCCCTCTTTCTCTTCCAAACTCGCCTGATGGTGTCGGCAGAACTGTAAGAAGAGACTCCTTTTCCTAACACATGTTCTGGTTTTTGTCCTTGCTCCCTGCAACCAAGTTTTCCCAATAGTTTGGCTGTCCCCAAACTATCCTTTTTTTTGATGCGCTGAACTCCCCTCCATTTGTTTTTTTCTCCGCGCAGCTGACGAGCCAAGCATCTCGTTTCCCGACTTTTTCTTCCACACCTGGAAGCTTCCTCTTTAAAGTAAGACTATTTAAATATACCTTCAACTTGGGTGGATAAATTACGAAGTTTTTCTTTATAATTACATGCATGCATAATCGTTGATGTGAAGAGCTGCATCTACCTCGAGCGCTCTGAGATTCCTCCGTGCCGTGTTTTGCTTATGGGTAAATTTGTGTGTTTTTTTTTATTTCGATTGTGTGTTTCCTGTATGTTTTTGTCTTTTATTAGTGAGCAGAACTGTTAGTCTGTAGAAGTTTTGGTTCTTCTCCGGTAGTTTACAGTGAAGTGTTGTCGTCATAGGCAACAGCATCCTCGGAGTGCCTGCCAGGAACGCACAGCACGCAAAGGACATTTTGAAACTCATTTTCTTCCATTTACCAACCAGAGCCAATATTAGCAGAAGCTAACCCACTGATAAGAGCCATGAGTTTTCTTTGTTAGGAAGGAACCGCAGGCCTCTTGCTCCAAGTTAAACAATAAGTGATAAAACGGGGTTATAAAACATCCCCCCTGTCCTTATCAAACGAGCTGCGCGTTCGCGTCATACACCGCTCCTCGCGTACACGCGAAGGGCTGCATACGACGTCGGTAGGAGGCGCCCCGTGACGGCCCTAAGGGACGTCATCGCTGGTCGCCATATTGCTCAGGCACCGGTAATCTTAACAGAACCGTTTAGTATACGTAGTGTTTGATTTTAGTGGTGTTTTTAGAATAAATTGGTTAAATTGATTCAAATCTGTGGTTTCCTTTTTTCTGATTGTGTGTGTGAATTACTGCAAGAATTCATTTCCTTCAGATAGGATCTTTCTGGTGTAATACCTACTCATTAATCATTATAAGTGAGATTATTGATTAATAATCCCCTTATTAATAAATATATGGTTTTGCCATATTTTTGGGATAAAAAAATGGAGGGTGCCCTGTTAATAATCTGAAGGGAGAATTAAATTAATAATTTAAAATTATTGGTTAATATTCTCAGCATCACCAGATAGATCATAACAATTATCAATTAATTAATTACTTTAATTGATAAATCCACAACAGTAGTGTTATGGGCTAAAATTGAGGGTCCATGAGTGAAATAGTTTCTGCCTTTGTGGATCTTTCTGCTCTGTGTGTAGGAGAGAAAGGCATTGAAAAAGGAAGATATGGCTTTACACAGGTCCTCCATAATGCTTTGGGTATGCTAAATGCTTCATTAATGCCACACACAGGAAATGGAGGGTCAATATTTATAGACCCTGCAGAGAGCACTATGTAGATACAGGATCTATTGGCTTGGATTCTGCAGAGGGGAATCAAATTAAGTCAACAAGGGACTGGAGTTTTACTTGCGGTCTCTTTTCCTCGATAAGATGGTCAATTTCCCAACGATTGCTAGTGGTGGCGAGTTGCCACGAGCTTGACCCCAAATCTGGGGAGAAGAAACAGACTTGCAAAGATGAAGAAGTCAGTGAAGGTGGCAATATAGATAATTCCATCTTGTGTTTATATGGTGAATGAGCTTAACCATTTAGATGAATGACAGAGCCTTGCAAAAACGTTAATACTCCATCGTTTAATATTTTGAACTTAAACCCTTTTTGGGAAGATTTTCCTAGAAAACATAACAAAAAGTACATATTACAATACATACAGTATTGGAGGTAGTGGTCATGGTTAATGGGTTTCAACTGTTTTAAATATGTCTGTTCTTTAATACTCCTGAATCAAATTATGATGTCATTAGTTGAACTCAATAATACTTGACTGTGACAATTCAGTTATATCTGTGGAAAAACGCTCCACACTTGTGGAAAAACGCTCAGATGCAAATAAATATGGACAGATATTCCAACAGTTTGGCAGCTTTGTTTGGAGTTGACAATGGTTCTACAAGTTACTAACAAATGTCTGCTACCTTTTTACATTTATGGAAATATTTTTGGTAGAAAAAAAATCATACCAGTGTTTCCTTAAATTTATACTTTTGCCACACTTTGTTTGTCTAGGTTATAAAATCCCAATAACTTACATTAATATATATGGTACTTCAAAGAGTATTAATACTTTTGCAAGGTACAGTCTATGCACTTGCTTTAATTATTCCTTAACAAAAAATATGATCCAATTTTTTAAGGCAAAATCTCTCAGGTATTTGATTTCCCTGATCAGCGAAAAGAAAATAACTTTTTGGACTTAGCTGTGGAGCTTAAAAAAAAGCTGTAAAGTAAATAGTAGTGGTGTGCGTAGAGAAAGCACAGGTGAGACTCAGTGTTACATTAGCACAAAATGAGGGATGAGGAAGAAGAGGAGCAAAGAAGAGAGGGCTGGTGTGCATTAGGGGGAGAAAAAAGTGAAGGTATTGCCATAATTCCTGTGCGTCGGCATGGCTGTTAGGAGCTCAGGTGGTTGAGCGTTTGCCCCGGCCAGGCCTCATCAACGTGAAGGGCGATCTCATCCTTTCTGCATCTCTCCTCTCCTCTGCTTGATTAATTGGGTTCCAAACACGCTGGCGGAATACGTAATGCGCCCCTCACGACTATGCCCCCTCCCAAACACCTCCAACCCATCCACCACCCCCCAACCTGCCTCACCCTCTTTTCGTTCTCTATCTCTCTCCTCCATTTCCCACCCGCTCCTCTTCTCAGACCCTCTCTCATTCTCATTCCTACCCTAGCTCTCCCCATCTCTGTGCACGCTGGCAATCTCCAAAACACATTAGCATACACTTGGCATTCTAGACAGGGAAGGAAGGGAGGTGGGGGGGGGGGGGGGTGACTGGTAGAGAGAAAAAAAAAAGAAATATGAAAAACAATTTAACAATAATAATGACGCTGATGATAAAATTAATTATGCCCAGGGATGGAGTATGAGAAAAAAAAGAGAGGGAGCCTTCAGCAGCAGTCGCTCACTTAATTTGATTCCCAGACGCTGGCGGATATCAGGTGCCATTTGACAAGCACGCGCTATGAGTGTGTACTGCAAAATATCTACATTGTTATAAATGTGTGTGTGTTTGTTTCTTTGTTTCATGTGTAACTTGCAGCAAAGTTTCTTCAACAAAAGATGCAGCTACATGTTCCCAAAACAACACATAGGGCTGTTCTTTTTCTTCTCCTGTAGCATGTGCTATCTGTGACATTGTTGGTGACGGCAAGCCTGCAGCCTGAACTGTAAATGTAGACATGGGGATGCCAACCCACCCACATCTCTGTCTGTAACCCCCCCCCCCCTCCCCTCCCACCACCACTACCACCACCACCCCCATTAGGGCTGGAAATAAAAAAAAGGAGAAAATAAATTCTGCTTTTCAACTGCAAACCACATCAGGAGCCGTAAATAAGCATGCAACTCTGCAAACATGTTGCAATGAGTGATGTCACCATCATTTACGAAATGTAAATTCTTCACAGCATGTTTTTTATTTTCTTAGTCTTCAAAAACGCGTAGACTACTCTCCTGGGACTGTGACTGACACGTACGTATGGGCTTTAGGGATAGCCGTCAAGCTTGACTGACTGTGTTGGGGGGGAAGTGGTGTTGGAGTTAGCATTTTGGAATATTTTCTTCCATTACTACTGCTCTAGTGATGTCTTTTGTAGAAATGCTGTCTTGCACTGCTACAGTAACTCATCTCATTAGAAGAAATGGTGGGCTCATGGTGGGTGGGTTGTATTTTAATCTCCCCCCACATCTCATGTTGGATTATTGCGCCTGTCATCATGGAAGTGCTGCGCTCTGTGTCCCATTTGTGATATTTACTTTGCAGCTTTACATTTCCAGTTTTCGGGTAATTCCAAAGGTGTGAAGCTTTAGAGTAATTAAGACATTCTTGTTTTTTTTTTATCCAGGGAATGTGTATGGTCACAGTTTTCACTCTGTCTTTCTTACAGTTGGAGTATGTGCGTGAGAAAGGAAAAAACGCGCAAGAGGAAGAGATGGTGTTGGCGGGGGCGGGGGACTTGATAGAAGTGAAAGGGGGCAGAGACCAGAGGCTGCATTGATTTAATTTGTGGAGGTTTGCACGATGGCGAGGCATCCCTTTTAACGATCACTAAATTGTTTTCTGACAGAACCGCACCAAGCAATTCCCCCCCACCACCCCAACCCACCACACCCGACATTTGATTTACATATGATCTTTAAACACCACCGAGGCCGTGCTAGCTATTTGGTTATCATTCAAATCACTCTCCTCTGTGTCACACTCTGGAATAGGTCACTCTCCTCCTGTCGGCTCCAGAGAGAAGAAGGAAAGAGAGAGAGAGGAGAGGGGGGAAGAAACAGGAATGTATAACTAATGAAACACATTGATTAAGAGCCCAAATCAATTGGTGTGCAGCCTACAATGAAGATCTAGTGCTTAATTTAGCATGGTCACTGCAAGTCGGGGCATTAGCAGCAGCAGGGGGAGCTGAAACTCTAATTGGTGCTAAATGAACTATTATATAGAAATGTGTGCATAAGCATATAGGAAAGAGATTTACCTGCTTTTAATTACATGTTGACCTGCACATGAGCAATCCCTTGCATTTCATGCATCTGCAGAAATCAAAGCTACACATCTATAGATGTAGTTAGAAGATATGACTGAGTGATCATTACACCCTTCTATCGTCCTTGGGGTCAATTTCACCCCATTTAATGTACATCATTCAAAAAAGTACTAGTTAATGTTTGTTTTGGCTTATTATTTCATGACCTCCTCAGATCATTAGGTCAACTAATTAAGCATTTTTTCAACAAAATGTAAAAATGTTGCATACACCTGTGTTCATTTGGGTTTTAATTTGACCCTAGGTTGTTTTAGCTATGTAAAGGATGTTGTTTTTTGTGTTTGACCTGAAATTCTTACACTTGCATGTGCATTGCTGGTCCTTTTGAAGTAGATCTATAAAAAAGGGGTAGGGAAAACATTCCAATGAGAACTTTTATACTTGGATATGTGACCTGCTCTTCTCTCGTCTAACTAATTAGAACTGATATTTCTTGTGCCGTGGTAAGTAGGAATTTCCTGAAAGCACATTGGCCGCTCATTCAAAATAACGTAAGAAAATACTTATAAAAACTTCTGTGACAACTTTCTGTTTAAGTCCCTGCTCTTGATGCACTTTGTAGCATACTCTATATACTTTTTAATTCTCATCTGATGAGAACAGGAGGGTCATCCTGTTGTTGCTCAACCACTAGCAGACATAATCCTGTCCAAAAATAGGAAGATAATAATGTCCCTTCCCCAACTCCAACAACAGAGTAGCCATATTGCTTCTAATGTTATCAAAATTTTTCCTCACCAGATACGGAGTAAACCATATTTAATCAAGTCATCATTTGAGCTTCTCATTATACCATCTATAGAAAATATTGTACTTTGACCAACAAATTTTTGGGAGCGCATGTGTATGGGGTCAGTTGGAAAGACTTGACTGTAGCTGACTTGAAAGCCTACATTGTTTTCCTCCCTTTGGCATGAGTTTACAATTGAAAAGGTTAAGCAACAGCAAGCAGCCATGTCTCTCAGCTCCCTCCACTTTTGGTCACGTGTCATAGCTTCAATGACACGGAAACAAGACAGGGCTGACGAAAGAATGTTTACAAAATTTACCCCTGCTGTAAAATCCATTTGACAACGCAACTGTTGATGAGTGCTTGCTTGTGTTTCCTGGCTGCTGTCTATTTATGCAATATATTCCTAGCAAATCTGACAAATGTTGCATCAATATATTTAATATATAACAAAAATCAACAGGATTCATTCCAAAATGCATGAATTCACATCCTAATTTAGACACAAAATCTGAAAAAACCCCCCGTAAAAATACACAAAATCTAAAACTGAAAGGTTCAGTTATTGGTGATGCTAGAGACAAGGTCATGACTTCAACCAAAAACCAATAGAGTTCATTCAATTGTTGTTCATTGATGTTGTCATTTATTCTAAATGAAAAGCTTGAGTTAATGGTGGTGCAACAGTTTTACTATCAATAGTCTTTTTACGCAATTAATGGATAAACACAGTGTCTGACACGAACACTTGGTCAAGAATTGTATGTAAAGAATTTTCTTAAAGGAAATATCCATTGGGGTCAAACTCACCCCAATGGCAATATGTGTTAGTATTATTTTAGTAGATTAGGAGGGTCCAAGAGCAGAAGAAACAGTTTGTAAATTGCAAAGTAAGGTGCAAAGGAGTACAGAGAAATGAATACGGATTTTGTGGACTGGTTCATGTGTATCTACCTCCATATTAACACTGGAAAGACCAAAGTGCTGTTAGTAGATTTTTGCAGGCACAAACATCCTCCACTCCATCCACTGAACATCAAAGGTGATTGGGTGACTGATGTTGTGGAGACCTACATTTACCTTGGTGGTCATCTGAATAATAAACTAGACTGACTCATAATACAAAAGCACTCTTCAATAAAGGGCAGAGCAGGTTGTACCTGCTGCAGAGGCTTAGATCCTTTGAGGGCAAGGTTCACTTCCAAGGATCTTTTATGACTGTAGTGGCTTCAGCTATTTTTTATGGTGTGGTTTGCTGGGGCAGCAGTATCACTGCTCGCACCCTATGCAGAAGACTGGCAGCACTGAGCAGCTCCTTCAGTGTTAAGCTACTGCATCTACGATGTGTGGGGGAAAGATTCAGAAGGTCTTTCCTTCCAGTTGCTGTTGGACTTTATAACAACACTGAAAACGTACCAAACATTATAGCAAGCATTGATTATGAAGTGTTTGAATTGTAGAATTGGTAGTGAGGGTATTGCCCACTAGTCATCAGGCCAGTAGTTTGAATGTATGGTATACTTCGGTTTAATATAGTCACATTTAACAATGACTGGTCTCAACACATGTCAAAGTGGATTGTGAAAATAGAAAAATGGTTTCAATCTTATTTCCTAGCATACTGGACAAACTACTGCAATGTCTTTTGTGAATTGTTGCCTAAACTTCACCAAAGATAAAACCTCCTCAAAAGACTTAGGTTATATTTCCCAAAGCAGTACAATTAACTTCGGTCATTGCCTTTTAATTCTCTTTTCTATGTTCTTTTTCACCTGTCAGATTCACAAAGAATGAATACATTGGGGCAAAACAGTATTTTGCAGCCACTGATATGCATGTTTCCCACTTAAAAACATGAAAGAGGGCTGTAATTTTTAGGTACGCTAGAAATAGGTACACTTCAACTGTGAGAGACAGAAAGTAAAACAAAAAATCCAGAGAATCCCATTGCATGAGTTTTAAACAATTTTTTGTATAATAGTACAAAAAATAAGTATTAAGTACTGTAACTGCAAACAAGCAAGGCTTATGGCCCTCACAAAGCTGTTACTACTTCTTTAAGAAACTATTTTGTCCTCCACTCATTACTTATATGAAAGACACCAGTTTGAAGTCATTATCGTATAAAATACACCTGTTTGAACTCATTATCTATATAAAAGACACCTGTTTGAACTCATTATCTGTATAAAAGACACCTGTGCACACTTTCAAAAAGTCACTCTCTAACCTCAAACTTGGCTGAAATCAGAAAGCTGTCCAAGGACACCAGGGACAAGATTGTACACCTGTAAAAGACTGGAATTAGCCTGCAATAGGCAAATAGCTTGGTGAGAACAGATCAATTGGTTTAGCAATTATTAGAAAATTGAATGAATACAAGATCACTTGCAATCTCCCTTGACTTGGGGGTCTATTCAAGAATCTCACCTCATGGGGTACACATGATCTTGAGAAACGTGAGGAAACGACATGGGTTGAACTTGCCAATGACCTGTAGAGAGCTGGGACCATAGAAACAAAGGTCACTATTAGAAAAAAACCCTATACTCAAAAAGTCCCCTAGCACATGTTCAGGCCTGTTGAAAGTTTTTCAGAGATCACCTGAAAAACTATATATATATATATATATATATATACAGACAGACACAAAGACCCCTGGATTATCCAGAAGAAGATTGGGAGAATGTCATGTGTTCAGTTGAGACCGAAATAGAACACTTTGGTATAAACGCTATTCGCCATGTTTGGAGGGCGAAGAATGTTGACCTGCATCCCTAGAACACAAGCTCAGCAATGATGACAGGCAAGCAACTCTATTTTCAAATTATTTTAAATCCACTCCCTGGCCGTAATCCACTCGTAGTGGATTATGGCCAGAGTCTTGGTGTTGCGTGGGGAAAAGACAGGGACTGAAATGGGGGATATCTGATGGATATCTTCCCCAAACGGCAGCGTCAGCAGTGGGAAGATTACATGTTAAGTCTATGGTTGAGGCCGCTGAGAAGCGTCAAAGTCTCTGCGGCGCTCTTTGAGCGTTGGCTCTGTCAACTTTTCAAGCTTTTCCTGCGTTTCAAAGCGCAATACGCTAGCAACGCAGAAGTTCAGCTAGTTGAACTTTTGACGGTCTTAAGACTCTTTATGCAGCTCGCAACCAATCAGAGCATCTCACTGTTGTGATGTTGCCCGACGCTGCCTAGCCAACCACGATCCACTAGTTTTTGAAAACATCCAGTGACATAAATATAATTAGAAAACGCTCTTTCTTCTAAGTGCAATATCTCATTTAAATGAGGTCAATCTTCTTCAGAGAAAAACACTATTTTCTCTGCAACTGCATTTTCAGGGGAAGATCTTCCTTTGTGGATTGTTTAAGAAGTAAAAGAAGTTGAAAACTCTGGTTTGAAGACAACCAGCTTTATATTTTTACTGCAACATGAAATTAGAAAACAAATAGGTCAAATTATATTGGCTTAATGCTGTTCAGCCTCCAAATAATGACATGAAAATAAAAGATTGCAAGAAAGTTTGGTTTATCGTAATCATAGTACACAGTACTATGTCTGTAAATGTAAATGCCTCCCAAATCAAGATTTTTAAAATTTGTATTATTACCTTTGGTTAAAAGTTGCATGTCAGACCTGAGAGGAGTTCTTGTATTTTTTGCCTTGCGAGCTTCTATCATCATCCCCTTTGAATTCCCTCAAAGCACACCTCAACTTTGATTCTCCCTAATGCATTTAATAAGCCTGGTTTACTGGAATGAAGGTAGAAGACACAGAGAGAGAAATTTGCATGTCTTTGAAGGATAAAAGAAGGAGACTCTTTCACCTGAGCAGTAATAGTTTCAGAATTTGAGTACGCAAATAGAGAATGCAATGATGGAGGGAGATTTTCAAAAATTATTTCAGTGAACATATAAAACGCCTTGGCAGAGTTGGGCGAAGGTGAATCCTGCGAAACATGGAGGTTTTTTTCCCTGAAAAGAGGAGGGCATAGTCACATATCGTTCTGCTGTCTACCCACGATACTTCAATACAGTAAAAAAAAAGGATAATAATTGAAAAAGGTTTACAGCAATTTCTAAAAATGGTGTTGCTTTACAAAAGATCCATTTATAGTGTCATTTATGACTGCCATTTCAACAATAAAGCTGCAGAGAGGTTAAGTTAAGTTGAAGCCAATTACAGCTGTGCTGAGGATGACAGGGTCTTCCTGAACGGCGGCACAATTAGGGGCTGATCTTTAAGATGAGAGACGTTGCCAGGCAAACCTTTCCCTGTCAAAATGGAGCGGCAGCAAAAGCGTAGTGACAAAATGACATTATCTGTCTGCTTGTTCTACACTTCAGCTAATGTAAAGTGAGGGTCTGACATTAAGAAGACTCATTTGGACTGTGCCAAATGCTCCATAGAGGCTTATTTCATGCAGACCCATTTATTCTAAATGTTAGCTCTAAGACTAAAAACTCTTAAGTATCTAAATTGGTTATGACATTTTCCGTCAGTTTTCAGTTTGGCCTGAAAGAATAGGATTAGAAAAGGAAATGTGCTTTGAATTTGGTGTGAAACTGGCAAATAAGGAACTTGGAAGAAAAATAACTTCACTCTCTGCCTCCCAGAACACACACACACACAAACACACACACACTTGGCTCTTTTGTGAATGCTTTCTTCCTCATTGTTACCTTCCCTATGCTGCCTTTTACAAGACAGGTTTTAGTGAGTCACCATAAAAGCAATGAGAAGCAACTTAAGTGCACAACAGGGACCGACCCCTGTATAGATCATCAACAACCTTCTTCAGCCTTTGCCTCTTTCAGAGAAGAGTGTGTGGGAGGAGGAAAAGGAATGTTAAAGAGTAATAGTAGATAAAAATGAAAGCAACAGTGAAACCCCCCCCAACCTTATATCCAGATATTTTAATATGCATTTAAAGCAGCTGCAGAGTAGAGTTCCCACATTTGTAGATTTCTAGATTTTTTTCTCTCGCAAAATTGATTCAAGATACCTTCAGTAATTATTTGGTTTTGTGTTTTGGGAGAAAGATTTAGTGTTGGACGGGAGCTCTTTCTCTGGACCAGAAGGTGTGCACTGTTGACTTGCATTCCAGGTTTGACTCCAAGAGGGTACCCTGATCTCTCTCATGTGATCAAGATTCACCAAAACAATGTGCTACAAAAGTATTCGCTTCCCTTGAACTTTTCACATTTTGTCATGATAAAACCATAAGCAATTTGTCTGGGAGCATGGAGTGGATTTTTTATTCAGCACCCCTGAGTCCATGCTTTTTAGCAAAGATGTCCTAAACCCCGTTCTCAAGATTGGATCGGGACGATATTTTCATATTTTTCAGTGATCCGAGATCAGCTATATTACCTTACGAGTCCTAGTTACGTTTGACAGTAAATCCGCAATAATTCAAACAACTGTAACGGTGCAAACAAGGACTCTTAAGTACAACAAATCAGCATAGCAGAGTAAACACAATTCTAATATGACTAAACTTCCACAGATATGTTTAACCGTACTTTAAAATATATAATAAAGGTAGGGAAACTCACCTTCTGGCATTTACACGCAGCAATAAACCAAAATAAGCAGAGGACAAAAAAACATCAAACTCTGAACGCTGAACAGCACCTGTCCTGTGTTCAAATAGCATCGGATATCTATACTGAGTTCAGGAGCATAGGATATTTCAGCCTATAGTGAAAACACCACTAATAATACTCCAGCTTACAAACTTAGAACAATGTGGGCTTTCTAACTAAAAAAATTTGAGTGAATGTAATCCCATGACAGCGGAGGGCAGCCTTGTGCACACAAGCATATATATGTTGTTTTTTTTTATACTGTACCAAGTAAGTGTTTTGCTTTTTACTTTTGTCTGAAATATTAAACTGAAATTGATCTTTAATTCTCTGTAAGATTTTGATTTCAATTGATTTACTACTAAAATGGTAATGCTTATTGATTAAATTAGTCTTATTTCAGTTTGAACATTTTTATACTAAAGGCAAAATATTGGATCGGGACTCGAAATCGGACTGGATTTGAGGTAAAAAAAATCTGATCAGAGGACAAAAAGGCTGATCGAGAAATCCCTACTTTTTAGAATCATCTTTCAGAGTGTTTAAAGCTTTGAGATCATGTGAGTGTTTTGCAGCTTTGCACTCCTGAAGACTAAAATCTTTGCTTTTTCTTCTTCACAGACAAGCTCAGGCACAGTAAGACTGGATGGAAAGCCTTCTTAATGGTATTTAGGCTTTGATAAGTGCTTGAGCAACAGGCAACTGAACAGCTTCTCTTGTTTCTGGAAGATGTTCGACCTCTCATCCAAAAGCCTTCTTCAGTTTTGAACATTGATTGGAAGTGATAGGTTTATAAAGTGTAATCAGAACAATTCCACTAATAGGGCCATACAAGATAAATCTGTCACATGGGCCTACCCTCCATTCAGTTCTAATGTTTGGGTCATTGTTGCATGGCAGTCGAAACATCCTCGTACTAATACCACAATCCACATGTGAAGGTGTCAATTTCTGTAAAATAATGAGGACGGATGAGTCCACTCAATGAGACTTGAGGAAACCTGGACCTATGTCTCCTCTGTTTAGTGAGGGTTTGTTTTGTTAACAGGCTCCTGTTTTAATGCATCTTTTGGTCATTAATAAGTGGCCTGTTGCAGCAGTCAGACGAGATGATGCAATGGTGGGATAAAGGGGTGTGTGGTGGTGGTGTCTATGTTGTTGATGTGCAGGGTTACGCATAAACATTGAGACAGAAAAGTCAGTGAGAAACAGACAAAATAGCTTTGACGCAACATATTTTTATCCTGATTGAAGCCCCGCTCCACAAATATTTTTACGAGCTGCTCCAAAAGTTGACTGTCCTTAATTAACCCTGTGAACTGTCTGGAGATCTGGTCTTCAGCTCTGAAGGCCAGAAGTTCCCAGACCTCTGCATCACTATAGTATTGTATCACCTGCCATTTCAGGTAATAGTTTACAAATGCTGACTGAAGT
Source organism: Apricaphanius iberus (assembly GCA_028564705.1). NCBI lineage: Eukaryota > Metazoa > Chordata > Actinopteri > Cyprinodontiformes > Aphaniidae > Apricaphanius > Apricaphanius iberus. The sequence continues at coordinate 3,858,153 of JAPXFQ010000622.1, read as the reverse complement.
CTCCATGTTTAGTTGCATTTTAAATACTGTTGCCGGCAAAGGCTCAGCACACTTTTCACACATCATCATGATATCACCCTCTGTTGCGCTAAAGTGCGATCTTCATTCATAATTCCAGAATTGTGGCAATATGGCTGTAATATTACTAGCCTGCTGGCATGAATGTTGCAATATATACACCTAACCTTACCACCACAGTGCATTCAAAAGACACACCATGTCAGCAATATTACCCTAATATGTGTCTTTTAAAAAACACCTAGAGATTACTTCTTTCACTACTCTCTAAACCACCTGTCCAAAAGGTGTGCATTGCCATCTTTAAAACATTGTGTCCTATTCTTGTTATGTAAATAAACCTCTCAGTCTTGACAAAAAGAGAGAAACACAAAACATAACTGTTCAATAGGAGATCTGCATGGAGGAATAGGCCAAAACACCAGCAGCATTTTGTGAATACCTTGTGAAAACTTACAGAAAATGTTTTGCCACTGTCAATGCCAACAAAAGGCATATAATAAAGTATTGAATTAAGTATTTGGCCAATACCAAAAAATGATCTTCCACCATAATTTGCAAATAAATTCTTTAAAAATCAGACCATTTGACTTTCTGGATCTTTTTTTCTCTTTTTTTTTCTCTCATAGTTGATGTATACCTGTGATGAAAATTACAGGCCTCTCTCATCTTTTTAAGTGAGACAACTTAAAACACAAAACTGGTGGCTGAGTAAATATTTTTTTGCTTTCAATCGACGAAGATTTTCTTTCAGTACTAAAGAAAAGTATCCCTATAACATTATGCTGACTCCACCATGTTTAACAATGGGGAAGGTATTTTCAGAATTATGGGAAGGGTTAGTTTTAGTATATAACTTTTTGTGAGTAAAGCCTAGTTTATGCTTCTCAGTTTTGACGGAGACAGATTGATGCAAAGCCATTATCCGTCAACGCAAGGGCTCTCCGTCACCTACGCAAGGACGCATGGAGTAGAGACTCAATTTTTAACTACCCGTCAACGGAGAATGTATGCATCCGATTGGTCAGTTTCAGCAACAGCCAGAGATCGCTTCACCAGAACGGGGCTCTGTAGTTGCTGTGATCAGTAGTTAATGCAGCGTTTGGCCACTACATGCTTTATATTGAAAGGATAATTTATCTCATTTGTTCTTTTGGTGATTTTAAACACAAGGAGGTGCATAAAAACAACAAAAAAAGTTTGCTATGTTTGTTTCCATTTGTTTTTAGAGTATTCTATGAACTGCTTCTAGTAAAAAGCTTTACAGCTTAATTAAAACGTATTTGTGGTCTCCCATTGCTCCTTGAGGAAGAAATGCATTCACAAACTTAGAAAAAAACTGAAACAGCACTGTGATAGTAGGTAGAGACGCCATGCAAAAATGATCACCCCCTGCTGTCCTGGTCAAGCAACTCTGAAAAAACAATAGAGAGTGGAGAGGAACAAAAAAGACTACTATAAGTAGTCTTATAGTGCAAATTCGCGGTTGGAGAAGCATAAACTAGGCTTTACTGAATTTGAGTCAGTCACACTACCACTAAAGAAAAAAAAAACATTTTAAAACAGAAGAACATCATATGCCCATTTGTGCTAAATTGAGTTGCTCTATCACAGTTGCAGCTATGGTGTGACAACATGTGAGAAAGTTCAGCCAACTTAATATTCTTGCACTGTAACAGATTTATATATGGATATGAGTAAAAAACAATCAACTGAGATAAAAAGCTTGAAAACGAATGGAAAGGATAAAAGCCTGGGAAATATATTGATGGAAAGAAGAAGAGGAATCCTGTTGGATGAAATGCCGAAAAAGAAAGAAGGAAAGACGAGGGCGGGTAGGCACGACTGTGTGGTGAATGAGAAGGAGTGGGGAGAGATAGAAGAGTATGAAAGTGAGGATAGCATGGAGATGAGTTTTGTTCAGGATTCAGTGAAAGGGAAAAGAGGCAATAATTCAGATGAAGAAGAAGCAAGAAAACAGAGAAGGATTGAAGCAAATGAAAGTTCTAACGATGAAAAAGAAAATGAGTTTAAAATCATTCTGAGATTCAATGAGGGAGATGGAGTGAGCGCAGTGAGTCCAGTAAAATTAACCTCTATACTGAAAAATCAAGTGGGAGACATTAAATTAGCTAAAGTTCTAAGGGATGGAAATCTGCTAATAATTTGTAAAACTGAGGAGCAAAGAGAAAAAGCTTGTAAGATAAAAGAAGTAGGGAAACAAAGTAATTAGTGTGAACAAAGTGGGAATGGGTGGACAAGGATCAAGAGGAATAATATGGGGAATTCCTGTGGATGCTACTATTGACGAAATAAAGACAAATTTGAAAGGAGCAAAAGTTAAGAATGCTAAGAGATTTACAGAATTCAGGGATGGGAAAAAGAAAGAAAAAGAATCGGTACTAATTGAGTTCGAAGGAAGTATTCTTCCATATAGGGTCTTTTTGGGATACATGTCATATACAGTAAAAGAATACATACCAAAACCAATTAGATGCTATAAATGTCAAAGATTTGGTCATACAGCAAACGTATGCAAGGGGAAGAAAAGATGTCCAAGATGTGGAGAAGAGCATAGCTATGAAGAATGCAAAAATAAAATGAAACCGAAATGTTGTATTTGTGGGGGAGAACACAGTGCAGCATATGCAGGATGTCAAGTCATGAGGAGAGAAATGGAGGTGCAACAAACCAAAGTTCAAAACAAAATCTCATATTCTGAAGCAGTGAAAAGGGTAGGGAAGGTGTCAGAGAAAATAAATGTGAATAGAGTACAAGAAGAACCACAAAGAGTGGAGAAAGAAGGAAAAATATGGATAGATGTTAAGAAACTGGTGACCTTCATTGCAGGAGTGATAAATGCTACAATGGAATCAAAATCAAAAACAGAAAGAATTCAAATTATAGTGAAAGCAGCAATAAATCATCTAGATATTAATGAATTATCATGGGAGGAAATCAGGAACCGTTTAAGTGCTCAGTCAAGACAAGAAGGATTAGGATAATGAATGGTAAAGATCCTACAATGGAACGCAAGGAGCCTGATCGCTAATGGACAAGAGTTTAAAAGATATATAGATAAATTAATAGATAAACCAGATATTATTTGTATTCAAGAAACATGGTTAAATAATAAGTTAGATTTTAAATTGTCTCCATATACAATAATTAGACGCGATAGAGAAGAAGGAAAGGGTGGAGGATGTGCAACATTTATTAATAATAAAATTAATTATAGAATAATTAAAATAGGAAAAGAAGAAGAATATATCGGAGTAGAAATCTATATTAATAAGGAAAAAATATATATAGTTAATTATTATAATCCATGCAAAGTATTAGACATTAATAAACTTAAACTAATTATTGAGGATAAGTATAAAAATTTAATCATATGTGGAGACTTTAACTCACATAGTAAATTATGGGGAGGAAATAAGGAAGATAAAAATGGGGAAATAATTGAAGAATTAATAGATAAGAATTTAGTATGTTTAAATGATGGGAGAGGAACAAGATTAAACATAAATACAGGTAAAAGTTCTGCAATAGACTTAACATTGGCATCAAATGAATTAGCAGGGAAATGTAATTGGGATGTTAAAGAAAGTAATTTAGGGAGGGATCATTATATAATTTTCACAAAAATTTTTGGGGATAAAGAAGAAAGGTTGGAAAAAAGAGAAGGGAGATGGATATTAAAAAAAGCAAATTGGATTAAATTTAGAGAAATATGTGAAAAAGAATATGGCAGGATAAATATGAATGAAGATATAGAAATAGTGTAAAAAACATTTAGGGAGATAGTAACTGAAGCAGCAGAAGTAACTATACCTAAGAGTAAAGGAACCATGAAAAAGAAAAATGTTCCGTGGTGGAATGAAAAATGTGAAAAAATAATTAAGGAGAGAAATAAAAGTATGAAGATATTAAAAAGAACACACAATTTTGAGAATCTAATAAAATATAAAAGGTTACAAGCAGAAGCAAGAAGGGTAGTTAAAGGAGCAAAAAGAGAAAACTGGAGGAAATTCTGTGATAAAATAGGAAGAACAACATTAATAAGTGAAATATGGGGAATGATAAGAAAGATGAAAGGAGTTTATAAAGAGTACAGATATCCAATAATCAATATAGATGGAAAAAATGCTATTAAAAATGAAGATAAAGCAGAATTGTTAGTAAAAACCTTTATGGGGATAAATAGTAATGAAAATTTATCAGAAGAGAGACAAAGAAGAAGAGAAGAAACTGGAAGAAAAAAAAATACTGTTGAAGGAGAGGAAGAGAAAAGATCAACAGCAATAGATGCACCATTTTCATTATTTGAATTAGAAAGGGTAATGAGAAAAAGTAAAATATCAGCATCAGGTAAAGATAATATTAATTATGAAATGCTTAAAAAATTAGGAAATAAGATGAAAGATAAACTATTGGAATTATATAATAAAGTATGGGATGAAGGAAAATTACCAAAAAATTGGAAAGAGGCATTAATAATACCAATACTAAAACCAGGAAAAAATCCAAGTAGACCAGAAAATTATAGGCCAATAGCATTAACATCGCATATAGGAAAAATAATGGAGAGGTTGATTACAGAAAGGTTAAATTATTATTTAGAAAGTAAGAAAATGTTAACTAAGTATCAAAATGGCTTCAGAAAAGGTAGAGGAACAATGGATCCAATAGTGAGTCTAGAAAATGAAATTAGAAAAGCACAGAATAATAAAGAGAGTCTAATAGCAGTTTTTTTCGATATAGAGAAAGCCTATGATATGGTGTGGAAGGAGGGATTAATGATTAAATTAAAAAGTTTAGGAATTGTAGGGAAAACATTTAATTGGGTAAAGGACTTTTTGTTTAACAGATTCATTCAAGTGAGAGTAGGGAATAAAATGTCAAAAAGTTATAAAGTTGATAATGGTACTCCTCAAGGGAGTGTAATTAGTCCAGTGTTATTTTCTATTATGATTAATGATGTGTTTGATGACATAGGATTAGATATTGGTAAAGCTTTATTTGCAGATGATGGTATTATATGGAAACGAGGAAGAAATATTAAATATGTACAGAAAAAAATACAAGAAGCAATAATAAAGGTAGAAAATTGGTCTTTTAACTGGGGATTTATATTTTCAGTTGATAAATCCAAGAGTATGGTTTTTACAAATAAAAGGGATATTAAAATTGACCTTAAATTGTATGGTAAAACAATAGAACAAGTACATAGTTTGAAATATTTGGGAGTTGTATTTGATGAGAAATTAATCTGGAAGGAAAATATAAATAAAATAGAAGAAAAGTGTAAAAAAGTGATTAATATAATGAGATGTCTAAAAGGGAATGATTGGGGAGCTAGTTCTAAAGCATTAAAGAAAATATATATAGTAATGATTAGATCCATTATTGATTATGGTAGCATAGTATATAGCTCAGCAAGTAAAACACTAATAAAAAAGATAGAAATAATACAAAACCAGGCTCTAAGATTATGCTGTGGAGCAATAAAACTACTACAATAGTTTCATTACAAGTTGAAATGGGAGAGATGCCTTTAAATCTAAGATTTAAATTAATTAAACTTAATTATTGGGCTAGTGTTCAAGGAAGTAAAGCAGATGAACATATGATAAAAGAAGAGATGATAATAGCAGGAAATTATGGTAGTAGGAAATATGAGAGTGCGATCTGGAAATCATGTAAATTAGCAGAGGAATTAAAATTGAATAATAAAATGATGATTAATAAATTCTTATATTCAGTTACACCTGTTTGGCTATTTCCAAAAGTAAATGTAGATTTTTACATTCAGAATGAAGTCATTAAAAGAAAAGGTAAAGGAAATTGGGATTATATAGTGGAAAAACGACTAAATGAAACATATAGAACATTCATTCCGATATATACAGATGGGTCAAAGGAATTAAATAAAGATATAACAGGATTTTCTTTTTGGATTCCAAATTTAGGCATATGTAATAAAAGAAGAACACCTAATAGCCTATCAATCTATACAGTGGAGATGTTAGCCATTTCGTTTAGTTTACAGTGGATAGAGCAAAATAGAATTAGGAAATGTATTATTTGTTCAGATTCAATGTCAGCTTTAGTATCAATCAATACAATGTCATCGGATAAAAGATTGGATGTTTTATATGAAATATATGAATGTTTGTTTAGATTAAAAAAGGTTAATTCAGAGGTTAGGTTTATGTGGGTTCCAGCTCATAGAGGGATAGAGGGTAATGAAATAGCGGATTTCTATGCAAAACAAGCTACTAAAATGAACAATACGATGGAAATATCTTATAGTGTGGCAGAAATAAAAGACAATATTAAGAATAAGATTATGGAAGAATGGCAAGGGAATTGGATAAGAGAGGAAAAAGGAAGACATTTATATAAGATTAAGAAAAAGGTAGGTAAATTGGAAAATATTCAAATGTGTAATAGGAATCAAATCATAATTTCAAGAATGAGAATGGGACATACGGGTTTAAACAGTACACTCTTTATAATAGGAAAACATAATACAGGAATGTGTGATTGTGGAATGGATAGAGAAACAGTAGAACATGTAATATGTAAATGTGAAAAATATATAGGGAATAGGAAAATATTATCAAGGAAATTAAAGATGAAAGATACTGAAACGTTGAATTTAAGTAATCTATTAATTGGAGGATTAGATGTTTATAAATTAATAATTGAATTTCTAAAAAATTGTAAATTAATAAATAGAATTTAATTAGAATTTTTTCTCCCTACAACGACTCACACTCCCACACAGAAGGTGGCGGAAATGCACCTAAAGTTGGTTGCCACCCGCCAATAAACAAAAAGAAGAAGAAGATTTATATATGGCTGATGTAACCGTTTCAACATTTAAGGGGGGTGTATCATGCTATTTTACAGCTTTCATCTTCTGGGATAGACATACTCTATATGATAAAATGTTACCGTTGTTGTTATACTGTACAGTATTAATTCGTCCTGAAATTTAACTTGTATCCTGTAGTTAATGTTGGACCACGAATTGCAATGGCTTGTCTCTCTATAAACCCGCCTCCTTCAAGCACGATGAATAATTAATGACTGTTTAGGACATATTAAACAGGAATGGAAGAGGAAAAATGTGTTTACGAGTTTGCTGTTTTAGGTACTTTTCACATCTTAAAAGTATTTAAATGAAGAATATTACCTTGTGTTTTTGTGCAAAATATTAATAAAAGTCAGAAATCTTGTAACCGACTCTGGTCGGCAAGAAGCACTTTAACAATTATGTATGCAGTTACTCGCGCCATTAATATTAACAGTAACCTAGATTGTAAGGTATCACACATGTGCATGGATGAATTATGGATTGGAAGAGACTGTCTGCCATTTAGAGGATTTTTACAGTCAATCGTAATACTCTTTACTCATACATATATATTTATAGAGAGAAAATAATGAATGATGCAGAACAGCATGTGAAGCTATTGAGATGGAAAGCGATAGAGAGGGAGAAGGATGTTATTGCGAGTAGGAGAGTTATCAAAGTGGCTCTATGCATGTGAATGAGTTTATTGATCTCAGCCCAGATCGATGCTGTATTTATAACAGAGGGGAAGGCTGAATCAATGCATACTTAATGTGTAAAGAGGCATGGATGCTGGGGCAGGGGTGCAGGACGAGGGCAGGAGGTGGGAGGAGACAAGGGGGGGTTTGAGGAAGGAACGGCAGAGACTCGTTAAATAAGCGCCGTTTACATTTTTCTGTTTGCTCAGCACCTGCATTAGGAATGTTTCATTGCAGGAGGTCACGTGTCTCTCACATCAGAGCCTGTTATTCTGATGAGCTGTCACTCAAGCATTCATTTGGCGAACCTGGCAATGCACCCTCAAAGGAGTAGCTCAAATACACTGTTTAGGCTGTGCAGCATTGTAAGATGATGCTGTCTTAAGTAATATTTTCAAAAATGCAACTCAAACACCCACTGCCTTTTCTCTCCTTCTCACCTTACTGTGTCATTGAGTTCTTCTCCTTCTCATACAGCAGCTGTAATAGTTGGAGGAGAAGCCTCCAGACTCTCAGCTCCACATGCTGGTAACATGCAAAAATAATTACCATTTTAATTGTTTTCTGTTTTCTTTTGCTTCTTTTGTGTTGTTCAGTTGTTTTTTTTCTTCTTCTCCTGGACGGTGGTATGCCTGTAAGGGTGCATAATTATAACGTCCCCCAATTTATACACATTCTGTGAATTAATCAGTCATTCTGAGAGCAATTGAATCCACAAAACAAGCCAATTACCATATATCATATTGAAAAATATTCCAGATCTATACAGAAAAACCATACTTACTGGGGAAAAACAAACATCCTATCATTAGTTTTGTGTCTTACCTTTCAAAAGGGGCAACTGTGGCTCAGGAGATGGGCATTCGTCTTGTAATCGGAATGTTGCCAGTTTGAACCCTGAGTTCTCAGCCATTGTGTCCTTGGGCAAGACACTTCACCCGTTGCCTACTGTTGGTGATCAGAGGGACCAGTGGCACTAGAGTCTGGCAGCCTTGTTTCTTTCATTGCACCCCAGGGCAGCTGTGGCTACAACATCGTGTGGGTGAATGACTGAATGTTGTGTAAAGCACTTTGGGGTCTGTAGGGACTAAGTAAAGCACTATTGTCACAGCTCCTCCTCTGCATTGCAGGGGCGGTTCCTCCTGCAAGCAGAGGAGGGTCGTTAGTGATTGGAGCCACCTGGGCTCAGGGTTTATAAGAATGCAACTTACCATTTCTCTCTCTCTGCGCCTCCAGGTATGATCCTGTTTTGTTTGTTACTTTGAAGTTTTACATTTATTCTCACTCAGTCATGTTTACACATACAGATCCACTCAACCATGCACTTTACATACACCTTACATTATGACATTCTCACACCTCATTCCTTTTTCTTAGGTTAAAGTTACTAGTTTTTGATTTACAATAAACTCTTTTTGATTGGCCTATACTTGTAGTTTGTGTCCCCTCATTGTTGCCACAAGCTATGAGCTGGCCTGTGACAAGTGGAGGCTTGTCCTTAAGTCAAAGTTATTGTTATACTTTAGTCTTTTAGTTTAGGCTAAAGTTTGCCATAGTTGACTTGATTGTTTTGGTTTTATCATTGATCCATTTGTTTACTTGTAGATTTATTTGATTATTTTGTAAGTTTATATTGCCAAACTTTTTGTTTGAGGGGATGCTTTAGTCTGGCCAATATTATTGGCGAGAGCATTGAGAGCCATGTGTTCCTTTGTTTAGTTAGCTTTATAGCTAAATTGAGTTAGCAGTTCACTCTGAGCCTTTTATGGGTTTCAGGTGGGAGTCCTCTCCTTTTGAGGCTTATCAGCGAGTGTCAACAGGAGGCTCGTGGTGTTTTTGTTATAGGTGGCAGTGAACGTGGGTAGAGCTTCCCTTTTTCCTTTTTCCCCTACATCGGCTCGGGAGCACCTCCGTGGATGTGGGGGGCAGCCAGTTTCTGGTTGTCCTTTCCACTCTGCTGGTTTTGTGTGCATAAAAACCCACCACATTCGACTGCACGAACACTAAGGGCCGGTTAGTTAGTAGTTTTTTGGAGAATAGTGGGGTGTGGCTCCTGTCCTTAAACACAGACTGGTAGATGGTGAATTGTGTAATTCTTTTGTTATTATTTATTTTTTCTTCAGCGTTTGTAATAGTTGTATTGGTTGAGGTAAATGCCTTCCATTCTGAGTGGTTTTGTTCAAGCTCCTTCAGAGGTAGCTTTGGAGTTGTGTACTAAGGAGCAGTTCATTGAAATTGCTAACCATTATAAGATTGAGATTGATGATAGCAAACTTAAAGAGTCTATCAAAGCTAGATTAAAACAGGGTCTTAAAGAAATGGGTGTTTTTGGGGGTCACTCTGCTAGTAGTGAGGGTGCAAGTTTTCAGTCAAGCCCTTCATTAACTTTTGAGCAGCAGAGGGAGCTGTTGCAAATGCAGTTGGAGATCGCACAATTGCGGAATGTCAATGGACCAGAAGTAGTACCACAATTTGATGTTTCACAGAATCTTCGTTTGTTGCCTAATTTTGATGAGTCAGATCCAGAGACATACTTTACTTTATTTGATCGTATTACAGAAAGTAGAGCTTGGTCAGATCTGGACATGACTATGTTGTTGCAATGTGCACTTACAGGTAAGGCACGTGAGGCTTTTTCAGCACTGAGTGTAGCTGACAGTAAAGTTTATGCTAAAGTTAAATCAGCAGTTGTGAAGGTCTATGAGCTTGTGCCAGAGGCATATCGTCAACGTTTTCGTTACAGGAAAAAAAAAAGATTCACAAACCTATTCTGAATTTGTTCGAGATTTGACTTCTGCATTTAATCGTTGGTGTACAGCTTCTGAAGTTAGTACTTTTGAGGTTCTGTGTAACTTGATCGTATTAGAACAGTTCAGAAATTCTGTGTCTGACCAGGTTGCTACATACATTAATGAACGTAAAGTTAAGTCTCCAAGTGATGCAGCAGTCCTTGCAGATGAGTACAGGTTAACCCATAAAATCCAGTTTGAGTCAAATAGTGATATGCACTTTAAAAACTTTACTCCTGGGAACAGTAGGTCGCCTTTTTCTGGAGCTCCGTTCCAAAGGCCACAGAAGTTTGGTTTTGGGGGACCTAAAGCACCAGTAAAGGATAATACCTGTCGCTACTGTTTAGTTAAAGGGCATTGGAAGAAAGATTGTCCTTTACTTAGATTAAAAAAGTTAGGTCAAGCTAAACCTGCTGTGATGGCCGTTTCTGTTACAGCCTCTGACCATCAGGGTGAGTTTTTTCAGTTAATAGTTGAGTTTGGTTCTCAGTCTCACCAATGTGACTTTTCAGCCTTTATTTCAGATGGGGTAGTGTCGCTGGTAGATGGCAACCAAAATGTTCCAATTGAGATCTTGAGAGACACTGGAGCTTTGGATGCTTTTATTTTGGAATCTGTTTTGTTGTTCTCTAAAGAGTCTGATGCTGACAGTTGTGTACTGGTACGTGGCATGGGTTTAGTTCCATTCTCTTCTCCTTTACATGAAGTTACTCTAAAATGTGGTCTGATAGAGGGTGATGTAGCTGTTGGGGTTACGAGTACACATGATTTTGGGGAATGACTTGGCAGGTAGTAAGGTGTGGGCAGATGGCAAAATAAACATCGTTAAGAAGCAACCTTCAGTGCCCCCTGCAAAGGTATCTCCTGATTACAGCTATGTGTCTCCTGAGGTATTTCCAGTGTGTGCTGTTACCTGCTCTGCTGACGCAAGGAGATTGAGAGTAAGCCAGAAAGTCTTGAGTTGCCTGTTAAACTCCAAACTGAACAGTTGACTAGTTCTAGAGAGTCATTGATAGCTGAGCAAAAGGCTGATACTACCTTGGCTGATTTGTTTGATAGAGTTGTTCCTGATTCAGCGGTAAGGAATAGTGCTCAGTGCTATTTTTTTTTTTTTTTGATGGGCTGTTGGTCAGGAAATGGGTTCCACACTCTGATCAGGGTCTAGGTGAACCAGTTTTTCAGGTAGTTGTACCTACTGTTTTGCGAAATAAAGTGTTGCAAACTTCACATGGTAATGTGGCAGCTCACAAGGGTGTTTGGGCCTTTACCACGGTCCAATTCAGGTCATAACTACTTATTAAGTGTTATGTGTCAAGCAACTAGATATCTGGCAGTTTTTCCCCTGCGTACCATAACTTCAAAATCAGTAGTTAAAGCGTTAACTCAATTCATTTCTACATTTGGAATTCCAAAAATCATCCAGTCAGATCAGGGTTCTAATTTTACCTCCCATTTATTTGCTCAGGTTCTCAAACAGCTTAAAGTTAAACACAAGTCTACTGCGTTCCATGCCCAGAGCCAGGGAGCTTTGGAACGTTTTCACCAAACTTTAAAATCTTGGCTTCGTTCATACTTTACAGAACTGTCTGCAGATTGGGAGGAGGGGTTACCTTGGCTGATACTAGCAGCTCGTGATGCAGTGCAGGAAAGCACAGGGTTCAGCCCGAATGACTTGGTGTTTGGTCATAAGGTGCGTGGGCCTTTAACAGTGCTGCAGGATGGTTGTTTGCCTGAAGAACCACCTCAGAACCTTATTGACTATGTAAATGGTTTTAGGCGGAGATTGTATAGGGCTGGTGACTTGGCGAAAGAGAAACTAAAATCTTCTCAAAAGAAAATTAAATTGAGATATGACGAACAGGCTGAGTTGCGCAAGTTTAGTCCCGGTGATCGTGTACTCACTCTTTTGCCTCTTGTAAGTTCACCTTTCCAGGCAAAATACTGTGGTCCTTTTACTGTGTTGCACAAAGTGTCAGATTTGAACTATCTTATTGAAACCCCTGGTTATAGGAAGTCCTCTAAATTATGTCATGTGAACCTGTTAAAACGTTATCACTCCCGTGATCAAAGTAAAGTTGAAGGCACTCAAGTGGTGCTTGGGCCAAATTTTGGGGCTGAGGGTGGGACCCTCATCTTAAGGAGGGGGTTGTCACGGCTCCTCCTCTGCATTGCAGGGGCGGTTCCTCCTGCAAGCAGAGGAGGGTCGTTAGTGATTGCATCCACCTGGGCTCAGGGTATATAAGAATGCAACTTACCATTTCTCTCTCTCTGCGCCTCCAGGTATGATCCTGTTTTGTTTGTTACTTTGAAGTTTTACATTTATTCTCACTCAGTCATGTTTACACATACAGATCCACTCAACCATGCACTTTACATACACCTTACATTATGACATTCTCACACCTCATTCCTTTTTCTTAGGTTAAAGTTATTATTTTTTTATATTTACAATAAACTCTTTTTGATTGGCCTATACTTGTAGTTTGTGTCCCCTCATTGTTGCCACAGGCTATGAGCCGGCCTGTGACACTATACAAATACAGGCCATTTTACCATTTAAATATTTTGTTTTCTTTTTGTAATACTGGTTTATTTTGGTTTCAGGCAGGTTTCCTTCAGCTCACTTTTCTTCAAGTGTCCCTCTTGTTTTTACTTGAATTAACTAATTTCCCTGCTTACCTTCCCAGCTTCAGCATGTTGGTATACTCACTCGTTGACTCTTGTTCCAGGAAACACCCTCTTTGTTGTGGTCTCCAATGCATTCAATATGATTTGATGCAACAGGACAATACTTTGTTTTAATCATTCAACTTATCTTTAATGTGACACATGAGCTTGGTTATCTTTGATAAGCACTGATAGACCTGGGGGCAGAGTGTTCTACAGGCTGTTCCCTACATCCAGTCTATTCGTCTGCTAGGTTTATTATTCATTTGGGTATTCATTAGGTATTACACATTCCAGCCCAAATTTATTTTACCAGGGCACAGCAAATGTTGTTGGATGTCTGACTCCCATCATTTGGGAAGTGAAATATTAAATGTTTCCTAGGGGTGTACCCCTGGTTTGGACTCACTGATCAAATTAACTCAACCAAAGTGTCACCAGACAACTAAAAATTTCAGATGAGGAAAGTTCATGCTGATCCAACCAACACACACACACCTACACGCACACACACACACAAATTTACCCTACTTTACAAATATAACAGCCAAATTCAGGTAGCTCTCTTTGATTAGTTCTTGCATTCCCAAGTTATGAATGTTTCTGGCTTTTCCTTCCCAATACGTAGATCTTAAGATGACAGCCAGAGTGGAGCTCAGACATCGTATGATGTTGAGGTTCTTCCATTCAAAGTGCTCCCTGAGAACACATAACTTTTTACAGCTTTCTCCTGGCTGGGAATTTCTTTGGTGAAATTGCTCCTTAGGGTGTGATTTGAATTTTGACTTTTATAGCAACCTAGTGAAGACTGAAAAGGACTTACACTTTGTGCTGTAAACACAAATGCAGGTGGACACGCACACTCACAAACACATGTAGGTGTGCGCACACATTGAAACACAAAGAAACTCAAGGTTCAAGACTGTAATGTTTTAACACATGGCCTTGACCTAAAGTGCTAAACACAAACTGTTTTACTAAGCCAAGTGGACTAATTAAGGGTTGAGCTCATACTAAAAAGGACTTCTTGACGTTTCAATACCTGAAACCTGATACTTAGACCTGAGTAAAGGGTTAAAATGACTGATGTAAACGTCTAAGTACATTAGACGGTTCATACTGTATTCGATGTCACAGCTTATTTTATAACAACATAACTCCAGCCTTGACCAGCACGGCAATGTGCATGCAACAGATCCAGATTATGTGTGCTTTAGATTGACCTGGAAGCAGGGAAGTGCCTTGAAAAGTCATCTTAAATGTCGTTAAAGGGTTCTAGCCGAGGTGAACCGTCTGGCTCATAGCAGGTGCTCAACAGAACGACTGTTTCTCAGAGATTTATGTCTTACAGAAACCTGCAGGGATGGTTCATGGGAAGCTTATGGACGCCGGACAATCCGTTTCACCTGGGTTCACTTCATTCTTACGTCCATGTGAATCTGATCAAATTCGGAGTAACAGAGTTGTTGGCATTCATTGTAAAGAGATGTAAAAAAGCTTAGAAGAAATTCTTCTTTTACGGCAGCAGCATAATCTCACATAGACAAATCTGTAAAAAAACAAAAAAACATTGAACACATTTATTCTTTAGGGAAAGAATCCCATATGTGTGCTAAACTGGGAATAGGTTTTCCTTGGGTCTCTTAAGAGGGAAGTGATCCAAAATGTAGCAGAAACCTAGGCGTTGTGCTTTTGCCAAAAGGTAGTTGTCTACGTTTAACAGCAGGGATACCAATAATTTTGCCAAAGGTGATGTTTGCTAAAAAAAATTCTCAACACAACCAATTTTCTAAAATAAAACGAAGGATTATTTTTAATATATTTGGGTAAAATTGTACAGCTACAGTAAAATAAGTATTTTTAGAATTTTTGCATCTTTAAAAATAGTTCACTAATAGATGAACAATTACAATCTATTAGAAATTAAGTTTATAACTCTTGCAAGTTTTCAATATGCACAGAACAGTTTCCGGCAAACTAAATAAGCACAGTATAATAATAAATGAGTGAGTCTCCTATTCTTGTTGCCATCCAGAGATCGTGTAATCCATCTCTTCCTTTAGGTTTTGTTTGATACTCTAAATGTTTTAGGGTAAATAGAACACAGTTACATCTTTGGATCCCTTTGTCTGTTGCAAAGTCTCTTCTTTTCTGGAAAGTTTTTAGGCTTTTTTATTAGATGCATCTTACAAAAAACAGGGTAGAAATTAGTCTAGAATATTTTCAATGGTAGGCAGTGTTGCATTCTTGTAGAAGAGGTCTAAGTGGGAGGAAAGCATGATTGTTTCCAAAAATGAGTGATCCTGCATATGTGCTTGTCTGACAGGCCTTGGCCTTGACTTTGAGGCTTAGTTCTGGATGTATGCGTTTTATATTCCTCCCTCCATTTGAAAGCCACATCGAAAAAGCAAACATCTTTCCTTACTGTTCAAGTGCACCATACGGGTCCTCTGCGTCTTGCTCAGGCTGGCGCTGCTCCAACACCTGCATCTGCTTTCTGCGTCCTGAGCCCCATCAAGAACCAAAACTCCCTCCCCTGGTTGGAATCTTTCTTTTCAAGGAGAAACGAGCTCCCTACAAACTCTGCCCCGATATTCAGGCTGTTTATAGCTGAGACGTGATAGCTGTTCACAATGGAAAGACCTTCCACAACAACAAGGGCTTTCACACACTCAGCCGAGTGTGAATTGGCAGGTTCAATAAGCCATCAGAGTAATACTTAAAAATCCACAATAATACTCTGTGTTATGATGAGGTAGTACAAGCAGTGGACCCCCCCCCCTGTCTGCACACCGATAGACCAGGCTTCCTGTTGCAAATTACATCTTAACACCTCATGTTTAACATTAAGTACGCTCAAAATTCAATTACTTCTTCCTGCCAGGTATTGATACAGTAAAGGTGGCAACAATGTGTCATTTAGCCTGCTGTCATACCACTTCACACAAACCTTTAAATGTCAAGCATACATGAGCTCAAATCAGCCTGTGCAGACACACACAGGTTTGTGCAAAGTCATACCTTCCTTTCATAGCTCAATTTATACCCAAATATTAAAGTGAATGCACAGCATGAAAAATGAGCACACACATAAAGGTGAAATATGAATGTTCACAAGAGCAGATATTTGTCTGTAATCTGAAATATTTCATCACACTTCACAGACACACAAAAACTGTTCTTGAGAAAATAGTTGCACACCAGATATGTGAGCATTTAAACAATAATGAGATGTCTGAGAAGTTTCAGTCAGGCTTTAGAGCTCATCATAGCACTGAAACAGCTGTGGTGAAGGTTACTAATGATATTCTCATAGCCTCAGACAATGGACTGGTGACCATTCTGGTCCTGTTAGATCTCAGTGCTGCCTTTGACACTGTTGATCACAATATTCTCATAGAAAGGCTTCAAAGTGTCGGTATAATAGGAACAGCACTAGGTTGGTTTAAATCTTATTTGTCTAACAGATTTCAGTTTGTTCAGGTAAATGATAAATCTTCCTCAACCTTAATGGTTACTTGCGGAGTACCACAGGGTTCAGTGCTTGGGCCGATTCTTTTTACCATATATATGCTTCCTATTGGTAAAATAATTAGGCAGCATGGGATACATTTCCATAGTTACGCAGATGATACACAGCTATATCTATCCATAAATCCTGATGAATCTAATCAGTTAGGTAGACTACAGGCATGTCTGGAAGACATAAAAACTTGCATGACTCTAAACTTCTTGCTTCTGAATTCTGATAAAACAGAAGTTGTCGTCTTTGGACCAGAAGCTCTTAAAAAGAAACTACTTAGTCAACCCCTTCACCTAGACTGCATTAAATTAGCCTTCAGTAATAAAGCAAAGAACCTCTGTGTTATTTTGGACCAAGATATGTCATTTAGATCTCACATTAATGAAGTCTCTAGGATTTCCTTTTTTCACCTTAGGAATATTTCAAAAATTAGAACTATCCTGTCCAGGAATTATGCTGAAAAACTAGTCCATGCCTTTATTATTTCAAGACTGGATTACTGTAACTCTTTATTATCAGGTAGTCCACAGAAAACAATTAAAAGTCTTCAGTTAGTCCAAAATGCTGCTGCTAGGATTCTGATGAATATTAAAAGAAGAGATCACATTTCCCCTGTTTTAGCTTCTCTTCACTGGCTCCCAGTAAAATCTAGAATAGAATTCAAGATCCTCCTTCTGACATATAAAGCTCTTAATAATCTAGCTCCATCATACATAAGAGACCTGATTGTTCCATATGTTCCTAACAGGGCCCTTCGCTCTCAGACTGCAGGTTTACTGGTAGTTCCTAGGATTTCTAAAAGTAGAATGGGTGGCAGATCTTTCAGCTATCAGGCTCCCCTCCTATGGAACAGGCTCCCAGGGTTGGTTCGTGAAGCAGACAATTTGTATATCTTTAAAACTAGGCTTAAAACTTTCCTCTTTGACAAAGCTTACAGTTAGAGATATGTTAATAGGCAGTTAGAGACAGGTTAGACAGGTAGCTAGGAAGAGATAGGTTAATGTTAGTAGCCAGGTAGAGTGTCAAAAGCTAGGAAGGGATATGAAGAGGTAGAGTAGCTACGTAGAGATAGATTAATGTAAGCCAAGTAGAGAGTGTTAGTAGCTAGGTCTCCTAGTAGCTAGGAGACAGGTTAATGTTAGTAGTCAGGTAGAGTGTCAAAAGCTAGGAAGAGATAGGAATAGGTAGAGTAGCTAGGTAGAGATAGGTTAATGTAAGCCAGGTAGAAAGTGTTAGTAGCTAGGTCTCCTAGTAGCTAGGAGACAGGTTAATGTTAGTAGCTATGCTGCTTTAGGCTAGGCTGTTGGAGGACATTATTAGGGTCTGTTCCTACTTTCTCTCCTACTTCTCCCCAACTGCATGATGTGCTGTCAATTCAAGCGCTAACCTGTTTTCTCTTAGTCTCTTCCTACAGTAGGTGCTCCTGACCCGCCCTGCTTGACGACCCTGACTAAGATGGCATTGCAGTGACGGAAATTCTCCACGTCCTGCAACAAACTTCTGCATCAGTTCTGTGCTCTTTCTGTGTCTCTGTTCTGTGTCTCTGTTCTGTATTCTCCAAACCACAGACGGTGTCGGCAGATGACCGCTTGTGCTGAGCCTGGTTCTGCCGGAGGTTTCTTCCTGTTAAAAGGGAGTTTTTCCTTTCCACTGTCGCTTCGTGCTTGCTCAGTGTGAGGGGTTGCTGAGAATTACACGACACAATCTTCCGTGGTTCTCTAATTTCTACATTAAACATTGTATTGTAATAACTCTTCTTGTAAAGTGCCTTGAGATGACATCTGTTGTGAAATGGCGCTATATAAATAAACTGAATTGAAATGAATTCTACATGTAAATACAGTCAGTGAATATTCCTAGAAACAGGAGAAATGTATTGAATTGAAATGTTCTTAGTGCATTTTTTAAACAGAGTGCTTCCCTCTTCCCACTCCTGTTTTCTGATTTTGCCAGGTTACAACTTCAGACTTTATGATTGGAAGATGTAACAGACCAACAAAAACCACCTTAATTTTTTGACTGTATAGTGCACCTGGATGAAATTGGCATAATTATCTGTGCATGGATGCATTTTGTACAGCTGAAAAAACTAAACTTCTGCTTTGGCTATGAAAAATGTGGTCGCTTGTGGCACTCACTTTGGACTGGAGGATTAAAATCCCAGTGTTGTAATGGAGTGTAACATCGGATATCGATACAAAGATCAGGTGCGACTCACATCGGCCGCTGTGCTTCGATGCCTACAGCTTAATTGGGGCTGCTTTCAGCGACCTGGAACCATAGCAGGTTAGAGACACGATCACGGATCCATCAAGGGCTCAGGTCTATGCAAACGGGATCTGTGATATCAAATACATGAATCAACGTGTTTTGTGTGTTCTTAGAGAAACAGTAAAGCTAGCTTGCAGCACCCAGGGTAATAGCATTAGCTTTGCCTAGAAAAGTTTTGTTTTGGCCACTTATCGTTCCCCTGGTCTCCCTCTTGTCCCTGTGCTCTCTGGGGCATGCGGAAGGTTCATAGCTGTTAGGTTGGGGTCCATCATATGAGTAGTAGTAAACCTTTAAAGTTTTTTCTGTGTCAGAGTGTGTATCAAAAATCCATAGTTTTCTATCGATCAATCTAACGGTACTCCTTTGTGCCATTCAACTTACAGTCTGACGAGGTTAAATTTTCTCACAAAAACAACTCCAATAGCTAAAAAATGTACGTATGAGTAATTTTTTTAATTTAAAGACTCCTCCTGATTTATTTCTCTAAACAGTGGTTTAATGGGGGCTCTAACCTGCACCCTGTGCTTTATTTTTTCAAACTATGTAATCAGCACGACAGCAGCACAACAATATGGTAACATGTCTGGTTAAAAAAATAATACAATGCACCAACACAGCAGTAACACGTCCTTGTTAGAAAATAAAACATTTTTGTCTTCATTTTCTTCTCCAGCATCCAATACAAATAAAGCTAGAGTGCTCAGACATGTCAAAATAAAAGAACCCATAGAACAGAAAAGAAAAGCATCTAAAGGTCAAGGAAAGATGACAGAAATAATGGGAAGAATAAAGCAATTGTTTTATAACATTCCAAGGAAAAATTGGAACAATGAGAAAAACAGAAAGGAGTAAAAGATTATATCTAAATTAGAACTTTGTTCATACTGAGTTAAATATTTTTTTAAATAGGGGAAACATTATTCAGGGAAATGTGAATTGTGTCTTCAAGAAGAGCCTGTGGAACATGTTATATTATTTTTGCCTGACGCATACTGTTAAGAGAAGGGAACTGATACAAAATGTACAACTGGACGTTCAAAACCTTTTAAACAAAACTTGTAGTTCTAAAAAAAATCCTGAGATATCTTAGGAAGACTAAATTAATGGGGAGAATATAGTTTTTGTTTCTTTGTTGTTTAATACTTTCAAAAAATAAGTATGCCATATTTATTATGCAACAAAAGTTGCTTACCAGCCACTATTAAAAGAACTGGTTGAATGCACCAAGGGTGTCCGGAAGCAGTGTAGTTAGTTTCTGCCTTTTTTCCATTAAAAGGAGAGGTTTGAAAGCTGAAGGTGGAGACCCATGTTTATGTGTGGCTTATAAAAGAAAGATCAGTCTTATAAACCTGCAGGTTTCTTTTTTACATTTCAATTAATTTTAAAGATAAATCAACTTTATTTGTGACTGCATGAAATCAGTGACTTCTGTCTGTACTGTTCTGGGTGAAATAAACTGAGAGAGGTTTCATGATGAGTGATCATCCTGCATGCACATGTGCAGATCATTCCCTTACTGAAGCTCAGTCTGGTTGCTGAGCAAATCTTTAATCTGCAGGTTATATCGGTGACAAGGTTTCACAGAAAGTAGTTGAGAGTGGTCAGAAATATCACAAATTTTGTCGCTAGGTGCTTTTAGGAAAAAAAGTTAAGGGGTTCTGAAAAGTTGTTACAACAAACTTGCTAAATTGGCAACACGGCTTAAAGAGACATTATTTAATTTTTACCATTAATCTCAGGAAAAATCAATCAAATTTTTTTGAAAATGAATAAAAAGATGCCCAATCATTGATAAGTATTGGCGACTTCACATAATCACAAAAAGCAGGCCTAAAATAGATGAGTGCAAGTCCTAGTGTACGGGCGCTGACATATTGGACACTGGGTTTCCTTCTATGTGAGACGATGTGGACAAAAACACCTTTCCTGATTTTTGATTCCCTATCCAGTCGTTCTCATTCAAAGTTTAAATGAAGTGCTCTATGACCAGACTTAAAAAAATAATAAAAATGTCTCCAAACCTGACAGACCGCCCAACCAGATCTGAGATGCATCCAACCCAGGTTGCTGTACCCACTCGGGAAGAGGTGCGCAATCAGCTGTTGTGACCATGACTTCAGGTGACACAGATCCGGCCCGCCGCTTTGTATTAAGAGCCAGAAGCCCACAGAGATGATCAACACCACCAGAAAACTAGAGCATTGCATTCTCTTGATGAAAATAACAAAAGGACCAGCAAAATCTAAGGAAACAGACTGTGGTCGCATGCTTTCTGCTGGACAGGTAACAACATTCACCGTAATGTTTTTGCTTTGTTTTCAAACTAGTACCAATCACGGTGAAACTACATTGAAATGTGTCATTTTTTCCATTGAGGTCATTCCGTCTAACATTGCAGTTTATGCATTTACAAAAATACCTGAATAATATCTTTAACCTACACATTGCTGAAAACTTTTGCCTTTCACAAATGTTGTTTTACACATTTACCTTTTCACTTGCTGCCTGTGATGGAAGAGAGTCTAATATGCATCTCATTTTTCACAAAAATGCCACTTACTTGCAATGATTTAGGTATGTCCTGCCCCCTATACTCAGTAAACTACACACTGTCACTTTAAAAAGCTGCATTGTATGCATTTTTTTGTGTGTTTTCCATAAAGAGGGTCTGTGAATGAAAAGTAACAGTAATTTATTCTTCCGTGCATAATCTTTCCCCACATGTCTGTCTCACTTTTGTGTTTCCTGCTATAGTGCCGTTAGGCCGTTAACCAGTAAAATAATCTTTAAATTAGCCGCATTGTTTTGTAATACACATGGCCGAAAGCTTGTGAAATAAGCAGTGGCTGTCTAAAAATGACGGTACTTCATGACCATCAATTGGAACGAAAAAGATATATGTTTTTATTTATTTTTTTTATTTTGAAGTTGCAATGACTGCTGAATGTTTATTTGGGTTTTTCTGGTCCAATTTAGCATATCTAGTGGTTATTATTATTTACAATTACTGCATCTGTAAAAATCAGTTATAAACTCCTCCAGATTTTCAGTTGGATTTAGTTCTGGACCATTTTAGCACATGTATGTCTTGCTGAAAGGTTTATCTCTGCCTCAGAGTTAAGAGGGAAGTACCATTTTCTTTTTTTTTGCAACCAGGACTTTACTTTTAGCATTCATATTTTAGCATACATTGATTTACTCCCCCCAAACCAGTTTGGAGCCAGTTGAAGTCCTTTGGTAGAAATTTATATAAATTTGTGATTAGTGTATATCGATTCAATGGGAGTTAAAGGGGCAAAGTTCTTGCAGCCTATGAATTGCTATTGCTATTTTCCTGAGTTCGGAGAGTCTCTGAGGTGCTTTGTTGTTTTATTGCGGAGTTTTTTACAGGCATTTAATCCAACTACACTAACGCACAATTTCAATTACCTCACTGCCATGCCATGCATCCCAGTTGTAGCCTGCACAGGGCTTTCGCACATTATGTTTACATGCAGCAAGAGAAAGTTTAATTATTACCTTTGTCTAATTAAAATCAGACTTTTAAAATGCATGTATATACCTTAGTCCTTTTCAAGTCGAACGGAACTAGTTTCAGAAGCTCTGCTAATCTACCCAGATAATGCGATTGAAATCAAACTTCTCTGCAACCAGCCACCCCACCCGCACTCGTGCACCCCCTTGGGAAGTTAGGAGAGGCGGAAATGTGACCCATCAATAACAAGAGTAGTGTTATAAGAGGCATATGGCGTCTAAGAGAAACGTAAGCGGCCAATCAATGCATGTTTGAACTTACAAAGAGGCGATGCGTTGTGAATGTGAATATCCTGCTTTTACTCCTCTTGCTTCACTCCTAATAGCCTCAGTTTACTGCCTGAGTACAGCAGGAAGCTAACCGCGTAAGGCTAACACGTAGCGGTGGATGTCACCATCTATTGTTGGGGAGTTGAATGTACTTAATTTAATAATTCAATTTTTTGAGTAACGTGTAAACTGGGACTCTGGTCTCAACAAGGGGGAAGCCCTTAGTCTAATTTGACCAAAAAGCTCGATTTAGATGTGCATGTAAACGTCCTGACTCTGTGCTCTACCACGGTCGGTTGGAGAGAACTTGGTACTGTAAACATCACCATTGCGTGTTTCAAAATTGCACAAACCAAATGACCAAGTGGATTAAGTTCTGCTTTTACAGGCTCCCTTTCCGCAACCTGCTTAGACTACAATTGCAACGTCATTGAAATTGATGATTGGTGTAAATTTCAATTGGTTTGATTAAAAGCACCTCCGAGTGCGAGTGTTTCAAAACAAAACATTGGTGAAATTAAGGGGTTTTGTGGCAGACAATACCTTACTTAGCAGCTGCTCATCCATTGCCCAATTAATTCCTATTATATGGACATATGCTGATCTCGAATGGATCTAAACTTCTCCCAAAGGACTCCAAGTGGCTCCAAAATGGAGGTGAAAAATAAGGTCTAGGTTGATAAAAATGAATGAATAAAAATGTTATGTCCCTCTTAAGCCTTTCTGGCTCTGGATTACCTTCTATTCATTAATCCACCAACTCTGACTGCCTTCCATATTTGTGTTAAAACAAAGAATTCCCATACCATAACATTGCTACCACGGTGTGTCTCCATGGGGATGGTATGTTCTGTGTGAAGGCCAGTTTTACTTCTCCATGCATGTTGACAAAAAAAAAATGCTTTTGGTCTAATCTCAGTGGTGGACCCTTTTCCAACATTTGCTGTGTATGGGCAGAACTTTGTGCCACTCGGAACTGAATTTGAATAAGTTTAGTTTTAATTTGAATCCCTTGGATTGAGTCTGAAATGCTCAAATTGAATAAATGTTTTTAAGAACTGAATTTAAATTAGTCTTATTTGAAATCCAATTTCCACTTGAACAAATGCTTTTAAAAACCAAATCTAAATTATTCCAATTTGAAAAACAATTTTCAGTTTGGATATGATTGTCACTCAATTGAAATTGAATGTAACATTTTGAAAATGAATTAATTTTATTTTAAAATGAATTTTATTCTACTGCAAATTCAGCCTCCAAATGCTAACTTTCACTTCTCCCCGTCCAGGTTCAGTTTTGCTTATTCAAATTCGCTTCTAAAATTCACTTCTTTCTGTGCCAGACATCCGAGTCCTTTGAGAGAGCTAAGAAGCAATCGAGCACAGAGTAATAGAACTACGTCTCACAAGCAGACCCAAGGTGCTCTGTTTACAAACTGGTGTGCTGCAGCGGGTGTGTAGCTGTTCGCAGCTGTTCATGAATATCAACATGTTTTTTTGTTAACTGGTTTACAATTTCCGTTAGCATCTGTGGTTCCTATTTTATTTACACAGAATTAAATCACATAATCCGATTGATAAAACAGATGGTAATTTATAGTTTTCATGTTTTTGTTTATGAAAACGGCTCAGCGATGTTTTCCTTTTTTTCCAGGTAAGCCGTATCTACTGAAAGTTGATACGGCTTACGGTTGCAGAAGAAGCTCTGCCAAACATAAAGTCTCCTTTCAGCACTGCAATAAACTGTTTCAACCCGCCTCATTTCATGCCTACTTAACACGTCTCAGAGACATTAAAATCTTACCGAAACCATGCTTTAAATAAATAATAACATCTACATGGTAGGGTTTTTTTAGGGCACAGGTTGACAGCCAGATTAATTTGTGACCGTTGTAAAGACAACTAATATGTCTTAAACCATAGTTCACAGCAAGATTAATATCATACAAAGTACCTCATGTCAGGGTTGAATAGAAAGAAAAAAAGACAGGGAAAAGGAAAGGGGTTTCTCGGAGAAACTCCGTCCAAGGCAGACAAAGACTGCTGATCAATCAGGTGAATCGCAAACCACCGATGAAACAAACCCAATATAAATGTGTGTATATATATATATATATATAATTATAAGTTACAGACACTGCAGAGAGAGGAAGCTTAACCCCTGCAATGCTGCAGAATCTGAGCCAGCCATTAGCAACATTCACCCATCGCTACAGAGGCGATGTGGAAAGAGGCACTGAGCTGGAAAGCTGCGAAAAGGTATTGTTTCAGTGAAGGAAAGTGGGAGCTGATTGCTGCTTAGCCAAGTCGGATAGGACGAACTGACGTCCCAGACAAAGGCGAGCTACCTGTGTCCCCGAAAGCCATGAAGCTCACTGCTAACTGATCACAACAGTTGTTAGTCTGCCTGTTAACGTTGTTCAAGCTTCCCCCATCATCCATGAAGAAACCTAGAGATCTTTAATCATTCAATAAAGTAATATTAGCTTAGGATAAATAAGATTTAAAGGTTGTTTGTTTTCACCGTGATTTTTTTTCTTGTGTAAAATTTAATTTGCTATTATTTGAGTACAAGCATTCCAGTCGGCCTGGAGGTCTAACCTGTGTTTTCCAAGGTTTTCTGACTGAGAACTGCTTTAAATCCTGCTGTCCAAGTTACTCAATCCGACACGTTTTCATTTTTCTTTGTTCACTTAAAAACATTTCAATATAAGCCTTGGTCTTTAAGCATCCTGATTTATACTGAAATGTGACATCAGGATTTGTGGTTTCAATTTCTTTGCCTATTCATCCATTCATTATGTTCTTTATTTTTGGTAATCTGTTCGTTCTTTTTAATTAGTAGTGTGTGTAATTAGCATGATTGATTTAAATTCTTTTTGTTTTTAAATTCTTTCTTATGGCTAATTAACGCTTGTGTTTTGGTATTTTGTTTTTCCATTATTCCACATACATATGTATGCTCAATCTAGACCTCAGTCCTTCACCTTTTTTTTTAATTACCTCAAATCATAAACAATAACTGAGACTGACATTTTTGACTATTAATATAGTTCCTGAATAGAAGAAAAGTTTGCCGTTGTCTTTGATGTTGTGGAAATGTTTTATTTGGGTCCATCTAGTGTAGGCCTCACCTAAAACTATTCTAGTTTCTGTTCTTCTGCGGTCATTCCTCTCCTGACACAGATAACAGTATCTCCGGGGCTCTGAACCAGCTGTTTGACTTGCTGACTCCACCATTCTTCCCAGTGTGAGGCAAGCTGCGCCGAACATATATTTGGACCATAGAGACAATATCTGTCAACCCGCAACCTGCAGCCTTTGCTGGCTGGTAGATGTAAACATAACGTCATTGTCGTGCCCGATTCAAATGTACATTTTATTATATTTTCATTCTAATATAATTTTTTTAAGGAAAGGTACTGTCTTTCTGCACCCCTCTAAAAGCCCTGTGGATGTAGTTTCTTTTTATGTAGCTTTTTATGAAAATGTTCAATATACAACCTTTAAGATATTTAACTGTTAAAACAACTTATTTTCAGTAACCTTGCTGAGGAAAGAAAAGTTGGAGATTGGCCTGTAATTTTGCAATAGCAATTTTTCCCAGCAAGTTTTTTTCAACACTGGTTTAATGTAAAGGCTACTATTAAAAACAGTATTACTTTTTAAAATAATTACCCACAGAAAGCATATTGAAACAGCAGGGGGGCAGCTCTGCATGGCTGACAACAGACTTCTGATGTAAGGCTTAGCAAATTTCATTAAGCGTGAGAACGGCCTGTGCCAAAGCACGGAAACACTACTGTTTTTTTTTTTTTCGTTGATTTGTCAGGTAATTTGTTACAGTGTGATTGAAGAAAGTCTTCATGTAATTGGAAACAGTCAATCTATGAGTGAAGAACGGCTGGCGATAGATGAAGGGAGTCAAGGAGATGAAGGTGAGGTGTTGGGTGCGGGGCAGGGGTATCAGAGAAAGAAGATGCTGGTGTGTTTAACACAGATGGAGACACAGCAGTAGACCAGGGCATATAGAAAAATAAAACAAAAGATAGGTGAGATACAGATCCAATATGTGCATGGAAGTGAATAATTCCAAAATAATGATTATATTTTACTGCCAAAATATAAGTCTGAGTGTCAACAAAAAAGACCTCGGGCTACTTAAATGTAGATTTTTGAAAGCTTAAGTTGTGTTGGAACTGCTCTCGTTCCCTCAGAAAGAATGTGTAATTTTTTTTGACATTGTCAAGATATGTAAAATATAAATCACGAAAAAAAATAAAGAAATCTGTTGTTTATTTCCTTTGAATTCCTCAGGGAAAATGACAGGTGTTTTTTGCATCTTATTCATTCCAAATGCTGTTATCTGGATGCTGCTGATTGTAATCAGAGGGACAGACGATGCTGGAGGCCTTTTTCCTTTCAGTAACTTCAGGGGGATCTCTCAACCAGCAGGAAGCTTCAAAATGGTGAAACGCTTCTATCCAATCAGAACAGAAAGATGCACAGCCTAATGCGCCATACAGCACGTTCATTCTAAATTTATGACTGCTGAACAGCTGCTGAATACGCACAGAAAAATGGGGCAGCATTTAGTCACAGTTTATAAAAACATGGTTGTTTACTCTGCCTTGACTATAATTTAGAAACTCCTGCAAATATCTTTTGACCATTATTTGGTTTAACTTTTAAACTGTTTAATCTTTGCACTAATTTAGAAGGCATTCAAAAGACTGACATGAAGAGAGGAAACCTAAAGTTTGTGTATATTTGTGTATTTTTTTTAACTGTACATAAAATGTATTAAGTGTAAAGCTGAGTTATTTTTATAAGCTTTTTACAGGTTGTTTTTCTTTAATCTAAAAGGTCACTGAACACCAATTTTATAGTATCTCATGTTGTGGTAGTAAAACAGACAACGTCAGAACGTCCTGCGCTCGATTCCACTTTCCTCTCTTCTCCCATGTAAATGATTAAGTAATACAGCATACACTCCACAAATATTGCCCAAACTGGACAATGAATCCACGTTTTCGTTATGTTCCCTCTAATAATGCTATTTGGATATTATACTAACTTTCATTTATTATATATGTATACCTTTATATTTTTTCAGGGTTTTGTAACAAACGCAATTTGCTACACTAATAATACATGTAGCAAATATAAATACAATTTAATTTATTTCTTTTAGTTAAATGAGGAGATATGCCAAACTTCCACTGCTACTCCTTTTATCTACAATATCTAGACCAAAAGCTATTTTTACTGCTTACATTTATAATAGCACAGTGAGAAGCTAAGCTTGCCCTTGTATTTGTGACACGTCATTTTTGACAGATTATGGTAAATAAAAATCAATTATCAAGTAAAGCATGTTTTACAGTGAATTGCTGCAACATTTGTTCACATTAAACCCAGCCACATTTAATTATATTTTCTGCACAAAAAAGACTTTAGAGGTATTCCCTTGTTCCAATTTCATGTAACATTTTGTTGCTTAGCAGATAAAATAGAAATTCAAGACGTGCATACAGTCATGAGGATGTACACTGACACTCGAAGACTCTTGCCTGCATGCAAGCAGACAGCGTTCCTAAGTCTCAGTAGGCTTAATGGGTTCTGTCTGTCATCTATGTGCATGATGCAGTGGCGGCGGTATGATATGTTGCTATGGAAACGAAGTTGGATATCTCTTTTTGTGCCGCACTGCATTTCATTAAATTTGTTACAATAATAAGCCTAGTAAAGTGGGTGGCAAGAGAGTATTTTGAGAAAAAATTAATAAATAGATTGCCCCCGAATTAATGTAATTTTGATCACAATGACAGTGAACGTCGGAATATCAATGGATGACTTTGCTGGTGAGGAAAATGAAGACACAACGCAGGGTTAAGAGAAGTTCTAGCCATCAGGAGAAGTCTGTGCGCAGAAACTCTTATTTAGCCAGAGCTTCAATTTTGTCTTTCTCCTTCCCCATTCCACAGCTTATTGGCCTTGGCCGCCTTGTAATGTGTGGTGCCTACACTGCCACAATTCCTTCTGGGTCTCGGCTGAGTGTGTATCGATTGCTTGCTGGTGTGTATTACGCTACGGGAAGGTGTCAAGGAAAAGGGAGGGAGAGGGCGTACGAGATGACGTTGGGGTTAGGTGGAGGAAACATCCTGACATCTTACTCATATTTACAATAATAGC
Source organism: Apricaphanius iberus (assembly GCA_028564705.1). Lineage (NCBI taxonomy): Eukaryota > Metazoa > Chordata > Actinopteri > Cyprinodontiformes > Aphaniidae > Apricaphanius > Apricaphanius iberus. Next base: position 3,829,324 of record JAPXFQ010000622.1, on the reverse strand, counting down.
ACCTTTAGATCTGCTCTTAGGAAGTTGTTGATTATCTTATTATAATTATGATGGCCGTAGCATAATTTCTAAAATATTAATATGGTAGAATGTAGAATCTATAACCTACCAGACCAAAGATTTGCCTATTTCCCTTTGTATCCCCTCTCTGTGTCCTTCTCTGCCCTATAAACAAGGAAGTGAATTTCCCCATTCATAATTCAGTGATACAGAATCAGGCTCTGTCCCCGACCTTCTACTTTCCACTGGTCTATGATTACAATGGCCTATATATAGGATAATCAGCACATGGGACTTCCCTCATTCTCATAAAAGGAAATGAGGCATATGTATTCTTGAGTGGCTCTGCTCAGCACTGTGTAGATTAGCATTACACACACGCACACATACACACTCACTAAAATTGCATAAAGAGAGCAGATGTGCCGAAAAAAAAGACTGCAAATAAAGAAAAGGGGTTAATATTTTAGAAAAGGAAGAAAATGTTTTATGCTGTAAATGTGGCAATTACCAATATTAACCATTTAGTCATGCTTGTATAAATAGCTTTCAATGAACCGTTGCCGATTCACATAAACCCACTTAGCTGTCGCACAATGCTTTGGCATTTTATTTATTTTCTCTATTTTTTTTCAATGAATTTGGTTGATTTGATGTTGCATTTTTTTGAAATCTTATTGTTTTGCAACTCTACATTGATAAAATAAATTCAATAAATAAGTTGCTGTGACAAATTGTCTATCTTTCATTTAGGTAGATTATAATCAATATTGCTTAGCAGAAATTATCTAAATTTAAAAGATAATCTGCACTTCCTGTAAGAAATCTGTTAAATGATTCCTCTGTGTGATCATTAATTCAAATGGTAATAAGCTGGTTAAATCTATTTTATTAAGGTGGCATTTAAACGCCAATTACTGCCTTTGATTAATTAAGTTAGTTTGGTAGCAAATTTGACTTTAAGACTAGTGGTAATCTCGTTGATTTAGTAGAAAAAAATTTTTTTTCTGAGCTCATCCAATGGAATCTATAGTCTGTAGCTAAGGTAATGCAAGTAATCAGATGATGTTTTTGCTCACATTTTTTTCACCTGTTATTCTGGGGCTCCTCGTTTCACACAATCTAAAGCCCTCACTTCAATCAATTGAAGACAGTATCTGCTCCTGAGTATCCTGAAGTGATGCACAAAGGACAGGAGACTCTGATTTTATTGGGGACTGCTCTTCATCACTGTAATAAATGGCCTGGGGCAGCGGAAGGTGTATTTTGTGCCTGCAGTAGAGTCACAGATCTGAATGAACACTTTTTAACTCTTGGTCGCTGCTTTCGCTTGCGTCTTTTTGTTTTCTCCTGCCCAGCTCTGTTTCTCCTTTACCGTCCTTCTTGGTCCTGCCAAAATGTCTGCCTTAAAAAGGATAGATTCTCTCCGTCCTTTAAAGGATAGCTACATCAGAAGGGCCAGCTGGCCTCCCTCCTTCATCAGCGGCACTGACCTTCTGCTTGTCACCGCTTAAGCGGCCGTCACATCCACTCCACAGTCTCATCGGCCAATGCCACGAGGAAAAAAAGCTAAAGAGCCACCTTAATCTAATACAGCTTCTGAGAGTCGTGTAAACAGCCAGTGTTTTATGTACTGGGGAGGATGCCATCTGTGTGCACTCCTGTGTGGAACTGTATGATGCTGTTGTAAAAAGGACAGTGATGATAGCCAGGCTGTCAACTATCCCTCTGGAGTAATGTTAAAGATACTATCCAGTAGTGTATTCTTTTTGATAACAAATGCACAGAGACTGTAAAAATACAACTGGGTAGAAAGTCTAGATTTTGACAGTAAATGGTAAACGGCCTGCATTTGTATTGTAGTTTTTCATTCAGAGAACCACAAAGCGTGTTACACTGCAGTCAATTATTCACCCATTCACATGCTGAGGATGGTAAACTATTGTACCTTGTAGCTTACCTGACAGAAGGCACACTGAAAGAAAGGAAAGAAAGTCTGCCGTATACAGACAGCGACCGGGCAATTTGACCACCACCAGCAGGCGAGATCACAATGACAGGCAGGGCCAGGTTTCGAACCAGCAATCAAATGGTTACAAGAGGAACTTCTACCACCCGTGGCATTTAAAAATGACTGTTTTCAGAACTTTAGCTGGCTCAAATTTGTTTATATTTTTGCTAATTGGTTTCCTTGTATATTAGCCAGTTGTAAAATGAGTAAAAGTAGTGTTGTACTGTACTTCTTTCACCTAAATCATTCACAAGGTTTGCATGTACAGCGACACTGCAGACAGCCTAAGCTCATAATACTTTAGCATAATTTCTCTCTGTCTGTGATCTTTCTTAGCCTACCTATCTCTATGGTGTTGAATAATGAAGGGGCACTTATCGTGAGGCTAACTGGCAGGATTGGGCTCACCATAGCTTGTTCTGTCTGGCAGTCTTTTTCATTGGAAATAGTAGATGCAGCAAGATTGCAGGATCGTGACCACACTTCATGGGTTTTATGACAACCTGATCTGTAATTATAAAAAGTGTTCCTTTCAGTTTTCACTGGTGTTCGTAAAAAAACAACAACAAAAAAACAACTCCATGTGAATTAATGTAATTTAATAAAATTTTCAAGTAATCCAAGAGGCATTTTCCAATTCTGCTTAAACATTTTGTTACAGTTGTACTTAGGACACCTTTTGAATGAGGAAGTTAATTAAAAACATGGGTGAACTGAAAAATGTAAAATAAATACAAAAACTGATCAAATACACATTTTGTGATGTCACAACAGGCATGAATGCATTTAAAATCTTGTTTTTGGGAGGGTAGGTGATTTACAACAAAATGAAGGCAAATAATAAAAACGTATGACATATTTTATATTTTAACTCTATAAACAGTTATTTTATTGACTCTAGAAAACAAATTTATACCTGAGGAGAGCTTCAGAAAGCTTCCAATTTTCATGAAAATTCATAAAAGGAATTAAAAGCAGTTTTCCGAACAAGTACGAGTTTAATATAAATTTTTCAAAACTTTAAGTTTCTAAAACTAAATCACTGGGAAAGGCTACATGACCTCAATGCAATTTCATCCAGTTACAATGAAACATAAAAAATGTTGCTGGCTCTTTAACAATTCCTTCACTTACAGTGTAGGGGCAACCCCAGCTCCTGAACACTTACTGACCTAAAGATGCAGTGACACAAAAAGCTCAAAGATAATTAAATATTGATTTTTGTTTTCTAATCCTATATAAAAATTGTCCTGAGACTCCCAGCGGTAGTTTTCACCCTCAGTAAAAGACGGGGAAAAATTCTAGATTGGCGGTTAACCTCTATTTCATGTATGGGGGGGTGCCAGCGTGGAGGTGATGGGATGGGTGGGAGGGTGCGGTGGGCCAGTTTGATGCCGATACGTTCTTGGCTCCAGCCTTGAACCTGGCCCGCACCATTACTCTCCTGCTGCTGATGACACTGATCCCCTCTCTAATCTTTCTCCTGAAGCGAACTGTGGCAGGCTGCCTCTCGCTGCATGCCCGATTGATATTCTCCTCATCCAGCCCCTCCTCTTGTTGAATTTATACCCCCCATCCTTCTGATTCTTTCCCCAATCCTCTCCCTTTACTGTTTTTTCCCCCTACCCAACCCTGATATCTCGTTCCATCTATTCCCACACGAAGAAGAGGCAGAGATGGGAGGTGACAAGGATCTCTCCTTTTTAAATGGACTCTGTTTGTCTTTTATACAAACTCAGCACAAATGTACTTAACAAACCCATTTAGAAATGGGTCCTTTTGACCCTGCCCGAGAACTGAAGAATTAAAAAGTTAACCGCTGGTGATCAATAATGCAAACAAACCTGCTTTCGAATTCATCAGGGTTGTGGTTTAGGCATGAAAGTGTTTTCCTTCCCTGTGGCAATTCTTGATGAAGGACACAATTCAGGAGAGGGCGACAACATTTTGGTCTTAAAGCGGGCTTAATACCAGTAGCAAACATCCAGACCTTCATCAGTTAAAAAATATCTTAAGAATATGTTAAAACATTGGTCTGTCAGGATACATTCACACACACGCACACACAACCACAGACAAAGTCACACATGCAGTTGGCATGCCCTGTAGGGGGCAGCAATGACCAACCCACTCCTAGTCCTCAGTGCCTGTGCATTAACTTTCTATCCCCTCCATCATGCATGCAGACAAACAAACACTCCTCTGGGGTTTTGGGCCTATAAAAAGTGATCTTATTAGCCCACCTTCCCATCCCCAGGCCCAATGCACCATCATCCTGCTCCTTCACCCTGTTGCCAGTGTGGAGCATGCATACAACACAACCTGCTGTCATCTCTGCCACCAACATCAACCCACCTAAACACACAGATCAATACACTGACACACACCCACACACACACGATCCTGACTCGTGTAACGACACCTTGTGTGTTCAGCATTGTGCATCCTGATCCTCTACCTCATTAAATAACACTCCAACACTGCCGACATGGCCTTCCTTTGCTAAATGCTCCCCCATCGCTCCTCTTAACCCTCATCTTCTGTGTATAACTGAATGGATAACCAAGTGAGAAAAAAAGGAGGAATGGATAGGGGCAGATTCAGTCGTGAGATTGAAGTTGCCACTTTCTGCTAGTTGGTCCCAGGTGGTCTGGCAAGGAAGACCTACAAGGAAACAGGCCAGTCTCAAATGAGTAATGGCCATAGACGAATGCTTAGTTTGGCTTGTCCTTACAGTTTTTAACACAGTTTGCAGAGATGGCAAGTGTTTCGTTGAGAGATTTTTTTTAGACTCAAGGGATTGCTTATTTGTTCAAGTCAGGATCCCAAAGCAGCCTTGTGTTTTTTGTAAAACCCTGCTGAATCCTCAGTTCAAATGACTTAAATGGCGTTCTGACCAGTGTTGTTCAGATTTCAAGCGTCTACTGTCATCTTACACAGAAGTTTTTTTTTTTTTACGTTTGTAGAGTAAAAGTATAAAACTATCTTTACAAAGTTAAATGTTTAACATTGTAGAGATATTTACACAGCTTAGTTGAAGTTGTGTTTGCTACACAATTTTTCAAAATTACTAAGTTCTTTTTAGTTTGATGAACACTTGTAATAAAGGCCAGTGGTTTATGAATGAGCTTTTGAGCTTTTCAAAAAGCAACAAAAAAGTGATCTCGTTACATTTGCTTTTGATGAATGATTTTGATCTACTGATGTGTATTTTTTGTTGTTGTTTTTTTTTCTGTATACTAGTTTGTGACATATTTCTTTAAAAAAGCTGCTAGTTTTTTTGGTACTTTGAAAAAAAAGAAGACCGTTAAGAGATAAAAAGTCATTTACCAATACATTTTCACTGTAATTATTAGGGTATTTTTATTTAGTTTTCTATTTAGCTAAGACTTTCTTCAAAATAACCTCTGATTTTATATATATATATAAAATATTCAAACTTATTATTTTTTATACTGCAGATCTGAACGTTGAAATCCTTCTTCATCCTACTAGCAAACCTTTTTTTTTTTTTTTTTTTTTTTTTTGCTAATATTTACTCTGCAATGGCCTGCTCAATGGGGAAAATGGGGTGGAGAACCTTGAAGTTTGTTTCTAAATGGTTGGTCTGTATTGGCTATGTCTTCAAACTTTTAGCCTTGAGGAAATAGAAACACCCTCTTCTTTTTTAGTTAGATACACATTTTAAACAACGAGTTCTCAATACTGGAAAACTGCACATATTCAAAATGCATCACAGTTGTTGGTCTTGCATATAGGTCACAATAGGTGTTTGCTATTTTACTTTCTGCTGTAGGTGACACCTGAGCTGCTACATATTGTATGCTAATTTGATTTTTTTGCTTCAGGACATTTTATGTTCATGTTGTACTTGTACAGTTTTTACATCACAATGTAAAATGCTTTAAAGCACCAAAAAAAGTCTGATGAAAAGAATGAGAATATTATGTTATATCTGATCAGATTTATTCTACAAATAAGAAAAAAAGAACAATAGACAATGATTTTTGTATCCTTCTTCAAACATATCAGTTACTCATAGGCAAGTCTATATATAATAATTTTTATTTTAGAATTAAAAGAGTTCATGAATATTCATTTTCAGTCAGTGTTAATATTTTCATTTACAGTTATATTTTTCAATTCCAATACTTCTTTTTCAGTTTAATTTTGAGATGTCATTGTTTATCCATATTCACTTTGGCCTTCAGGGCAAATGCAGTAAACCGTGTATTCAAAGGAGTTAACTGCCTCTGCACCTCTCATATATTCAATGAGTTGTTTCCAAAGCAGATAATTATAGAAACTAAATCCTGAATTTTGTAAATTTTTTAAAAACTTTTTTCAAATACAGAAGTTTCCATATACTAAGATTAATATTTATTTTAAACAAGTTGGGGAAGTCCAGTTGATGATGTAATGGCCTCAGATGTCCTCAGTGAAGGACAAATAGACGAGATTTACAGTATTGTTGCAAATAAGAACACAAATAAAAGATAAATTAACAACAAAGAAACAAAAAAAATGACTACTGAAAAACGTAAAGAAATTTGCACTATACCTATACAGTTACACAGCGGCTACAATATGTCTTATTGTATTATTAAGCAAACAATTGTTTTATCTGGCAACTATTTTCTGAATAATATTTAAATGGGGAAAAAAGTAACAAGACTTTGTTGTGCTGTTGTCAACACTAAAAAGCCTTACAGAAAACCTAAGCAGATACTTACATTCTATTCACACTTAGCACATCATTTCTATACAGTGAATCCCTGACTAGTTGTGGTTTAGTAATAGCTGAGTCACCTATTTGCAGATTTTCCTGAAACATGAATTCAGTTCTTCACAGAAAATCCACCCATATGCAGATTCTTACATATTGCATATGTAAAGTATTGGAAACAAAATGGCACTTGTGAATCTGTAATACCAAGATATGGATGTTACTTGACCTGCTATTGAATGGGGTTTGCAAAGCAACCAATCCAGGTGCACCATTTATTTTGTGCTGGTAGTGACTTGCTGTACCCAGAATAGCAGAAATAAGGAAGACTGTTTACATTAGCTTCTGGGGTAGTGCTGTGATGGTGTTTACTTGTGTATTATTGCATATTAAGGTATATATGGCGTGTAAAAAAATTAAAAAGGCCTTTATAAATTTTTTTGGAAGAGGAATCAAGTATTTGTGGTTTTGGGGGTGCAACTTTAGTCACCCCTAATACTTAGTGGCCAATGTAAACATTTCTTACTTACTTATTATGTTGGATCAGCTGATTTTGGCACATTTTTTTGGTAGGTTAAGTTTTCCTTTTCATTGAGACTGACAGCACTGGGAGATCTATCAGAATGGGAAGCCAAGGGATTGTTGTTTATATTTTAGAAAAAAAAAAGAAAAAATAAGAGAACATCTGCATAGGGCACCAGTCAGGACTTCAAAGTTTTGCTATTGTCCACATTGTTCATTCAGTTATATTTTGCTTCTTCCTTTGTGAGTTGTTGCAGCAGCGCCCCCTTCAGCACCTTGCACTCTAGGCAAGATCCTTGCGACCCATGCCAAGAACTGGCTATGTTGATATTCACTGTTAAAAACGTCTGTGCTAAATGAAAAGCCACTGAGACAGGAAAAACATTTCTCCAAGAGCAACATTAAATGAAGCTAAAACACAGTTTGCACATGTATTTTGGAAGGCAATGCAAAGTAATTTTATTTGTATAGCACACTTTCAATACAAGGTAATTCAAGTTGCTTTGCATAGTTTGAGACAGAAAAACAACAATGCAGCATTTAAAAGTATGGGAAAAAAGGGATAAAAAGCAATACCAGTGATTAAAAAGAATCATTTAAAAGCAAGGAGTACAAACATTAGGAAAATTAGAAAAAGGAATAGCAGTAATTAAAAAGATTAGATAGCAAAAACATATCAGTTACTCATAGGCAAGTGTCGTGATTCATATTTTTTAGGGCTACTTTATATATAACAGTCTCGTATTGAATATGTTTATATAATCTTTAGTTAGTATTCAGAAAGTAAAAGTCTGTTTTAATTAGCTTGCATGATAGTAAAGAAATGTTTTGTCAAGTATGGTTTATGGGGTTAAGCTTTTAAGTCGTAAAACTCTAGGCTAAGTTTATTGCACGTTGTAAAAGTGGGATGCGGAGATAAGAAACAGAGTAGGGAGTAGACAGTCATAAACAGACCGGACGGTTACAGCGATAACTCAGGAAACCTTGAGAATAAACGTTTGGTGTAATAAAATCTAGGGGGTGGAGAATAGACATGTGACTACGTTCTTTGTTCTTCTTTAATAAAAATGGTACACCCCTGTATACGACAGTTCAGTTCAGTTCAACTCAGTTCTGACTGTTCTCCACCTGCAGGTGTGTATGAGTGTGAAACAGAAATTCTGTGTCTGTGCATTATTTCACTCTCTGTCTCTCAGCTCTGATTTTATTTTGAAAAAACTCCCGCCGGGGTAAATGTTGGCGCCCCTACACTCTCCGGAAGCGAGTGCCGATCGCATGGGAACTAGGAGCCAACACATGGTGGAGGATGCGTGCTCCGTAATTCGGTCTTAAGTTGTTTCGGAGCTGGGAGAGATTGAGTGTGAGTAGTAAAGTGTGGCATAACTGGTTGATGCGTGTGTTTGTGACATTGCAGTAATTTTGTGTTTTTCCTTGGAGTTCAACAGAGAATCGGAGAGCGACTGGATTGATCCTTGCTAAATCAGCACCCGGGTGGTTTTGTATCAATCTGGAACAGCGCTAACACCAAATTAATAGGTATTGATTGATCTAACCGTTCTCCGTTTAATGTTGATGTGTTGTTTTTTTGGTTGAGGGCCGACCACGGTGCGGATCGATACTCGACGAGTTGGCCACTCTACCCAGAACAGGACGCTTTTCTGGACGCTCCCAGGCTACGAGCGACATAGCAGCAGGCAGGGCCCGGGAGCCCTCTGACTGCTGGACGTCTGACCTGGGAGGGGGCTGCGTGTATTCCAGACGTGCAGCTGAGCACTGCGAAAGTGGGATTGTGATTATGGTCCAGTTTTTGGTCGGCCCGGTTTGAGGTTAGTGTTTGATAAATATTGTAAAATTACTGTACTTGTTTTTGGTGTGATTGTGGGTGTGCTTGGACGGAGTGGAGGCTAGGGAAGAAAGCTACTAGGTAGCTTTTTGCACACCGGCCTCATATAAACTCCTCATTTAGGGGAACTAACTGACTGAATCTAAAACCATAATTCCTCTGCGAATTTAAAACGCCTAGTCGATGCCCTCGTTTTCTGTTCGTGCAGATTACGTAGAAGCTTGGCATTGTAGAGGAATAATGGGAAGTATCATTTTCGGTTGGTTACAGTACCACCATATTTAGCTTACAGCTAACATACAGTGTGTGTGAGTTTCGCCTGGAATAAAGGCGTTCAACCTTGTACACTTACGTGAACACGTCTAAAGCATTGTTTAACACATATATAGGACTATTGTTATGGATAACTGGTAGTAAACTCTTTAGAATATATATATAAAATAACTTTATTGTAACGAAGCGGCACCGTTTTGTTCAGATTGAGCTGGGGTGCTCATGCTTACAGCTACACTCTGGTAGCCTAGCTTCCGACCGGTATTTGTTTGACACGGTTAAACAGCTATTAGAGTTTTTTTGGAGACGAAGTGTGGTTCTGCTGGAGGCATTTTGTTTTTGTCTTTGGTTGGTTTACTTATGAGTACAGTTTGTTCGGTTTAACATTGTAGTGAAGAATTAGCCGTCTTTGTCCCGGTTGTTTTTTTCCGTTCCGCATGGTGACCCGGAAGTTCTATTGTGTTTGACTTGGTCCGCTAATTCGGTCGACTTCTTTTTTGTAAAAACGATCTACGATTGTGTTACAAAGCGAGTTTTTCAGATATTTTTTCGGTTTGTTTTAATGATAAATGAGACTGCTTTTATATTGGGAGAATTCTATTTCTTTGTGTGATTCGTGGAAGTGTCCGTCGCGGGTTTTGCCGCCGGCCGGACTTCATTAAAATTCTTTGTGTTTTAGACAAAACAGCTGATGTCTCAGTATATAAATAAATTAATGAGAAAATAAAAAGTTCGTTATAAACCTTTTTAGATTTCCTTCGTTTCGGCTTTGCATAAATCATTATTAAGGTTAATGTTATATGACTAAAATAATACATAAACCACTTCACTATAAAGAATAAAAATAACTAAGTTAAATAAAATACTGCCTGTCCTTACTATTAACTGCATTAATATTGGGATAAATTTGGCCTACTAATAGTTTTTCAATTAAAACAAATAATTTACAGAGTTATTACAAATTGCCTACTTCAATTTTAATCCATTTTGGATTTTGTTTTAAACTTTCAATGGCAGCCGAATATAAATTGCTTCCTGCTCCATTGGGACACGAGTGGCGCACGTTAGATGCCCAATTGTTAATATACATTTCAAAACTATATTCTGTATTAGTTGATAAGCCCGGTGAAACAGATAAAAAGCAGTTTCAAGCCGACATGAAGGCCATGTGGTCTCGGCATGCTGCTAGTGGTGAACATAAGAGGTGTCTCTCACAGATGTGTTTTGAGGAAGTGGGAAGGAAGAAAAAACGGGAAGGAAGGAAAGCGTGTTTTTGACAGAAAGAAAAAAGCTTTTTATATCAATTTTTTCGTCTTAGATTTCTAAAAAACAAGGGCGAAAAAAAGCTAACCCTATTAAAAACAGCTAGGAGCCTCATAGGTGCATCCACTTGGTGCCTAAGAAGAGCATTATTAGAGATACTTAAAAAAAAACTGAGGAGAAAAAAAAATTACTCGTGGAAAGAAAAGTTAAGGGGGTGGATAGGCGAGAAGGAGGGAAAAAAATAACATGGAGGGTTTTAACGGGGTCAAGGCATATTTTGATTGATCATTTGTGTGTTACTGCAGATAGTGTTTATTCGGCAGACCAGACTCCTCCGCCTTATCAAAATATGTATCCCGTCTTGTCTACATCTGGTAAAACAAACATTTCTTGGGGGTTGGAAACTGACGATGGCCAGAGCGTACTTCAAAGCACGCAGGCTACATCACAGAGGTGTGCACCACCCTCTCTGGGTACCTCTCCTGCTTCCCCCGCGTCCCCCCTCCCTTCAAACACTGCAGTCTTACACTGGAGTGGCCCATCAAAGAGGTCTGTGGCCCATGACCCATTAACTAATAAACCACAGGGTGATCTGAAGGTGGACGATGAGGGACAGGATTATAAATTGCATTTTGAGGTCACCGGTAAAGGGACTGTAGCACACACTGCGGAGGAGGACAGACAGTTGTTGAACTTAGTTAAAAACAGAACAGAACAGGAGACTGATAAATTGTTTTTGGCTTACAATGGTAGATTAATGGAGGAAATAGAGCAGCACGAACACAGGTTAAATACAGTTCAACAACAGATGGGAATAACCCACAAGTTCGGCACTGTTTATCATCCGCAATCGCAAGGTGTTGTCGAGCGTTCTAATTCTACTTTAAAGTTGAAGCTGGCAAAGATTTCAGCTCAGACGGGGCTTAATTGGCTAGATGCTCTCCCTATTGCTCTGATGGCCATCAGATCATCTGTCTGTAGGACGAAATGTCTTACTCCTTATGAGATGTTTACAGGCAGGATCTTCCCTGGTCCTTGGGCTGGCAGAGAACCACAGGTTTCGCCCCATCCTGATCCAGACCCTCGAGGTGATCATCAGCAGCTGAAGGGCCTGGTCTCCTCCTTCCTTCCGGCTCCCCGTGACGTGCAGGGACCTGCGGCGTCTGCTTCCGAGGCTGGATGAGTTTGGCTGAAGGTGTATAAGAGAAAGTGGCAGGAGCCCCGCTGGTCTGGCCCGTTCCAGGTTGCTGCTCGTACAACTCACGCTTTCCAGCTGCGTGGGAAAGGTTCTACTTGGTTTCACTGGTCCCAGTGTGCTCCGGCCCCTGACCCCCCCTCCTGTCCTGCAGCAGCTCTCTGCTGACCTGGGGGAATCTCTCTGCAGTGGGTGGTGTCGGTTCTGACAGGCAGTATCGACTGTCGAAGCCAGGAGGCAGGGCTTGGCCCACCCAGAAGATTGGTTCGGTTGCTGTGATCATTCAGTGTGATCTTTATGTGCCAAAATTGGGCGAGATAAGCAATTTGGGCTTGCTTTTCTCGAAGAGGGAGTATACAGAAGAGAAAGATCGCAAAACATCTAACACATTACACAGCAGGTTTTGACCACTTCACAATCGGTGAAGGAAGCCAGGAGGCGGGGCCTGTCTGTGTAGTTGTGTTTCATTGGGGGAAATGTTCAGTTAATGAAGTAGCTGGCATTTCATTGAGGGCGATCTGAAAAAATTGGAAGAAATAAAGAGCCCACTCTACTGAATCGTCTCACCACTTGCAGCCGCTTGGTGACGGAGGAATAAACAAGAATAAAGACTAAAAAATATAATAATAAAGACTGAACATTTATTAATCATTTTTCTGTTTTTTACAGGTTGTTTAACCAATTTTTATTCTACAGGTGCAGATTGTTAGACACTGCCTAAGAGGGTGTCAAAGACTTTTTAAGTAGTAAATTTGTAGGATTTTGTCATAATACTCAGTTTTTACGGTTTTATAAAGTTTTTATTAATACGCTAAAACATTTTAAGGGGTGTTTAAATCATAATTAGGTTGACTTGATTACTAAATCTTGGTTTCAATTATCTTTTTTGATGATATGGTTTTCTGTCAATGTTTTTTAGGTTGTGACAATTGCTAGAGTTTGCCTTGTACTAAAAGAATATTGAATTGGGTTAAAACGATAAAAAATAAATTAAAAAAAAAAAAATAATTGCTTAAAGGTAAAGATAAAGAAAAACAGACACCCTTCCTTGGTTAAAATAAACATAGGATCACACCACTAACAGAAAGTATGCATCTTTGGGAAAATAAGAAGGTGCTGTGCACCACAGGTATTTGCATAATGTTATTGGTCAATATTATCTTTTACTGTTGTGGTGAATGGCCCTATAATAGTTCTGCAAATCAAACACAGGTTGAAGTTCACTCAATTAGACCGGGAAGAAACTTAATGGCTAAATCAACTCCCTATTCACTGTGTGGCTCTTCCGCCGCACATCGTGGATTTTCTCAATTTTGCATACCAAAAGGACGATCTGCAGTGATTACTATTCCCTTAAATACATTAGTTTATAAGGGAGAACAAGCAAGTAAATATAAAACCTACCCCTTGTGGTACATAACAAATGATCAAAAAGATACTAGTTGGTACACTTTAATTGCTGATCCCCGTGGATATGACTGGAGAAGGTACACTACTACAGCTTATGCAAAACATATGCGTCCTTTGGTTAAATTGGATAAGGTTGCAGATAAATTACTTCTTACTGTTAATTTAACTAAAAGTGATCTCCTCCCCTTAAAATATCTCGAGAATGGGCAAGGTTGTACTCTCTTTATAATTTGGGTTTATAAAGGGGGAAAGATGTTCAATTTCCTATTATGATCTGTCAAGATTCTCGTAATGCTTCCACCTCGGTAAGTCAAAATCAGGCCTCAGCAGCAAGAGGTAGTATAATTAAAGAAGAACCATCTGTGGACGATTACTTTGAAATGATGACAGGTGTGGGTGGCTCCACTAATAATTGGTTGCTTATGGTAGAACAAGCAGGACAAGAAGCGAGGCGGGATTGTGTTGTGTGCATGGGAGCCAGACCTATTCTCAAGGTGGTCCCTGCACCTGTTGAGCTCAACACAACTTGTCTGGTTTCCCTGCTGTCTAGTGTAAATCCAGTAAAAGATTGTAGTAACTGGGAGAAAGTATTCCCTATAGCTGATAACAGAGCTACCCCACCTTTCTTTGATAGTAATGTTGCTCCAAATAATTTTACTTGTTTCAAAAATGATAAGCCTGGAAATAAAGTAGTGGGTTCAGTCAACATCACGTATTGCAATTCAATCCAAACTTCTATTAAATCTTTTCAGGCTCGTGCTGATATTTGGTGGTGGTGTGGAGGAAAGTTCCTCCGCTCCATTTTACCTAGTAATTGGACAGGATTATGTGCACCTGTTACATTAATTATGCCGGTAGCAATATTTTCGTATGATCCCACAGGAGATCAGACTTTTCTCACTTTGAATAATCATGTTAAAAAGAGGGAGATAGGCCATGAAGAGGATCCAACTTATATTGATGCCATTGGAGTTCCTAGAGGTGTTCCAGACGAATATAAATTGGTTAATCAGATCTCAGCAGGTTGGGAATCGAGTATTTGTTGGTGGTGTTCAATAAATAAGAATGTGGACAGAATAAATTATATACACTATAATGTACAGAAATTAGCTAATAAAACTAGAGATGGGTTTGAGGCTGTACATGAGCAACTTAAAGCCACCTCTTTAATGGCTTTTCAAAATAGAATAGCAGTTGACATGCTCTTAGCTGAAAAGGGTGGTGTCTGTTCAATATTTGGTGATCAATGCTGTATGTTTATCCCTAATAATACTAATGCAGATGGAAAATTAACTAGGGCAGTAGAAGGACTGAGAATACTGTCAAATAGGCTAAAGGAACAATCAGGTGTAGATACCTCAATGTGGGACAATTTGTTAAATAATATGTTTGGAAAATGGAAAACTCTGGCAATGTCAATAATGGTTTCATTAGCAGTATTTGTGTCGACTATGGTGTTATGTGGATGTTGTTGTATTCCGTGTATACGTTCATTATTCATAAAATGCATTGACAAAGCTGTTGGTAATAATATGCAAGGTCAATATCTGTTAATCCCTCACTTGGAGCCTGAAGGAGAAGTACAGAGTAATGGTCAATCTATTTAAAAAAAAGATTGAAAGAGGGAATTGTCGTGATTCATATTTTTTAGGGCTACTTTATATATAACAGTCTCGTATTGAATATGTTTATATAATCTTTAGTTAGTATTCAGAAAGTAAAAGTCTGTTTTAATTAGCTTGCATGATAGTAAAGAAATGTTTTGTCAAGTATGGTTTATGGGGTTAAGCTTTTAAGTCGTAAAACTCTAGGCTAAGTTTATTGCAGGTTGTAAAAGTGGGATGCGGAGATAAGAAACAGAGTAGGGAGTAGACAGTCATAAACAGACCGGACGGTTACAGCGATAACTCAGGAAACCTTGAGAATAAACGTTTGGTGTAATAAAATCTAGGGGGAGGAGAATAGACATGTGACTACGTTCTTTGTTCTTCTTTAATAAAAATGGTACACCCCTGTATACGACGGTTCAGTTCAGTTCAACTCAGTTCTGACTGTTCTCCATCTGCAGGTGTGTATGAGTGTGAAACAGAAATTCTGTGTCTGTGCATTATTTCACTCTCTGTCTCTCAGCTCTGATTTTATTTTGAAAAAACTCCCGCCGGGGTAAATGTTGGCGCCCCTACACTCTCCGGAAGCGAGTGCCGATCGCATGGGAACTAGGAGCCAACAGCAAGTCTAAATATAATCATTTTTATTTTAGATTTAAAAGAGTTCAGTGTCTCTGCAGCTTTGCATTAATCCGGGAGTTTGTTCCAGATGTGGAGAGCATAGAAACTGAAACAACAAAGATCTCCATTTCTCCAAGACAGGTCCTCTGGTCTGATGAAAATAAAATATATTTGCTCACAATCAACCATTTTTATATTTGGAGGAAAAAAAGGGGAGGCTGGCAAGCCTGAGAACACCATCCCAATAGGGCAGTAGAGGGGTGGCTGAATAATGCTTTGTGGTTATTTTTGCTGCAATAAAAACTGGTTAAGTTCACACAACAAATCACAAGATATGAACATTATGAGCTTCTGTAGTCCAGAGAAACATATAAAAAACATATACAAATATATAATCAAAGTTTTTATCCTTGTTTGTAGTTTGTCTTACTCATACAATAACCCTTAAAGTGGGATGTATATATCTTGTTTTCTAGCATCTTTGTGGAATGTGAGTTATCAGATGAATGAACTGCATTTTAAATCACCTCATATGTGGTAGCAAAAGCAAAGAGCAGTAAAATAGAGAAATACATTTGGTTAGTGTAAGGAAAGTTTTCTAGTCTGTCAATGCTAAATGAAAAGAATTGAACAAAGAATCATGCTATTCTGTATTAGACAAATACGGAAGAGGATTAGGGCCACTGAAGAAAAAATATTTATTTCTGACTTTTTTCTCAGAATTCTGACTTCTTTTTAAAATGAATACCAGTTTGGGCGCATGCAGCTTCAGTGATCGAGTGGAGATGTGCAGGGTGAGAAATGACTTGTAGGTCTAAAACAGATCGGTTACGGCTATCTGTTAGCATGTTTGTTAGCTTTTACGGTTTGTATTTCACATTACTAGCACATTGGCTAGTAGAACACAACCACTGATTTATGGAACTGGAGATCCTTCAAACAAATGCAGATTCACCAAAAAAATTATAATAGTTAGTTCAAATTCTGAGATTAATCCATCCATCCATTTTCTGAACCGCTTAATCCTCAAGGGGTCGCGGGGGGGCTGGTGCCTATCTCCAGCTGTAAACGGGCGAGAGGCGGGGTACACCCTGGACAGGTCGCCAGTCCATCACAGGGCCACATAGAGACAAACAACCATGCACGCACACAATCACACTTAAGGACAATTTAGATAAATTAACCTAACAATCATGTTTTTGGACTGTGGGAGTAAGCCGGAGTACCCGGAAGGAACCCACGCAAGCACAGGGAGAACATGCAAACTCCATGCAGAAAGACCATGGGCCGGGATACAAACCCACAACCTTCTTGCTGCAACAGCGCTAACCGCTGCACCACCGTGCATCACAGAATTGTGAGATTAAAGTCAGAAATATTTTTTTTTTTCTTCACTCGCCCTAATCCTCTTCGATAGACAAACTTCCCATTGTAGTGAGTATTTATTTTGCTTAGTTTTTTGTAAAATAAATAAAATAAAAACTGAACATAGTTAAAAGCCAGGAAGCTCAGAATCAGGAATTGTGAATTCAAAGACAAATGGAAACTTTAAGATAGAACAAGAATACAAAGGAAAACTGCAAAAGAAGTACAAACTGTTCTTCTAAGTAATTGATTAAGTTTAGAAAGAAACATGAATATATTGTAACATAAAATGAGCAAGCTCTCATGTGAAGGACTTGTTTAATGCTAATTTGGTTTTATGACGTAAATAAACCCTCCAGATGATTCAAAACTCTTCAAATCAGATGTTTTATTCTGAAAATGTTCAACTCTGAATGACCCCATTTTTTTTTTACTCAGAAGTTTTTACAAACCCAGAAGTCCAAGCACCTTAAAGCTTAATTTTCACTGAGCAGAAAGCTGTGGCTCAGTCCGGTCCAGTGTGCCTTTTTGTCCGTTTCCATTGTACAAGCAGCCCATACAATAGGCCCCTTCCAGTCCATCAATGGTCCCCCCTTTAGTTGTAGGTCTATAGGACAATTGTCCGGTATGGTTAGGCCGTTGCAAAAACATCTTGTCACAAGCTCGAGACATAAACACCAGTGCTGCTGTTTCATATCAGTTCATTGTACAAGGAACATTTTCTCCTTACTGCACGGAGCCCACTTATAAACACTGCAGTAAGGTTTGTGTAATGAAGGAGCCAAAAACCTAGCACGAGCAGCTGTGTTTTTTGTTGTGTTTTATTATCCCAATTTTATTTATCATGATTCTCGTTGCACTAGTAAGAAGGCGTGGTATAACCTCACCCGCCCAGAGAGAGTCCAGCTGGCAGTGGAAACACTCTCCTGAATACGCCGGTTCATAAAATAGCTGACTGGACCGCACTGAGCTGAATTGTTTCGCTCAGTGAAAATAAGGCTTAAGTGCTATTACAGTAACATGTTGTGTATCTGCACTATTCTATATGCTGCTATAGAGCTCCGAATGTCACGTGACTCTCATAGGCACCATGTTGGCAGGAATTAATGTAATCAAAATGAACATCGTCGCCTGGGATTTTTTTCCGTCAGAGTTTACTTCCCATTTTAAAACTGAAGATAACATCTATGACCCTTACCATGCCCCTGAGATTCTTTTTAAAACTTCAGAAGCAGTCGGAGTGGACCTTTACCGGAGCTGAGTCATCCTGGCATACAATTTCCTGATCAAAATTCACCCGTCCTGCTCCGGAGCATTGCTTGAAGCATATAAAAGCCTGGAGGGATATAAATGGACATAATTAGGGTTTGTTATCGAGATCGAGATCTAGAATCTTCCTGCCAGAGACTGCGCTCCAGGAGTTTAAGTGGAGCAACGAGCAGCTAGGTTACGTCTGTGTGCTTTTTTAAGTGTCTAAATATCTGACCATTAATCAATCATTGCTTCAAAAAATAAAATAAATTACACTTTAGTCTGTTTCTCCCTGTGATCACAAGACATGTAAACAGCAGCATGCAGTCATCACAAAGATTGTTATGATTCTGCAAAGTTTTATGTGATGTTTACTTGTTGCTTTGTGAGCAACAAGACATAAAAAACAACGGCAGAACAACTGTAGGAAGTCTGCTAAGAATCGAAATAAGAGCATAAAAGCATGTTAAAAGACTCAATAAAAGCTAAATCTGTTTAAATTTACCCCTTTTCTGTTACACTATCATGGATAACTTTTCAGTGTTCATAAGCCAGTGTCATTAGAACTGTGGACACATTTTGGTTACAATCCTTAGAAATACTAATGTAAAAGTTATATTTAAACTATGTGTTTGGGGGAAGTTACCTGAAATGAAAAGGTCACTACACGAGTGAAATCCATTGAGAGACGGGTTTCAATTCTCGTTTTCCTTCATCGCTTTGAGCAGAAATCCATCTTTTCCTCTGAGCTGGATATTTTAGAATGCGATAAAAGGCTTTGTCTTTAACTTGACCTTGATGATTTGTGCACGCAGGGGCACAACACCAGTCAACCATTCGCGCGAAGCTGGAAAACTTTGGAATAGCCAGATAGCTGCTATAGCCTGTTTACGTGTTTTTCTTTTCTGCCAGTGTGATGTCATCTCTTGGAGCTCTATACAGTCATGTTGTTGCTTCTTTATGCTTATAAATTAAGAAATTCTGATGAAATTCACACCTCTTTCTCTTATCTTTATAGAGCCCTACTGAAGTATTCATAGTCTTTGGTTCTTATTTTTTTAAACATTTTGTCGGGTTACAGAAACACATTTTTATTGTATTTTTATTTATGTTTTTTGAATGACCAATCATAACACCTAATCAACATGTTTTGCATTTAAAACAGCAAATATATTAGAGTATATTTGTACCAACTTTGTGCATTTGGAGATTGACATTTTTGCAATTATTCTTTGCATATGAATCAGTTGAATAAGGTCAGACTGGATGGAGAACACCAGTGAGAATTGGATTAACAATTGGATTCAGGACTTTGACTGAGCTCTGGCAAGTTTCCCTTGCAAAGCTGGAAAAAAAAAGAAAGAAAAAAACAGCTCCACAGAATAATGCTGCCACCTCCAAATGTTTCCTGCCCATTCACAACTATGCACAACGTGCTTATCAAAACAAAATAAAGTGAAAATGTAAAAATATTTTGCAAAACATTGATTTATTCTCTGAGAAGACTGATTCTTTCTAGGTCTTTGTACATCCAGAAAAAAAAAGATCAGTGCAAAATGAAGGCATGGGAATGCAGATGGTGGATATATACATGTAATCATACACTGTTTCCTGTTCAACCTCATTCCATGCTAAAACTGTGAATTAGCAGCAAGAAGTTTATGCTGCCCCACTCACAAAATAACACGATAATGATGAAGAGTATGTCAGGTTCACTGCTGAGCTGCACTTCCTTTGATATTGTTGAACTGTTTTGTAGGGTTTTTATGACAGAATCTGAAAATGAAGATGTGCCTGGAGGAACAGATAATAAGTGATAAATCAGATCATATAGGAGCAGAGACGCGAGAGGCTGACGACACCGACTCTGAGAACATAAGCCTAGAAGCAAAACAGTAGGCTGCAGCACATATGTGCATGAGTGTAAAAGGAGCCATTCATTTTCAGAGCTCAAATTGCTTTTTTTCTACTGACAGTAAACTTCCTAAACTGTGCCTTACAGGTTGGAAGGCTGCGAACATTTATTATGTGTGGGAGATCTTTAGAAAAAAGGTATCAAACTGCTCCTCTGCTTCAGCATGACCGCAAGGACCTTGAGTGTGAGCGCCTATTAGAGCAAAAGTCTGACGGGATCCAAAATGAATTTGTACATGACGACTTTGTCAAACAGCCACATGCCTCCTACTATCCTCCCACCTAAACCTCCCCAGACGGGCAGACAGGTGGACGGCACGTGCAGGGTCTCCTATTGCTCTGGAGGGGGAAGAGTGAGCAATATTGATTCTCACGTCTACTGTACTTGGATAGAGGAGAGAGAAGGGGGCCGACGGCGCTTTCCTTACAAGGCTAACTCTAGACCAATCTCATCACACGTTCTCTCAGGGGAAGTAGGCGTTTTCTTTCCTTTTTTTAAATTCTTCTTCTTTTCTTCTCCTCCCTCTCCCACTCCCATTCTCTCTTTCATTTTTATTCTGTTAAGAGAGAAAAAAAACAAGGTCAAAAAAGGTTGTCCTCCCAGCAGTCAACAGAGAGAGGAGGGGGTACAGATAGCTCTCCAGAAGACAGGCCTGAGAGCAGAGATATCCCACAATGCAGCTGATAAGAAAGTGGGCCATATAACCTTTGGTTGGCACGTGACAGGAATACAGACTGTAGACGGCATTGTGAAAAGAATAGAGAATAGGGTGGGAAGATGCTGCTGCTGCGGCTGCAGCTCTTGAAAGATGAAGTCAAAGCCAGGGAAGGAAGGCGGATGAGTTGGGAAAGTGATGATAAGCAGAAGAAGATGTTAGCTGCCAGAAAGAGAAGCATGATGTCAACGATGGAAAATGGTTAAAGATTAAAATGTTGGAATAATCTGCAAAAAAACTTTTCAACATGCACTCCACACTTTTCAGATTGTTATATTTAAATGCATCCTTTTCTTTTCCTTAGTACCGGACTCTAGATAGGCCAGTGCAAAACTTTTCTTCTCATGAAATCATTCTCATTTGACACTGAATTTATGCTTGATCAACTGTGATGCTGAAACCATTATTTATTATGGTTCAGACATAACTTGAGCCATGTTGTTAGAGTTCAAGCAGACCGGTTTGGGGTTAAAAATGACAGATATTTTGAGTTTTTTTTATTCTTTCATCCACCCTGGTTAAAACAACAGTTCAAAATGTGGAAAAATAACCACAAAGCATGATACTACCACCACCATGTTTGATTCTTTGTTTGTTTTGGGTTTTTTTTCTGTGGTGATACTTGGACTTGTTTGTTTTTCAAACCATGAATCATCAAGGGAGCATAGCACATCGCTGCTTATTATTTTAGGAGAATTCAAAAAGGTCTGGATTTTTCTTTGGAAGAAAATGTTTCCATACCTTCCTACTTCTTTGCGAAGATATATGCAAAATCTTTCCAACTGTTGACAGATGAAGCCTCCCTGACTGGTCTCTATTTTAAGGTCACTTATCCTCCAGACATTCCCCACTATACAGGCTGTACACATAGGCTGGGTTATTATTCATTTTTTTACTCTCCTCCTGAGTGATATCCTACATTTACAATGAGATTTTTGTCATTCTTTGCAACCTCTCTGGGAACTATGTCTGGATGCAATGTTAAACAAGTAAGATCTGATCTGATCCAATGTAATCGATAGAATATATAAAAACTGCATGGTTTAATTGAATCACAAGTTGTTACCACAAAGGTTTAGATTTATTATTTGCAACCAGGTTCTTGTATCTTTTTACTTTCTTCATTGCCATTCATTCCTGCAGGACAAATATCCAATTATAATTTGAAAAAGTATGAAAACCATCTATCAGTATTTTTTGCATCCCATAAAATTCCCATTTTAGCAGAGCTGTGTGAAGCCTGTGTTGTCCTAAAGATTGAGATGAATTCACAGTTTTCCTGTGCACACACATCGCAGTGGATCATATCCTTACAGCAGGGCTGCAGCAGCTCTATTCCTGTCCATGTGCTAACACATATCAGCCTGATTTGCTCCGCTGTGGGAATAATTGACCCTGAACAATTATTACACTGAGTGCTCTCATTTTTCTTCGACTCTCCGTACGTGCCAGAGGCCCCCTGCCCACCCGCCTCCTGTCTTTTAAGCCGAGGACTTGGTTGCAGTGGCACAATAGATACCCCTCGAAGACGCTCCACAAATGAAGTTCTCCTCTCCATCTCAGGAGACTCCATCGCCATTTGTTTTCATTATTTTGACAACCCATTTTAAGGAGCTCTCCTCTACAGCCTCTGTTTGCTTCCCTCTTTCCAGTTCTTCCCCACATGCCCCCCCACACACCCCATTTATTTGGAGCTCATCCTGAGCGAGGTGCAACGAAGTGTTTCAGTCACAGCTCTCTGCCTCAGAAGACATAGGAAGGTGTGGGAGTGGGGTTTGGTGAAGGGGAAGGTGGAGGGGGAGGGGTGCCTTGTGGTGCAGCACAGAGGCACTTCCTCACCTAGATAAATAGACACCTCCTATCTCTCCTTCCTTAGTCACTTCATCTCGTTGCTGAGAGTCCTGAGAGATTTAGATTTGGTCAAAGTCAGCCCACCAGGTCTATTCCTGGGATTTATGCATCTTTGGGAATCAGAACAAAAATAAAGAAACAGAGCTGAATCTAAAGAAATGGGGGATAAATACATTTCCTCAAATGCTATCCATTGTCTGCTCACGTTAGAGGAAATTTCTGCCCTTTACTGTATGGCCAAACCATTAAAAAGTTGAAAAAGTGTTGAATTTATTAAAGATTTTGAGGACGGGTCAAATAATTCTAGATGGCAATTGAACTTCAAATATCTGAATGAATGCTAACCTGATATTCTATTATGAGCATTAAATTTAGACAAAGTTGATAATACGGTACCTTAAAAACACTCATATAATGCAAACGTTTCCTCAGTTTGTCACATTACAACTACCATACTGTGTTTTATAAGGAATGTATGACATAGGCGATCACAAATTAGTGCATAATTATGAAATGGGCCATAAAGTATTTCAGCCTTTTTTTAATATATAAATATGAACAGTGTGGCATGTATTTGCTTTAGCTCATTCAAGACAAACCTTCCATGAACTTCCTTTCTTTGTAATTATAAGTATACTATATTTATAGTTGAAGATTTTTTTGTTTGTTTGTTGGTTATTTTTTTAGGGGGGATTTTTTACATATTCTCCTTAAAACTAGCTAAGGATCAATCTGAATAAAGCATTTATGAGAACACGAGTTTTTGAATATTGCCTCAGATTCTTAATTAAATTGTTTTATACTCTAAATGGGCTTGATCCCTGTGATAGAAATACTTCAAAGTAATATGAATTAATGGATTAGTTACATGTTAATAAATGCATCTGTTGAATATGTAGATGTCATCATAGTGTGCAAGCAGACATCAGTTAGAAGCAGATTTGAGCAGGACAACCTCTGACTTTGTTCCCTCTACACTACAGCAGTAAGTGATTTGACCTGGTAGGACCAAACATCAAGACTGGATAAAAGGGACTGAGGAAGAAAATGTTGGATTTCTATAGGCTATATTTAATTAGGAATAGGAGGGTGTAGAAGAGTTTGGGTTTTGAATCTTATGATTCTGGCTAATCTACTTATTAAAGAAATCATAACCTATTACTACCTTGGATACTCATGCTCTATTATAATATTTTTGGCCATTTAAACAAATCTGAGTGGAAAAAAAAATAAACGTAGCACTTTTCTGACCCTTTCTTCTAAACGCAGTATTGTCTCACAAGATTACGTGCGATATTTTGGCTGTACTGGATGGTCATCATAATAATGCAAATGAGGGGCACGTTGATTGGTAGCAGGAAGGAGAGCGTTGACACTGTAGGCTCTCATTCCAAAATAACAACATGGCTCAAGTTATGTCTGAACCCGACCTGGCCACGACCTACAGAATTCAATGCATTCAATGTAGGTCTTCTACTTCATCCTTCTGTGTTTTCAGCAGTTTTTGACCTCTGAGTATTTTCAACACGGTGCCCACTGTCCCAATAACCCCGGCTCCCTTCCCTATAGCCCTATTAGCAGTTAGCTGCTGTTTGTTTTATACAGTAGAGTCATAAAACAACAGCCTTAATGTATGAATTTCAGGGAAGTCTTTGATTTTTGGAATTGCGCATCTTTCCAAACGGAGCTTCGATGCCATCTTGACCTTAAGTTGTCCCAAATTAGCTAAGCATTCTGGTTTAAAATGTTTAGCACAGAAACCTAGACCAGTGGGGAGAGCGGCAGGAACAGTGTAATTAAAAATTTATTTGATCCACTGGTTGGTAGCTTGGTCCGATGTTGGGAGTCAACAGAGCAACTCCATGCTCGAGTCCATAATCCAAATCCGAACTCAGTAATGGCATTGCTCGACTGAATATGAGGGGGAGAAGGGCGGGGCAGACTTGCAGCAGCATTGGTCTGCGATGTCCATATATGATTTATACTGTGGATTTGCAATCAAGAGGGGGGAGAAATTGTGATCCTGTATATGAGTGTGCGAGGGCTGGTCAATGTTTAAATATCCGCCTCCTGGCCTTTATAAAATCTGTAGGATATACATGTTTTCATATGAAAAAGAGAAAGTTTCAGGTTATGACTCCTTTGAATATTAAAAAAAGCATAATGAACTGCAGCTTCTTCTTTGTTAGTAAGACGGTTTTCTCCCATGACACCCTTATCCAGTCTGAAAAACCCCGTCTCCATAGCATGGTGCTGCCACATTTTATAATGAGGATGGTGTGTTCCAGGTTCATTTTCCACCACACATTAGGCTTTGCCTGAAACCTTAGTTCTGATCTCCTCTGTACACACCACCCACTTCAGTGTCCCTTAAGGACCCTAGTTATATACTGTATTTTGGAAGAAAATTTGTCATGTTAATAGACTCTCCTGCCCTAGCTTTGGATCATTGCAGCTCCTCCAGAGTCCCAATGGCCTTCTTGACTGTTTCTCTGATTAATGCATTCTCCTCCTTGGTCTGCCAGTATGGCCAAGGTTTTCAGTAATTCCCAACTCTTTCCAGTTGGAAATGACAAGTAAAGAGCATTCTGCATTCTATATGACCTGTTTATGCCTTAATCTTTTCCACAACTTTATCCCTGACGCGTCTTCTATGTTCCTAGGTCTTCATGATACTGTTTGTCACTAATCCTTACCAACAATCCTCTGAGGCCTTCACAAAAAGATGTATTCATGCTAAAATTAAATTATATGTTGTTGGACTTTTCTTTATTCATTAAGTTAATTTTAAATGGCCTATATCATGCAAAGAAAAAGGTTATGTAGTTTTTAACTATCTGGTAGTGCAGTTTTCTCAAACAAAAAACCTGCCAGAGGGGTTTTTCACCTAATCAAGCATGTGTGAGTAATTATCCTAAATCGTGCTCTATGAGCAGCTTCATGACCCTCTCCTGGAAGCAGACTGAATGTTCACATAGTGACATATTTTACGTCACTATGTTACCACTAGGAAGTGCTAGAGGTGTCCGCACCGCCCCTTTAGCTGCGCGGATTACAGGACTTTATTCTACATTCCTAAAGAACAGAAGTTGGATCACTTCCAACAACAAAGACGCTTGATGAACAGAGAAGTAAACAGCTACATGCTAATGTGTTAGCCATTTAGCAAGTTGCTTATGTGATATTTTGACAGCATTATGTGGTTAATGAATTGATCTGTAGCATCTCAGAATGTTCAGTAAATGGGTGCAAACAACACCCATGGCTTTTAATATACTGAGCCGGAGAGATGGCTTGCTGGACTCAGCTGTGGTGGTTTGGGCTCCTTCTAAAGTCTGAATGGGCTCCGTTTAATCTCTGCTCAGACAGTCAGAGCGCCGCTGCACTCACGGTGAGAGGAGAGGAAAAGAGCGAGGGAGGGGGCAGGAGGCGGGATTAAAAAGAAACAAGGCATTTTACTTCCTGGTCCAACAATAAATCCAGGATACAATTTAAATTTCAGGACAAATTAAAACTATATTACACCAACTATAACATTTTATCATATATATTTCTGTCCCAGATGTTGAAAGCTGTAAAATAGCATGATATAGCCCCTTTAAAGTCATTGGTTGCACCGGATATAGAGGTACTAAAGTAAAGGGGACTAATGCTTATGCACATTCCATTATATAGTTAAAAGTTTGGAAAATGACATCCTTTTCTTTAGAGGTATCTATTACATCCAGTTGTTTTATTACATGAAAAACTAATAAATTATATTAAAATTGGATGTTGTAACATGACAAAATGTGAAAATATAAGAGACTGAAACTGAAACTCAAAAGTTGAGTTGCTACACATTTGTTTCCCAGCGTGTTCATGTTCAGGCTAATGTTTTCTTTTCAGTCCCTAAAATGAGGTACCAGAGTATCTTAAACAGACTGATTTGTATATTCCTGAATCAAAGACCCCCAACATCAACACTTCATTAAGGATAAACAAGTCGACCTCTCTCGCTCTCATCTGATTTCATCTCCGCTGTATTATGCATCCTGTCTCAAAGCTGGTCCTGATTTGCGTTCGGTTCCACTTCTGCTTTTCAAGCACACAAACAGAGTGATGCACGAACTGGAAAGGAAAAGTTGAAATCTTGTTGGGGAACAGGCTGTTCACACATCTGGCAGACACTGCTATACAATCCAGCAAATCCTTTTTCCAGCATACATACGGGTGGAAGTTCTCACACAAGAGACTGTGGTACGGGAGCAGAATGAGGGAGCAATTGGGTGTTAAATTTATATTACTTCTCCTGACCTGTGTTTAATGAATCACCATGATGAAAACTCTCTGTGTCATTAAACTGTACTGTTGTTCATTTTGCCAGAAGATTTAGTGTTAATAAAATATTGGTTTAATCTGCAGAGCACAGCGTTGGCCTTTAAGGAACAGTTGATTATGATATTATGTTGCGGAATTAGATGCAATTAGCACACACCACGGTACCAAAGGATGCAGAACCAGCAGAAAAGGCATATTTTTCCAGGGTGGAAATACAGGTAAACTCTTCATTTATCTCTGGCTTCATCTGCTTGTGTTTTTAGCAGCAAGCAGTGTGAGTTTGGTTGCTGAGTTGGCAAGCATAAACACAGTCTGTAGTTTTGATGCAGTTATATTGCCTTAGATCCCTTTGACCTTTCTTTTTTCTTTGCACCACATTTGACTCTTTTTATTGAACATTTAACCCATCACAAATTTTGCTTTTGGACAGTGTTAACGCAAAATTCTGTTTTAGCAGCTACACCTGAATGTTCTTATTAAGTCCAAACAACACTTGCTAATGAACATTCTTTTTTCTTCTTTTTTTTTTCCTTTTTTGGTACACTAAACCAAACAGAGGCAGTGAACGCAGCAACCTTTCATATGTGGACATGGTGGAGGACAGCGATGACTCCACAAGAGCTGCTGCCAGATGCAACCGTCTACATAAAGGTTTGGGCTTGTAATTAATTTGCTTGCAGACAGTTATAATAATTCTTGTTATCACTACCTATGTATTGCTACAAACTGAAGTAGAAAGTTGTCCCTGGTGCATGAATGGTTATTTTCTTTAATTTTCTATACCAATAAAATCGTTTGGGAGCATAATTAAATAAATAAATTGATGCAGTGACGTACAAACTTTTTGATCAACACGCAGAAACAATGGCTGGCTTTACAAAGCGGAAAAGGAAAAATAAATTACTATCTTGCTTTGGGTCAACAAATACCGTCAATTTCAAAATTATTTGCCAAAAATAGAGTGGAGGTGTAGCAGCATCATCTGACACACACATATCATACATCAGGATTGTAACTGACTGTTGTAAACTCTGTTCTGCAACAAAATATGTCTTTCTTTGAGCAGAGGCTGCTGACATTTACACGTGTGATGCATTCAGGGCCTCATGGGAAATCCTATACACCACTGTACCCATTTTTTCACAGTTTCAAAGCAAATGTTTTAATTTTCAACACAGAAAAAATTGTTTCAATTCCGTGATAATAATTTCCAAACTAATACAGTGGATTTAAAATTAAGCAGATTCAGATTTTAAAAGCATTTATTCAACCTGAGCATTTCTGATTCAATCTGAATAATGCAAATACCAGTAACATTTCTTGAAATTATTTTCTGAGGGCATAATGTTCTACCCATATATGTCTATTTTAACTATTTTCTCATTTTAAAAAGTAAATGTTGGCCTATGTGTTAGAACTATAGGGTGCTGAGATATTCTTTTTTTTTTTTGACAAATAAATAACTTTTCACTTCAGCAACAAGTTTAGAGGGAAAGCAACTTAAAAACTCAGATGACCCAGCATTCTACCAGCATATAAATGCATCATGTATGCACAAATCTGGAGATGTGAAATTAGTCTCAGAACCCCTTGTCAGTGGTGTTTCTAAGGGGTGGCCTGGGGTGGCACGTGCCACTCCTAGAATCCAGCCACCCCAGGTAAGGGATGGGTACCGATGTCCGGTACCATCATGGCACAGGTTCTGACATAAACCGTACTAACCAGCCAGAAAAGCAGCGCACATTTTGGTGCCTTATTTTGGTTCTTATTTTCCTGGAGATGTCAAACACTATGGATTCTGGGCAAGCCATCAGCCAGGAGTGATTCCCTATATCAACAAAAAAGGTAAACATGGCTATCCTTTTTAAAAAAAACTGCTAAAAGTTAGGGCTATTAATGCACCAACGCAGATTGATTAATTTCTAGAATTGACTCCCCCCCCCATGTTTTTACGTGAAAAACGCAGTCCCAGAAGATCGCCCTGTTTATAATTCAGCCCACAACACATCAGCTCTCTTTCCTAACCAGCCAAACTGCGGATTATTTTGCAGCATCACGTGTTTGTAATCCTAAATTACATGTGAGTCCATTATTATTATTAATGGCGTATTGGCTTTGTGGGGATAAATTCACAAGTTGTCTGTGAGAATTATCCGTCCACTTCGGATATCAGCTCCGGTGTGTGCGTGGCACTGTTTGCTGTGTGTGCGGTGCAGAGTTTAAATGCTCTGTATTTAAGTTAATTGATACGTGTTGGTTCACCGTAAAGCTTCAAGACATTTCATAATGAGATACCGCTCCATTAAAAAATATGAAATTATTCAGTTAAAGTGATGTTTTCGGACTTAAACTGTTGCTAAATATTAGCGGACGTAGCTGTGTACATCATTATATTTCCTTTTGTGATGAACTGGAGAATTTGCTGAGTATTTACTTTTGGAAAATGGTCAATTGTGAAATTAGATTAGTCTATATTACATTTGACTGATCTGATATTAAATACAGTTGGCTGAGATCCAAATGTTTATTATAGACGTTTATTTGTATATTTTGGTTAGTTCTACCTCAATTTGCTATTATTTTTCATATGAGACCATCACAAATGAATGTGATTATGGAGTTCAAGACAAAAAGTTAATAGATTTCTCTTATATGACATTTTTTTAAAGAGCAACTGCATCTAGATTTGTCCTTTTATTTACATGGAAAACTGTTATTTTTTTGGTCATATTTAGGAGTGATTAATTTACAGCTACCCTGTGATCAATTAGATCACAATTTTTTATTGTTTGACGGCCCTACTAAAATTAACTAAATAAGAAGGTTTTTGGACGAAGTATGCATGTTTTCCCTTCTTGAAGCACCGGTTCAAGCACAGTTTAAGCACCGTCACCATTTCAAAATACCACAGTAGAACTATCTGCCCCTCCTGTGCCACCCCTGAAAAGAAAAGTCTGGACACAGCGTTGGCAATTGTAACTCTGATCTGTGTGTAAATGTGGTTTTCTCTCTGTGTATCAGGCCATTTGTGTATACATATTTAATGATTTGTAGAAACAGTGTTGAATATGTAGTTAGTTTTAAATTAGTGTAATTTCCAGTTGTGCATATGTAAATTCTAGTTCGACTTTATACGTTTTTGATATTTGTGTGTCATGTTAACACAAAATTGCATTACCCCAAATTCTGCACAAAATGTACAATTTATAAATCATGTTTTACACATATAAATACCAGGCAGCAGTAACAGGCAGACACAAGTCACAAATCAAGTGTTTGACTAAAATAATGTAAACATCAAATTTAAAATGTATAAACAATGAAAAAATGAAGTCAATTTACATAAATCTCGCTTTGCTAATGGTTGTATTTTTTAGTAAGACACATAATATCAGAAATTGCACCCGATCCAAGAAATGGTACAGAAATGTCCTTTTTAGTGCTGAGGAACAAGTATGTACTGTGCCTTTTAGACGATGCAAAAGGTACAGATAGTTACCCTGAGGTCCATTTATTAAATATTTGTCCTTAGACTGTGTTAATTTCTTTTTTGTACATTGGAGCACATAAATGTACCCATTCTGTACACCTATTTCTGACAGTGTAGTCTAAATACTTTTGCAAGGAATACTAACAAAAATATCAAACAATCATTCAGTTAACTTGTGCTTGTAAAATACAAAAAAAGTAGTGCACTATATACACATAGAATTTAATACATTCTTATAGTGAATAGAATATTAATCCCAAGTGGGACCACGAAAGATAATCTGTTTGACAGGGAAGAACATGCAACTAAAGTGAAGGAAAAGGAGGAAAAAAAGAGGAGGCACGAGGTGTGGAGGGGGGAGGCCAACAGCGACAACAGGAATAGTTTACCACCAGCGTTCCTTAGCTTGGCAATGATCGCCAGTGAAGCAGAAAAGTGAATTACCCTTCTACTCCAGTACTTCTTAATCTAATATCTCCGATGAGTGGCTTTAGCTCTGGATTGGACCGGGGGAGATCACATTCGTGCTGTGTCACAAAACATTAGACACTGTCGCTGCTATTCATTTCTTTATGCTAATACTGAGGTACACCTCTCACTCTGTTCGCTGAAGGGATGTCTCACTGCAGTTTTTCTATTTTCAAGATTATATTGGGAGAATTATCATCCACTGATGTATATTTAGCTTCCTTTTTGCCAAACCTGGGAGGAATATGAAGCGGCTGATTGAATAAAAAGACATGAGTTTCAATTTCAATCTATTTGCCCTCTTTTTCTTAGGTTTCCCCTCTAAAGAAGTAACGCTCAGGGGTAATGTAAGAGTAAGGACAAAGGAAGCAAAATGAATTTGATTTTTAGTTGTCATTGATTTTTTCTCTCCTATTTTTTACTGATAAAGTTAAAATACCAGCAAAATGCCAGGTATTTTAATAATGATGATAGTAGGAAAAATAAAGTGTATGTTGGTCTTAAGATAAATTAAGCTTTGTGAGTTCTAATTATCAGAAGCAGATTTAACCAAGAGATGCCAAGAGCCTGAAAAAGTTGGGAATTTGATTTAGGTAGTTTTCCAAATCCATATAAACCTAAAAGAATACAGGGGTCTGGAATTGCCATCCATCCATCCATCCATCCATCCATAAATTTTGCTTTATATAACATCTCTGGACGTTTGAGTCCAAATAATATTGAATTTGGAAATTAAACATTTGCAGGAAATCTGGATACTTCTCCATGGCTTGCAGGACAACAGTATGCCCTGATGGGAATGTAACTGATGGTGACCTTCTCAGTGCAGACTGTTAAACTGTACGGTAGATGCACTTGATAGTGCTTCATAATTTGACCCCCCCACCTCCTCCTCTCCCACGGCCCTCGCTCTTTTCTTCATAGCAAGGAAATTGGCAGGCAAACAGCTGCTTGGTCTAAGCGGGCTGCATATCAATGGCTCTAATTAATTGGATTAATGGAGAGGGTTCTGGGATTTGGGGAGAGACTGAAGGAAGCGTTTCAGCGGAAACAGAATTGCCATCCCTGAGGGCATGGGAGGGGGGTCGTGAGGGGAGCCAGGGAGGGGGCACATGACTGAATATGGATGAGGAAAAATTGAGTTAAAACAGAGGAGACTGCGGCATTCATTAGACCGCCCACCCTCTGAAGTAGCTACTTAATATGCACGCTATTACTATGCAAATCAGCGATAATGAAACGCAGAGGATTTTTTTTAATCAGAGGAAGAACAAGCAGATGTTGGGAGGGCTTAAAAAGAAGTGCCATGAGTGGTTATATGTGTGTGCCTCTGTGTAAAAATGTGAGCATGTACATAACCAGACCTGCAAGGCGTCAAGTTTTCACTCTGAAAGGAAAGGAAATAATGCATCATGTCTTTAAAACAGTTACATCTTCTGTGCCTTAACTCTGCAACGACAAAACTATCTGGAAGCCTGATTCAAACTGATTAGTGCTCTCTGCAGGAGTTACATTAGGAAATCAGAATTAAGAACAGGTTATTTATCGGAGAGATTTGTGTGGGTACCTTGGGGAGAGATAAAGCTTGATGGACTCGAATCTATCTCTGCACTGCCTACAGTGATATAGCAAATCCCTGAAGCAATCCTTCCCAACTGGAGAGTCAACATTGGGATACACCAGCTGTGCTGAATGATCTGGCCCTGTTGGCAACAGAGTGGTGTGTGTTTGTTTGTGTGTGTGTGTGTGTGTGTGTACGACATGCGTCTAGTGTGTGTGTGTATGACATGCATCTATCATGTGAGTGTGTGTATGTGTAAGCATGCATGTGTGCTCACTGGACTGCACAATGAGCTGAAAATGATGCTGTGTGTTTGCAGCATCATATATATGTCAGTGAGTGTACGTACGGTCGGGTAAAGACTCGTGCGCAGAGAGCTTCTTCCCTGTAAGTGGCTCCCCGTGGCTCTGTGCTCTCACAATTTAATCAAGGCGTTTCTCTGTGGGCCGGTTACATTAAGTGTTCTCTCAGCACAAGTGGAGGAATCAGGCAGACTAGATGAAGCCATCGATCATCGGGCGGCTGCCTTTTTAGCAGCAGCTGCCCTGAAGCGCTGAGCGGGAGCAAGGTGTTGGGCAGGCAGTCTGCATGGACAAGCCCTGGTTGCCATTCATTTGTGCCACTCAAGGGTTTAATTTCCTTTCAGTTGGATAATGCCTCCTTTGAAGTTAATAAAGAAAAATTAAACAATGCACAAGTTTGTTTTATCTCAGTAGGGACCGATTGTCTGAGCTGTGGGGATTGCTGCAAAATAGAATGCAAACATTTGGCCTTTGCTAAAAGTATTGAAGCAGGATAGCACACTATTTTTTATTATTGCAATGAGATAATATTTAGATAAGCACGCAGATTCAGCAAGGAAAAAAGAGGGAAACTGAGCATGTTATTGGGTTGGCTTTGATATATTGTTATTTGGTGGAAAATGTCAAGTGGGTCGTCCCTTGTAGGCTGGATAGAATATTACAGGAGTGAATCTCCATCCACTTTGACTCCCCATGGCACAGTAATAACAACAATCTAATACCACACAATGCATCAGGTGCACTGAAGGAATTTGATCTTAGACTTGATAATGAGAATGGTGATGATAATGGGTTGTCTGAGTGATGATGATGGGAGTCTTTCTTGTTAGTTTGTCTCAGTCCTAATTATGGAGGGTTGTTACCAAGCTGAATTTAAGAGTCACCAGGCAGGTAGACCAGGCAAACTTGAATGGGTCTCACTAATTAACAACAGCTAAACAAAATCTGTTTCCCCCATGCAGGCACACAGCTATTATCGGGAGTTATTTTGTCTGAAACTTCTTCCTGAAAGAAATTACCTCAGGGTTGTGTAAATGTAATTGGTTTAAACCTGTTCCTTACCGATATAGGGAATCTAAAGTCACACCCCATGTTTTTAAGGATGACTGAATATATGTAAAAAAAAATTTCATGTATAATTTGTTTGAAGATAAGTACTTGCCTGTGACTGCAAAAGTAGTAGTAAAATTAGGAGACCCCCATTAAATACAGAGTTCTTTAAAAAGAAATGTTAACTTGACAATGTTTAATCTTTTTTTCTCTCAGTGAAAGGGATTCAATTAGTAAACATCCTTCAATAACCTTAATTCACTCCTCAAACCTAACAGAACATTAAGTTTAAGAAAAGGTTAGGACACCCCAGCCACCAATAGGATATTTTACCACCTTTGGTTAAAATTCTTAGAATCCTTATTTTAGCAATCCACCAGTCAGTCTACGAAATTGGTCTGAAAAAGGGTAACCCTATGTAGATTTACTGGTATAACTGACTATTGGGTTGCAGGGTCCAGTTATGCTTCAGCTTGAATATTTTTATAGATTGCCCAACACATTCCCTTAGACATATGGTAGAATTTATGGTGTGTTCTATGATGGTGAGCTGGCGGATGAAAGCTGGACTGCATCCTCAAACCATTAAACTTCTCACGCTCTAACTGTTTTTCTTTTTCTTACAAGAGCAAAGGTCTCCTCCCTGTATGAATCCCACTAAGGTTGATGACATTTTATAGGTTGTGGGGACTTCTTTTAGCATCTTGTGGCCTCCTTTCAGGGTGAACATGCTTGAACAATAAGGCTGGGGCATGATGGACGTTGTTTAAGATATCACTATCAAATTATTTTGCAGACAATTAGCTGTTTTTAAATTACAGCAAATTCATAAGTTTCTGATTAAAACTTTTCTTATCATGTGCACCTGATATGACTACCCTGTTTTGTTTTTTTCAGTCTAGTCAATAGTTTCCATTTTGTTTTTCTTTTACAAATAAAAATCATAAAAGTATGCCCTGGTTTTCTGTTTTGCCACATTTCTCTCATACCCCTTTATAAAATCCTGAGCAGCCAAATGCAGTCACCTTATAGGAAACATTCATATTATGAGTTTTGAAAAAAAAAAATCCATTGTGTTAGTCAAAAATAATATATTTCACTGAAATTATATTTTGTTGTTGTAACAAGAACCCATCCTATTTTGTCGGCTTTACAGTGCATCCCATTTCTACTTTCTGAACGGAAAAATTCAAAAGGAATAACTTGAAGTGTTTGAAGTTATACTTGGAAAGTTTGCATTGTTTTTCCCTGACCTGACCAGCTGTGATAACTATGAGTATAAAGAGAAAACTGGAGTAATAACCTTTTGATTTCGAGTTCTGTTGCTTTGTAAATCAGTTGCATACATTTTACAGTTCAACCTTAGTTTCATTAAACCTTTTGCTACAGGGACCGAATATTTAAATGCAAATAAATTGGTTCATTTTGCTAACAGTTAGCTACTAATACTAGGTATTGAGTAGATTTTTTATTTGATTTTTTTCCCATAGTACCAACCAAATTACAAATGTCTATAAACACGTGAAGGAAGGTTACCTTGAACCATCAATGGGGCTTAAAAGGCAGCAAGTTACATTAATATACAATTTAAGTTAAAACATAAGAAAATGTATTTGTTGTACACAAAAGTAGTTACAATAATGGTATTTTTAACCCACAAATTTTTCCAATGTACAAAAGTAAGCTTAGAAGTGAATCCCATAAGGTAAATTGTAATCAATCAGAAGCACAGATCTCAGAGCTTTTCTAAACTGAGTCGGTGAAAGCTGAAAGATTATTCCATATTTTGGGTCCTCTGTATAATACACTAAATTAGGACTGACTAGTGTGTGCAAAAATAACTCTAATTTGACTACTTTTATGGGTTGAAAACCTGTGAATTTAATCATGAAACGAAAAAAAAAAGGTGAAAACTGGGACAATCATTTTTTTAACAGTGTAACAAATAAATTGAGGAGTTTGGAAGTGATTAACTTGGTAACTAACACTCATCACACCTGCTTTGGCAAATAGTGGTGTAGAAGTTGGTGACAGCGATCTACAGAAATATTTCTCTCAAAGCTTGTTTCTTTAGGCGAAAGATGGATTCAAGTTTAGTTTTGTGACTCCTAGCCCAAGTGATATTACGGTATTAAGTATATGGATATATCACTACATAATACAACATAAGTTCCACCTTTGTGTTAATCAGATGGGCTGATTTCCCTAAAATACCAACATCTTTCACCATCTGTACTTATGAAACTAAGGTGTAGTTTCCAGGATAATGAATTATCCAGCAATACTCCAAGGAAACAAAACAAATTTACTTTTCTAATGGAGACTTTATCATTTTGAACTTCCATAGGCAAGTCAAAACTCTCTAGAACCACATATAAAGCTTGCTTTCTTAAAGTTAAGTGATCATTTGCTGGCATTGAAACAAATTGATAATTTTTCGAGTTCGTCATTGACCACCTTTGAAGAATGTTTGTGTACTATGAGTATAAAACTCACTTGTATTATCCAAAAACCAAATTTTAGAGAGTTTGGCCGAAACAACACCAGAGAGCTCAAAATGGAACCTTAGGGTAAACCACTTTTGAGAGGAAGTCTAAAACATTCTAAATTTTTGTCAGGGACAGTATGATGATTACAGAAGAGCTACTGATTTAATTACTCTGACTAGGTTTCCTACAAGGTTGAGTTTGACCCCATTTTGACTGCTGACGTAAATTAAATGCATCACTATTGCTACCCTGCCAATATAACATTGATGTTCCATGTTAATGATCCTTACAACCTTAGCCAGTTCAGCGCTGACTTTTTGAGTTGTGCAAATATTTTGTGACCAAACTGCACAATGTTTTTGAAACATTAGTCATGATTTACTGGGAAGGTTATTGTCTTTTCTGTGTGAGTAGGAAAAATATCATAGACTTTACCATTTTAACCTAACCCAATTCACAATATTTGTTTTGAAAACAAGCAATATTTTACTAAATTTGAAATAAAAATATGTTACATGTGAAAAAGTCCAAAAATAACTTATGTTAACATTAGCATAACCAGCAACATCTCTTTTAATTTCATGGCACAGCAACTCTAAATTTAAATTAAAGTTTCTTGACTCCAAATGTTATATACTCAACCAAAAGTACATTAGTATTACTGCTGTCATATTGGTAAAATAATTCATCCCTGAATATTAAAGTTGGATGGTAAAGCTGAGTGGTACAACCCACTCAGCATGGGTCCTCTTCTGCAGGCTTCTAATGGGGAGTTTAAAACCTAACCTTCCTTGATTGTAATGTTCACTTTTATTATTCCCTTTAATGGATCAGTTGTCTCAGAAAAGATTAAGCTCTTTAGAAGTTAGCTGGCTTAACAAGTTTATAAACATAAAATAATAACTCCAGATCACCTGTTTTCTGCTCCAGAACCCCATCAGTATCCTGAAAGTAAATCTGTAGTAAAACATTTTCTTAAAGAAATGTTTGTCCGTCCTGTTAGTTTGAAACAGAGAAAACTTAATACACCATTATTAATTTTAGAGGATTGTCTAAGGGCTGTTTTTGTTTTTGTTTTGTTTTTTGTTTTTTTGTCAAAGTCTAAAGTGTATCTTCATCCCTGGAATTCACAGCACTGTGACAGACTCATATTTCAAATTTTGTAATATACTGAATTTAAAATTATTTCCCCCCCTCTCTTGTGGTCATTACAGGATGTTTTCATGCCACACTTCTGATTTAATGGATAATAATTCGGTTTTGAAGTTTTAGTTTTAGTTTTATTGAAAGGATCCCCATTAGCTACAGCTGTGCTGTATCTATTCTTACTGGGGTCCTAAAAATATGTACATAAACAAAAAAATCACTAATATACAAAAACAAAAATCAAATGAAAGGGTAAAAATAAATGCAATAAGTAAAGCAAGTAAAAACAAAACAGGCCACACAAATGTGACCCTCACAAAATCTCAAAAAGCAACAAAAGTAAATTAAGCACAATGTTACTTCATATTTAAATATATGTAGTATGAACTCATCAACATGTAGGGCTACACCTAACATATTTATACACGCATATATACATATATATATATATATATATATATATATATATATATATATATACACATATACACATACATACATACATACATACATACATACATACATATATATATATATACATATACCTACACACACATACACATTCATACACACACACCTACACACATGAATATTCATACATATACTCATACAAAACATACATATCCACACAAATATACAACAATCAGATTTATAATTTGAATAAATACTGTTTTACATATAATTTAAATTTATCGGCATTATTAGTGAGTATGATATGCTTTGGCAGTTTATTCCATTCCTTCATTCCTCTGAACATGACAGTGTTTTTCATGGCATTTGTTCTCTCTATGGGTAAGGTGAAGTTGCCCTTAGTTGCATGTCTGGTACCGTACTGATGATTGTCTACACTGAAAGAAAGATACTTGAATAAAACAGAAGGCAGTTTTGAGACGGTAATATTTCTTATGAGAATTAGTAGTGAATACAACAGTCTATCTTTGACCAGCAACCAATTAAGATCTTTGTGCATTAATATAATATTTCTCCTATAGCTGCACCTAAGTGCAACACTAGCAGCTCTATTCTGTATAAGTTTTAATTTATTAATAAATTCACCAGTGGTATTTGACCAAACTACTGGGCAATAGTTGAGGTATCTCAATATTAATGATTTCATCACATAATTCATAATATTTGAGGTAAAAAAATTTGCTTGTCTTCTTATAATAGATATACCTCTTCCCATTTTTGCAATAATATTATTAATATGTTTTTTCCATGATAACCTACAGTCTACCGCTAAACCCAGCAGCTTGGTCTCGTGCACTTGTTTAATAGTAATATTATTAATTTTAATATTAATTACAGCATTATGATTAATATTATAATTGGTACCAATAATCATACAGTTAGTTTTTTCTGTGTTTAGTGCCAGTTTATTTAATTTGATCCAATTTACTACGTATTATAATTCTGTATTTAAAACAGTTTCTAGCTCCATTTGTGTACTTGCTGATGTATATACAGTTGAATCGTCAGCGAACATGACAATGTTAGCCTTATCTAAAATGTATGGTAAATCATTAGTAAAAATGTTAAATAACAAAAGACCTAGACAACTGCCTTGGGGCACTCCACAAGTAATATTTCTGATACCTGAGAAACTTCCATTAAAAAACACTGTCTGTGTTCTGTTCTATAGGTAACTGTACATCCATGTGATTGCAGACTGCTCAAAACCGTAACAAGATAATTTTGTTAATAACAGTTCATGATTTATGATGTCAAAGGCAGCAGAAAAATCTAAAAACCTGGAACCGACCATATTTCTATTTTCAGTCTCTCTAAGCCAATCATCAGACATATGAGTCAGTGCAGTGGCAGTAGAGTGACTTTTTCTATATGCATGCTGAAAATCAGTTAATAAATGTTTTTTATCAAAATAATTACTAATTTGATCATATACGATAGATTCCATTATTTTAGATAATACAGGAAATATAGTTATTGGGTGACTGTTGGAACCAGATAAAGGCAGTTTTTTGTTTTTGGACAGAGGAACTATTTTAGCCTGTTTCCATGCATGTAGGCAGGTACAGCAGGTGAAACTGAGGTTGATGATGGGGTTTAGGACAGGGGCAATAGAGTCAGCAGCTAGTTCAAGAAGCCTGATATCAAGGCCGTCAACACCCGGTGGTTTGTTTTTACATGATTTAAAGAGATTCTTTACTTGATCTATATTTACACTATCTAATTTAAACCTTGAATTTTTGTTTTGCATTAATTCAATTCTTATTAATAGGTGAGATATGTCATTATGTAGATTAGGCATATTTTCTCTTAGTTTATTTAATTTGCTTATAAAATAATCATTTAGATAATTAGCAATATCTGTTGTTTTAGTAATAAATGTATCCCCTGTTTCCACAAAAGATGGAATTATTTTATTTTTCTTACCAGTCAGTTGATTTAGAACATTCCATAACTTCTTACTATCGTTACATATGTTTTTAACATGATTATCAAAATAGATTTTCTTCTTCTTTTTATTAAATTTAGTAACATAAATTCTCATTTTACGATCTAGGTCCCAATCACATTTATTTCCTGTAGTAACTGCTGTTCTTTTCATTTGATCTCTATTTTTCATAGAATTTTTTAATTCATCATCCAACCAAGGTGTGACATTGTTCCTGACAGTGAACTCTTTAAAGGCGCATGTTCCTCAATCAATGGCAAAAATAAATTGTTAAATTTAGAGAGGGCCAATTCTGGATTACTTGCTTCGAACACATCAGACCAGCATATAGCTTTAACATCATCAATAAAATTTTCATTATTGAACAATTTATAAGATCTTTTAAGTAAGACTGCAGTTCCAGATCCACTCAGCTTGGTTATTAACACAGAAATGATCAAATTATGATCACTGCAACCAGTAGGAATAGACAATACCTTTTTACACCATTCAGGGCGGTTTGTGAAAATATGATCTACACAGGTAGATGTTCTGGAGCCGTCACTCTTAAAACATGTTCTTGTAGGCTTATTTATAAGTTGAGTAAGTCAACATGCATTTGCTGTAGTTAACAGTTTGTTTGTCAAAAAGCATTCTTCAGAAAACCAGTCAATATTTAAGTCTCCCATGAAATATATGTCCTGACTGACGTTAGTATTTTTATCCAGCATTTTACAGATAGTATCAAGATTATCACAGACGGCACTTGGTGACCGGTAACAGCAGCAGAGAAGTAATGACTTTCGGTGAGGTAGATGTACTTGCAACCATAATATTTCAATGTTAAAACACATTAAATGAGTTCTTATTTTTACTGGTAAGTGATTCTGAATATAAAAAGCTACTCCACCACCAAATTCATTTCTGTCTTTTCTGTATATGTTGTAACCTTCAATAAATAGTGCTGTATCATCAAAGTGAGGTTCTACTGAAAGGTTAAAAGCAGCTAATATCTTCCCTGCAGTATAAAACTCTTTTGTTGTCTTCATTCAGTATACAGTGGGGCAAAAAATTAATTAGTAGCTACCATTTGTGCAAGTTGTCCCACTTACAAAGATGAGAGAAGTTTGTAATTTTCATCAGGGAGCGACTGTGGCTCAGGAGTTGGGTGTTTGCCTTGTAATCGGAAGGTTGCCAGTTCAAGCCCCGGCTCTGACGGTCTCAGTCGTTGTGTCCTTGGGCAAGACACTTCACCCGTTGCCTACTGGTGGTGGTCAGAGGGCCCGGTGGCGCCATTTGTCCGGCAGCCTCGCCTCTGTCAGTGTGCCCCAGGGCAGCTATGGCTACAACGTAGCTTGCCATCATCAGTGTGTGAATGTGTGCATGAATGGGTGGATGACTGAATGTAGTGTAAAGCGCTTTGGGGTCTGTAGGGACTGAGTAAAGCGCTATACAAATGCAGGCCATTTACCATTTACCATCATATGAATTCTTCAACTTTTGTGAGATAATGTAGAAAAAATACCAGGAAATCCCATTGTATGCTGTTTAAATATTTTTTTTTTAGAATGATGCAGAAAATAAGTATGTGGTCAATGAGAAAAGTTAACTGCAATACTTTGAAAGGAAACCTTGGTTGGCAATGACGGAGGTCAAACGTTTGCTGTAGGTCTTCACCAGATTTGCACACACTCGCTGGTAGTTTGGCCCATCCTTCCATGCAGATCTTCTTTAGAGCTGTGTTGTTTTGGTGCAGTTGCTTGGCAACACAGTGTTTCAAGTCCCTTCGAATATTCTCTATTGGACTGAGGTCTGGAGATTGGCTAGGCCAGAAGCTCGAAATGCTTTTCACGTAGTCACTCCTTCACTGCTCAGGTTATGTCTTTGGAATCATTGTCATGCCAAACAATTTAGTCATATTTAATCTTCAATGCTATCACTGATGGAAGGAGGTTTTTGTCCAAATTTTCACTCTCCATGACCCCATTAATCCTTTCCTTAATAAGGATCAGTCATCCAGTCCCTTTTGTAGAAAAGCTGTCCCAAAGCATAATGTTTCCACTCCCATGCTTCACAGTGGATATTGTGTTCTTGGGAAGCAACTCAGCATTTTTCCTCCTCCCAATGCCCCGGAAGGTGTTTATACCAAAGAGTTCTAGTTTGGTCTCATCTGCACACATGACATTCTCCCAATCCTGCTCTGGATCATCCAGATGGTCTCTGGAAAACTTTAGAAAGGCCTGGACATGTGGTGGCTTATGAAGGGGGACCTTTTTAGCACAGCACCATTTTAATCCATGATGACGTAGTGTGTTAGTAGTGACCTTTGTTACTGTGGTCCCAGTACTTTACAGGTCATTGACCAGTTCCCCCTGTGTAGTTTTTTGGCTGTTTCCTCACCATTCTCAAGATCAAGATACCCCATGAGGTGAGATCTTGCATAGAGCTGCAGGTCAGTAATCTTGTATTTATTCTATTTATTAATAATTACTCCAGTGATTGATTTCTTCTCCTAAAGCTAATTGATTTGTTATGTTCACTCTTTCAAGTCTTGTACTGGTGTACAATCTTGTCCCTGGTGTCCCAACGGTGTGTTCAGACTGAACGCATGTGAAGCATCCTGAGTGTGAGATTTACATGTAAAGTCAATGTAGAAGTGCGCTGAAGCGTGTCAGGGGGTTCCGCATTACATCAGAAGCAGAATTGCATCTCAAAAATGCTTTTCTGCCTGATTTGCGCAACTGATTTGCATGAATGAGTAGAATGAGGCAAATACCGATCTTATTTTATGTGTTCCATTTTGTGCATTCTCACATGACCAGCATTTTTGCGTCTGCTGCTGAAGTTGAAAAATCTGAACTTTGACATCAATTTGTGCCACATCAGCCAATTAGGAGCCTGGAGACGTGGTGTCAGTGATGCTCTGACTGACATGGGGTCACAGCATCAGCATGACATAGAGGAAATACAGATTAACACCATGGTTAATCAACCTGATCTATATGACACCAGCTGCTTTCTATACAGAGAAAGAAAAAAAAATATCGAGATAAAACATTTTAGACCGGAGCTTGTGGGTGGCTCTTGAAAGAGCAATTCTGGCTGCAAAGGCACCGTTCACTCCGCCGAGAAGTGAGCCATGAACAGCTTCCTCACCCAGGCAGCCTCTCTGGAGGAGTTAACACTACCCAGACCTGGTAATGTCTCCACCACAGCACGTCCCGCGCTGCTTAGATATTATACTATACACTTTTACTAACCTTAGACAGATGGAAAATTGTTCTGAATTGTAGTTGGTGTCTTGGCGGGCAATGCTTGGACCTACGTGGGATAACAGCTTCTCAAACTAGGCCTGCCAACACGGCAAGGGGCCGGTATGTATGTATGTATGTATGTATGTATGTATGTGTGTGTGTGTGTGTGTGTGGGTGTGTGTGTGTGTGTGCGTGTGTGCGTGTGTGTGTGTGTGTGTGTGTATGTATGTATGTATGTATGTATGTATGTATGTATGTATGTATAAATGTATGTATGTATGTATGTATGTATGTACTGTTCATACAAGGCATGATAAACACATACTTTGATGCTTTGATGCCAAATTCTAACCCTACCATCTGTATGTTGCTCTGTTATTGGTTT
The DNA here is from genome assembly GCA_028564705.1 of Apricaphanius iberus. Taxonomy (NCBI): domain Eukaryota; kingdom Metazoa; phylum Chordata; class Actinopteri; order Cyprinodontiformes; family Aphaniidae; genus Apricaphanius; species Apricaphanius iberus. The sequence goes on along the minus strand of JAPXFQ010000622.1, from coordinate 3,785,893 downwards.
TTTACTGTTCAGTTATGAGTGAGGCTGTCAGAACTGCAGCCTGTTTGAACTGCAGTTTCAGTTTCCTGTTAGATGACAACTGATGTCAAATACCATGCTGCCGGTCCCTATTTTTGTACATCTTGTGTAAAACAAAAACAAAACAAAAAACAACATTTACGAACAAAACATGGGATAAAAGAGACATCACAGGAGATAAAATAATTAGGATCTTATAGCTAGACTCCATCACTGAATGCATCATTGCACATAAACATTCTATCAACTTCAACAAACAAGGCATCTTAAAAATGTATTGGCTGACAAAGTCATATGACATTCTACGGTGACTTTCATCTATGCATATATCTCTCAAAGCAAATCGCAAGCATCTCAGTCATTTTTCTAATTAATTTTATCTAACAAAAATGGACAAAAAAGTTGGTTTTTCAGCTACACAGGAAAAGCGGAACACTAACCATTTAGCAGATTATAAAAACGTTGTTTAGTCGTAAATACAAAACGGCACTTCTTCAGCTCTCTACCATTCCCATATGAGATCACCAACAATGCAACAATGACATTTCTTTCTGTTATTTTACTTTATCTTTCTGATGCTAATTATGGACTTCAAAAAGTCATCTTCTCCTCATCTCGATACTGAAATGCACTGATTGATCTATTTTGTCTGTTACCCAGCACATAACAGGTATAAGTAAAAGTTGTTTTTAAGTGTCTGTTCCACCGCTATATAATCTAAATAAGTTTTTCCCGAAATGTCTGGAACAAGAGAATAGTATTACATAAAGTCACCCTTAGCCATAAAGATGTTCTGTCTGCACTGATGAATTAACTCGTCTCTGTGAATGCATTGTGTGACTCCAACTGAAAGCAAGCTGACCTACTTTCATATCCACATGGTTGAACCTACCTTCCCCACAAATTGATCCTTAAGTAAAAAAAAAATAAAATGCAAATGTAATGTTTTAAGTTTTGACAAAGTATAACTGTGAATTTTACATGCCTCATTTTAGTAAAGAACACAATATGCAAAAAGCGGACACATCAAAAGATGGGAAAACTCCATAGATATTACTGGAGTTGATGTTTCACAAATTGTGCTTCATTTTAACACATTTAGATCCCAACAAGCCACATTTTATGATTTGCCAGCATAGAAAGCAAGATAGAAATCATATGACAGCAGCTTTAGATTCACATTATCTAAAGTAAAAATCACTGTTGCATTGGATGTTTTAACAGGGTTTAGAACACAAAATCAGTTTGGATACGTGTCTGTGTGTGCTTGCTGCAGTTTTGTTTTTGTTTTGCATCTGGCCTTGGCATAAAGGGGCCGGGAGCTCTGGTCAAGTAAGGCGCTGGTTGATGTCAAATAGCCAGTGGGAATGTGGCTCAGTCGCATCAGATTGCTGTCACGCGTGTCCTTTGGCTCTCCTATCTGACGTGTTCAATCTCTCGTCTCTGCTTGCCAAGCCTGCCTTCTTTTCTTCTTTCTTTCATAACTATGGCTTATTTGTCCACTGCTGCATGCCTAGATGTGGATTTGTGTACTGGTAACACTTTGGAAACCAATTCAACACTCATTTTAAAATTACCCGACCAATTACTGTTGGTGTAATACCCAACTAATTCCAAACAGTCACCCAGAAAACCTGTGATTGAGAGAATCGTTCTGAACGATGTGCAGGTGGCTCACAGTTTTAATTTCACACAAGCCAGAGTCTATTTGCTTCCAGTTGAGGTTTTTTTTTCCTGCATGGGAAAAGCATGGAGCTCCTTGATTTCTATTCTGCTTCAATTAGCAACAGATGCCTCCTTGCAGTGCGCTAACCCTAATTGTACGTGATGAGCAATGCTAATCGCCCTGGTGCTGCCTGACCTTGCTACAGCTGTGGGGGGGGGGAACTTTTCCCCAAAGTCCCACCTCTCAGACACCATGCAGATTAGGCTTCTCAATATTTAAAATTTAGGGTGGCTGGGGGCACAAGGAATGGGGCTAGTTTGGTGACCGCAAATTAGCTGTTGTAATTGCATATCCCTCCGTCTCCCCATAATTTTTCAAGCCTGTTTTGTGCAGAGAGGAGAGTTTGTTTGTTTTGGTGTCAGGGCGGTTTAGTATCAAATTCAGGACCTCCGGTGCACATGTAGACCCTTGAGCCAATAGGCAGTGTGGCAGCTTATAATAGTCCCACACAGTGAGGCTCTGAGGGAGACAATGAACAACAGTGGAAGCATAAACCATATTGAGGAACACAAACATTTAGCTTTTTGTTCATTTTCATGAGTCCTATGAAAGGCTACCAAGATACAGGAGAAACTCAAGACCATTGGAGCCTCTGAGAACATTTCCACCACAGCCATGACAATATAAATATCTTATGATGCCTTGAAATTGCTTTATCCAGTTTACGGTAACCAAAAACAATGCACTAATTGAATTGTATGTTATTTAACACAGCGGGTTGTTTGCTTACTTCTTGTGTTGCACCTAGTGATGATTATAACAATATCTTAGCATATTTCAACCTAAAGCTTCAGTTTATTTCATTGGGATATTGTGTGACAAAATCAATAAAGTAGAACTGTAAAGTGAAATAAAAAAGGACTTATGGTTTTTATTTTATTTTTTACATATTATTGGAAAAGTGTACCATATATCAGTATTCAATCCTACTTATTCTGACATCCCAAAATTAAAGGAAGAACAACATCCACACAATTCAGTTAAGTTCCTCAATCACCGATATCGTAAACAGAGTCCGTCTGTTTGTAAACGTATCAATTCAAAAATTTTGTAAAGACTAAACAGCAAATAGCATCTTGAAGACCAAGGGACACAGCAGACAGGTCAGGGATAAAGTTATTTGGAAGTTTTAAGCATGATTTGGTTGTAAAAGAATATCTTTGAGCATTGGTGAAACTAAAAAAAAAATAGTGTCATGCAAAAATTTATTTTAATTAATTCAACTTAAAAGGTGAAATTAATATATGATATAGACTTATTATATAGACTTATTATATGCAAAGCAAGATATTTCAAGCCTTTGTTTGTGATAAGTTGATAGTTGTGGTTTACATCTTATAAAAAAAACAATTTCAAAATCTTCGAAAATTAGAATTTTAGCTCAAAGTGTCTCTAACGGCTTAAAATTAAGTTGGTTTTTTTTGCTGTTTTCTAAGTACTTTTTAGGCTGGTGTGAAGAGATAAATGAAGAAAAAAAAGTCACCAACCAACCCCAATCCCTTTAAGTATATGAGAAAGAGTTGGCTAAAAGTATTAGTTCAGAGGTTGAATAACGGAAATTATGATCAATACATTTATAACAGATTGCTGTATAAAACATTAAAAATGTCACTCGTTCTTTTCTCATTTGCCTAATGAGGCCCACTGACATTGAGAGTGTACAGGGCCCAGAATTTGGTACCACACCCCTGGTCTGGATGAAGAATGGAGAGGAGCAGGTACACAATCCAAGATGCTTGATTTCCAGTGTGAAGTTTCCACAGTCTATGTTGATTTGGTGAACCATGTCATCTACTGGTGGTGGTCCACTGTTCAGAATCCAGAGTCTACCAGGACATTCTGGAGCACTTCATGCTTCTTTCTGCAGAGGAGCTTTGTGGAGATGCTGACTTGATTTTCCAGCAGGACTTGGCATCTACCCAGACTGCCAGAAGTACCAAACTTGTTTCAGTAACACATCGGATCACTGGGCTTGATTGACCAGAAAAACTGGCCTGACCTGAACCCCATAGAGAATCTATGGGGCATTGAAAGAGAAAGATGAAAGACAGACTGAACAATGAAGAAGAGCAGAGCTACTGCATTGTGATCTTCCATAACACCTCAGCAGTGCCACAAGCTGACATCCATGCCATGCTGCATTGAGGCAACAAATGATGCTAAAGGGGACCAGAGTAAGTACTGCGTACATATGTAATGATTATACTTTTCTGATGTCTGAGATTTCTCTATTTAAAATCCTTATTTTATTGATTTGACGTAATATTAAAATTTTCTAAGATTTTGAACTTGGGGTTTTCATAAGCTGTGAGCCAAAATTATCAAATCATAACAGATAAAAGCTAGAAATATCTCTTGATCATCTAATGAGTCTATATCAAATCTTAATTTAATCTTAAATTGAATTCATGAAATAAATTAACTTCTGCATTATATACTCATTTTTCAAGTTTCACCTGTAAATCCTTCATTTGAGAACGGAAAGACAAGCATCGTGCTGTTGGGACATTTCTGTTCAATAAAGAAATAGGTCAGGGGAGATGGATGGAGCTAAATACAGGGCAAACCTCAACAAAAAAAACTTGAGACTGGGGTGGAGATTCACTTTCCCGCAGGACATGTGCCCTGAGCAGTCAGAAATCAGAGCTACAATGGATCAAAACATATTAATAAATAACAATTTCTGTCAAAAATGACTGTTCAAAGACCCTTTCAGTATACTCTGACTGTTTACATGTGCAAAGCAGGGAGGATCATATCTCAAGTGATTCAATACATAGTTTTTTGGTTTCACAAAGTAAAATACATTTGGAAAAAAAATTGGTTTTCCTTTAACTTCATAATCAAGCACTACTTTGTGTTGGTTTATCTCATAAAATTCCAATGAAATACAATGGAGATTGTAACATGTCAAAAGGTTTAAGGGGTATGAATACATTTGCATTCATAGCTCTTATATTTGTATTCATACATGAATACAAACAAGGCACTGTATAATTTATCTAACACAGTCTACTTGAGGGTTTAACATTAAATGTAGTTACTGCTCACTCTAAATTAAACGAGCACACAAAGACCCTGAAGGAAAGCTCTCGTGTTTATCTGGCACTAACGTTTGTTTGTGGACCACCAAGCAAAGAAGCACGGTAGAGTTAGACTTACTGAAAAGTCTTTTTACTTATTTACCAGAGACAATGGCTTACAGATGATGTTGCTCTCTTCAAAAATGTGCAAGCTAGCAAGCAACCAAGCAAGCATAAATCACATTAATTAGCTGTGCAGCTGTAGCATGGTCCTGTTGATGCCTCAGTGGCTTCAGTAAGATAAGAAATCCTTTTGCCGTAGTGTAAACACAAACAGCAAATCAAGATTGAACAACAAAGAGCAATTAGAGCTTTGGGGTAATAATTTAGATTAATTAAACTCCTGAGTATCTGAAAGTAAGCATTTGATTCCTATCTTTGTCAGATATGCTAAATTAATAAGTAAATCCTATTTATCCAGGGTTTAAACTGTGATTAAATCCTTTTTTTTCTCTAAACTGGGAACTAAGAGTCAACAGCCAAACAGTGAGAAGTAGCACTGTTGGGCATATTTGATTGGTTTGCTTTCAGACAAATTGATATTTACACAGACATAAATTGCAGCAAATGAGAAGTCTGACCTCGAGAGCTCTCTGTGCTGCAACTTAACAACTTAATTCTGTATAATCGGACACATCAACAAAATTAAGACAGCTCAGCTGTGAACGATGTCCCACAAAGCTGAGTAAATCTTTTTGTCTAAATCATGTCATAAAAGTCCCCTCCCCAGATTACTTTTTCGGCAAGAAAAACGTGCGTGCAAACGACACGAAGGGCTCAGATGTCTCTGTGTGCATCTATATAGCTGCACATTATAATTATATACTTAGACCAAAGCAAGGGTTGTGCCAGTCACAAAGGTTTCGGAAATCTGTGGCAATTGCAAATTATGTAAATTCCAATTATTAATTCAGAGTTATAATAAGTCTTTCTGTTTCTTTTATTTACAGTTGGAAAATGTAATACCATCAGGGAACCCAGATTAAGAAAAGAAGCTCTAGTATTGATAATCATTTTTTATTTATTTTAATAGGGGGAGATGAACAACAGCACTGGTATTTCAAGAAAATAACAAAATGGGCTGAATACCTTTTTATGGGATTGTTTGCATAAAGATCAATTCAAAATATGTATTCTTTTGGTCTAGAGCCATTGTTTTGCTTTATCTGAAGTTTAGAATCTGTGCTTGAAGATTTCTGGTGAAGGCGGTACTAAATACCGAAGCTCTTGCCAACAACCAGAAGAAGAAAAAAAAAAGATTGTGGACAAAATATTTAATAATTTAATATCATTAAGCAAGTAGGTACCGCCTATAAAACTGAAGGTTCTCCTTCAACAATGTTTTTTTTCTTCCTTTCTTGGTTGGAACACATTTGTCTTTAGCTTAGTCAAGAGCTGTTTCAAATTTGATTATGGACTGAATCTAAACATTAACTCCACCGGGTCTAAAATAATTGTCATGTTGAAAGGCACACTGCAGTTACCATGGGAGTTTCTTTTTACACAGAAGCAGGGTTTGAGCTCAAGGCTTACATGCTTGTGCTTGTTTTTGACGCTATGTGAAGCCTGGGCACACACAGTTTATAACCACATCCTTTGTCCACCACAGCTAAAGACCACCACTGTGACCACTACTGGTCAGAACTCTTACCAGCATGGTCACGGAAAATTCCCAGTGGTCAGAGTCCTCTTACTTTCCGTTGCGCTATTCAAAAAAAAAAAAAAAACACAACAAAAAAAAAACAACAGAAAAAACATATTTTACTGTTTAGAAAGATAGCCATGTAAATAACAGAATAACAAAATGCAGAAAAAATATCGTAGTCTCAATTGTTAGAAGTGAGACTACAGAAAGCTGCAGTTTGGTGAAAGCTTTTGTGAAAGATTTACAAAACAAGATAGGGTGGTAACACAGTTAATCTGGTTTTGGGTTTTCAACAAATGAGGGTAATATAATTATGTAATTGTATCCTTAATCATCTCCATGTGCCTGCAGGAATGTTGAATCACCAAATCTGAATGGGTTCATTGCTGGGACATTGGAACTGTTTTTTAAAACCATCATCATTTTTGATATGGTGGTGTCCCATACTGGGTCGGGCTGTCCAAACCAGGACTGCTGATTGGACTGAATTGCAACAACTCATTTAAGAAGACACAAACGGATGCAGATGTGAGACAACAGTTATTTACTACTGCTCAGCCTGAGTTTTATGCAACAGATATATCAAATACTGACATATAAAATATGCGATTGCTGTTGGTCAGTTATTTGTTAGAGAACTCGGGAATGCGACTTCTAATATAAAATGAATGCACAACAGTTGTTCGGTTTTCCGGTTTTCATACACTTTTAAGTTGTTCTCACTGTAACGCATTGCAACCTGAACTTTAAAGGTATTTTATTTTTATTATTTAGTTTTATAAGAGGGAATTCACCCGTTGAGAACTGCAAACAACATTACAAAAAGTTTATGTAGTTTTGCGACATCCACCTAATTTATAAGCCGGTCCACTATGATAGCATCTTTCTATAGTATTACAACTGCAAGACTTCTTCTAATCTAGACTGTCTTTATCTCTTTATTCTTTGTACAATCTCTCACGCTCAGTCAGACTGGATAACCAGTCTCTGTTAACACATTTCTGAAATTTGACAGGGCCATTTAAACAAATTAGTGTGTTTTAAAATATTTTTAGTGTAGTTCTAACTATATGTGTAGGGTCATAATTCAGAGTTTTAGAAATGACTATCTACGAATGCTGGCAGGAACAATAATACTCCTAGTCAGGGGGTGGCGCCAAAAACAAAGCACCCTAAAGAAAATCAGTAATGACCAGAAACAACAATAAGGAGTTTAAAGTCCCACTGAGCAATAGACGTCTATTAGACGTGCCGTCTAAATTCAAACCGAAATTAGATCGTCTATAATCAGTCTAAATTTTAGCCCGAATCTAGATAACACAATTTAATACATTTATTATTAAATATTAAATAATAAAATAACTGAAAGTTATGTAAATGACGGCCAGGTACTGGATTAAAACGTTTTTAACAGTCATTGATCAATGCAGAATGTAGATTATATTTAGACTTCTAAATTTATACGTCGTATCAACTACTCTCTTTAGACCAAATTTAGATTATTTAATTAAATACATTAAAGAATGAACAGTGATTAAAAAAAATAACTAAGTTGCACAGCTGATGTCCAAATATTGGATTTGAATCATTTGAATTGTCATTGATCAATATAGAGTAAAGTTTAGATTTAGCCTTGATTTAGATGTTTATTCAACGTCTACATTAAAACCTGGTTTAGACCAGACGTATAAGTTATTTTAGTGGTAACCCCCGACCCTCACCACTAGGAGGAAGCAACAAACTTAACGTTCCACTCGGTCTAATCGTCTTTATGGTGATATGAGTGATATATAATATGATATCGGAGTCCTCCGAACCAATTTATTTTACTCATTGGGACCACTATGTGTTAGAAATTGTTGTTTCTTCAAATATGAAGGGTCGCATATAGGTGAGTGCTCAAAGGAAAGTTACTGAAATGTTGTTTTGTCCTACAATGTTTGTTATCCATTTGCAGCATAGCTAGCAGGCTTTAAGAGGCCGAGGACACCTTTGGTGTATTTTATTTATTTATTTACATTTTGGTTTAGGTTGATGAATTTTCCTAGAGTTTTTGTATATTTAAAAAAAAATGTTTTGCCCTTATTTTTGTTTTGTAAATGTTTTGCATACAAATACCTACATTTTTATTTTAGTAATTTTGTACATTAGACTACTTATTTTTCACCACAATCTTTGTTTAAATAAAATAAGCAAAATAAAATATTTTGATATTATATATTTGAATTTGTGCTTTTATTTTATGGCAATGTATTTTTACAAATGTGTTGAAATTAACATGTATATTGCACATTCATATGTTTGTGATGGTTGGATGTTTGAAAAATGTTTTGATTTACATTACAGTAGGATAGTTTGGTCAATGTTAAGCTTAAGAGATGTATTTATATCCAGTGGTAAAATAAGTATAGTGTTACTGAAACCGTTTTAAAACATCATTGTTATTTCAAAAGATCATTTTAGGGAACCTGATTTAACATTCAATTTCACAACTTTAATTTAATTTTAATTGGTTTGTTGTGATGAATTTAATAGATTGTAAAAGCTGGGTTTATTAGAATATCATTAGGCTATAATACATTTAATAGACGTCTATACGACGTCTAAATGACGTCTAGATTCTCTGAAGGTGTATAAATTTGGTATTAAAATAAATGTCTGTTAAACGTATAACTTTAGACCTCTAGAAATAAATGTTCATTAACGAGGAGGCAGGAACTCATTACACCTGTCTTAAACTTATGATACTAATCTGCTCCTCAAAGCAAGATGGCTGCTAGGGTGCAGACACACAGCTTAGCAGGTCCTGTGCTTTTGCCAAAAAACCCACCTAAAAAAACATCTAAAAACCCCTGGATCTTGACATCAACTTGTCTTTTTGTTTTTATACATTTTTATCTTCTGTGGAGTTCGACATGTCCAAGAAAGCTGGATAATTATACCACTTTCCCAGCCAAATGGAGTCAACATCTTTTGTTCATAAGATTCTTGGATTTTGGTCATGCTAGACCACCCCCAGGTAAACATGAACAATCGAATATACCACAATTGTCGCTGGAGATTCTGAAACTTGTTCTGATGCTACTTTTGGCTGGTGATATAGAACTAAATCCTGGACCTAATTCAAACATCAGTGATTTGGACTGGCTACAACTAATTAGCTTAGTTAGCCTGTGAGCTACTCTCTGCATTGCTTTCCACCTCAACTAACTGTGCTCCAACCACCGTCCCAGTTAGTAAGGCTACACCTGCAGCTAATAGTGTTTACCCCCCTGTTGTCCGGGCCTCCACTTCTGCTGTTTGGGTTACCATCTCAGCTGCTTGGGCCTCCTCCTCAGTTGCCTGGGTTTCTGCCTCAGCTGCCTGGGCCTCCATCTCAGCTGCCTGGGTTTCCACTGTGGTTGCCTGGGCCTCCATCCCAGCTTCGTGGGCCTCCACCTCAGCTTTGTGAGCCTCCACCTCAGCTTCCTGGGCCTCCACCTCAGCTGCTCAGACCTCCACCTCTGCTGCCTGGGCCTCCACCTCAGCTGCCTGGGCCTCCATCTCAGCTGCCTGGGCCTCCATCTCAGCTGCCTGGGCCTTTATCTCAGCTACCTGGATTTCCACTGTGGTTGCCTGGGCCTCCACCTCAGCTTCGTGGGCCTCCACTTCTGCTGCCTGGGCCTCCATCTCAGCCGCGTGGGTTTCCACTGTGGTTGCCTGGGCCTCCACCTCAACTTCGTGGGCCTCCACCTCGGCTTCCTGGGCCTCCACCTCAGCTGCCTGCGCCTTCACCTCGGCTGCCTGGGCCTTCGCCTCGGCTGCTCGGACCTCCACCTCGGCTGCCTGGGCCTACACCTCAGCTGCCTGGACCTACATCTCAGCTAGCTGGGCTTCCACCTTGGCTGCTCGGGCCTCCACCTCGGCTGCCTGGGTCTCCACCTCGGCTGCCTGGGTCTCCACCTCGGCTGCCTGGGTCTCTACCTCGGCTGCTCGGACTTCCACCTCGGCTGCCTGGGTCTCCACCTCAGGTGCCTTGGCCCTCAACGCAGCTGCCTGGGCCCCCATCTTGGCTGCCTGGGCCCCCACCTGCTGTACCCAAACTACAGTCTTCGGTAAAGGGTTTCTCATCATTAAATGCTCATAGCATTGTCAACAAAAGGATACGATTCTGTTTAAGGAATCCCAGCAGATTACATCAGGTCATTGACCAAAAGATGTGTTCAGATATACACTTAAGTCTAAAGTTATGCATACACTGGCACATATCGATTTAAATAAATGTTATTAAAGTGACAGTGTGTAGTTTCCTGATGATAGGGGGCAGGACTTACCTAAATCATTGTAAGCAATCGGTATTTTTGTGTTCAAGTGACTACAGATGGCCATACAGGCCAAAATTCGCAATTGCTCAATTTCTACTACGACAAAGCAGATAGTTCAACCTCTAGACAAATGTACGCATCAAAAAGATAAGTATATTAAACTCTTTCTTCAAGTGAAGAGGTAAATGTGTAAAACAACATTAGTAAAAGGCAAAGGTTTTCAGCATTTTGTAGATTAGTCATATTATTCAGATATTTTTGTAAATTAATAAACTGTAATGGTAGACAAAATGAATTCAATGGAAAACATCACACATTTCAGGGTAGTTTCTTCGTCACTGGCGCTAGATTGAAAACAAAACAGAACAAAGAAACATGACAGTGAAAGTTGTTGACTTTGCAGAAGAAAGTATGCAACCTCAGCTTGTTTCCTTAGAGTTTGCTGGTCCTTCAGTTATTTACATTAAGATAATGTTGTTTACTCTTGACGATGTTTACTCTAGTTTTCTTGCAGTGTTAATTGTCTCCGTGAACATCTACCTCTGACGCGGGTCCATGTCGCATTTAGGCTCGGACACAACAGCAGATTGCGCACCTCTCCCCAAGCAGGGACAGCGACCTGGGCTGGGTGCATCTTGGATCGGGTCGGTCGGTTGGTCAGGGTTGGAGGGAGTTTTTTTTTAGGGCAGGGAACCCTATTAATTATTAATAAACTAAACTGACATGTCAAGAGACTTGGTGATCCCATTTTAATGTCGATCAGGGAGGAGTTTGCGCAGGGAAGGCAGGGCCTTGGGCGGACAGACTGGGTAGGGCTTGGAACCCTTTAATAACTGCTTGCAGTTCTAGTTTCTTTTTTTAAAAGTCTGTTCATTGAGTTTTTCATTAAATTTCTAATGAGGATGCGGGGATACGGATGTAACCGCATATTCAAAAATCTGTAATGGCATTTTGTCAACATCAGCTCACAGAGAGGGAAACACAGCGTCCAATATGTGGGCTCCATACACTAGGATCGCACCCATGTAATTAGACTCAATTTTTAAGGTTATATGTTATGAAGCAGCCATTAATTTTCAACAATATTTTGATGGATATTTCCAGAGATTAAAGGTAAAAACTACACACTGTGTCTTTAAACCAAGAAGCTTTTTTCTGATACAAAATAAGGCAGGTATCTCTAATAAGATATTTCAATGTAAGAGGAGCATTAGTTTATTCACATAAAAAAATGTCAATAATCATTGAAAATTTCTTTATTTGCATTACAGAAATCAAATGCTTATTATAACTTCTGAGCAACGTTTTTATTTTCCATCGGCATTTTGACATCTACCTCTTATGAATAGGTCCATGTGTTTGAGAATAGAAACACTCTTTGCCATCACTTTCTGTCCCTTTATCAGATTTAAGTCAAGACGCTGGCTAGGCCATTCCTAAATGTTAAAGGGGAATTGAAATCCTGCTATTAAAAGTTACAGAGGAACAACGATCTGCAAGACATTTAATCAGGCTAAAGTAATCTGGGACACTAAAAATAAACCAAAGGGGCTTCTATGTGGACACATTAACATTCACAGTATGTTACCAAAGCATGAGCAACTGGAACATATTCTAAGCAATTCCAATATTTCTATTTTGGGTATCTCTGAATCTTGGCTCACAAGTTCTTCTCCTGAGTCTGCGGTTGTCTTTCCAGAGTACACAGTATTCAGAAGGGATGTAATTGGAACAAGAGGAGGAGGAATACTTGTGTATGTAAAAAAACACCTGGATTGTTCTTTACTTAGTTCACCAAGAGATGTCGAAATAGAACATATTTCTGTTAAAATCACTCTTTCCCCAGAAATGTCATTTACGTTGATCTGTTTATATCGCCCTCCTTCCGCAAAGAATATTTTTTATGAACAACTCCAGATATTACTTAAATATCATACTATAAATAATAAGTCTAATGAAATAATTGTAATGGGAGATTTTAATGTCAACTGGGACTGTGAAAAGGACAGAAGAACACTCAAGGACATAATGGAAACTTTAAACTTTACTCAACTCATTGAACAACCTACAAGAATAACGAGACACTCTAAAACTAAAATAGATCTTTTTTTCAGTAATAAGTCAGAGCGAATTATTAAATCCTATAATTTTATCACTGGTATTTCAGACCACAATTTTATATTATTCTCTACAAAACGTATACAATCACGGGTTAAGAATCACTTTCAAAGTTCTTCTAATAGGAGATCCTTTTATGAATTTATACCAAGAAGTCAGCGACAAAATGTAGCAGAAGCATTAGCATCAGTTAACTGGGAGCCTTTATTGTGTAGTGATGATCCACAATTCTGCAGTAGTCACTTCACTGACATTGTCAAGGATGTTATATCAACATACTCCATTAGAGGTCGACAAAAAATAAAGACAACATCTAATTTGCCCTGGTTAAACAAAGGGTGCAAGAATTTAATGAAAACAAGAGATCAATTACTAAAACAGTTCCTGAAAACAGGTCTAACTCTGGATAGACAGAGATTTACTTCAATGCGGAACAAAGTAACAAGAAGTTTGAGACAGGCCAAAGCAAATTTTTTTATAAACATAATCGAGAGAGCCAAAGGTAATGGTAAACTTATCTGGCAACATTTAAATAAATTACTTGGCCGTCATTCAAACAAAAGTAAAAATACAATTGAACTTTATGTAAATAACTCTATTGTTAGAGAGCCTCTATCTATCGCCAGTAACTTAAACATTTTCTTTATTTCATCTGTTAGGGAGATCAGTCAGCGTTTTGACTCAGTCGTATGCTCTGATAATGTGAATGATGTTGGTCAAAATGTGTTCACCATCACTCATATTTCAGACACTGAAGTTGCTAAACTAATTACAGGTTTAAAACAATCAAAAGCACTTGATGTATACGGTATTAACACAAATTTCCTAAAAGAACATATGGATTTGCTTGTACGTCCAACCACTCATGTTTTGAATATGTCTTTCAAACACTCCATTGTTCCAACAGATTGGAAAATTGCTGCAGTTACACCAATTTTCAAAGCAGGTGTGAAGACTGACATGTCTAATTGCCCCATAAGCATACTCGTACTCGTATCTAAAATAGCTGAGAAGTGGGTGGTTAAACTCCTCACTGCTCACCTAGAAAACACCCAACCCTCATTACATCCATTGCAGTTTGGGTTTCGGGCACATCACTCCACAGATACTGCCCTGTGTATGTTAGTGGAGAACTTGAAGAGTTTTCTGGACAAGAGTCTCTGTGTTGGAGCTGTATTTTTAGATCTGAAGAAGGCTTTCGACTCTGTAAACCATCAGATATTGTTGTCCAGATTGACTCAGTTTAATATCTCCAGTCAGGCTCTTCAGTGGTTTGCCTCATATCTCTCACACAGGAAACAGTGTGTGGTGTTGGATGGGGTTAAATCTCCATATTTAGACTGTGATACAGGGGTTCCTCAAGGATCTATTCTTGGGCCCTAAATGTTCTCTCTTTTTATCAATAACTTACCTGAAGTCTGTCCAAATATATTTGCTCAAATGTATGCGGATGATGCAGTTATATATACGCAAGCAAATAGTGTCCAGCAGGTGGCAAAAGATCTTACAGCTGCTTTAGCATTAATGAATAGCTGGCTGGAGGACTCATGCCTAATGTTGAACACCTCAAAAACTGTCTGCATGTATTTTTCCAAACGCCCCTTAACTTGAAGCAGTCAAATATATTCCTGGATGGAGTAGAGCTTGATCTAGCACCAGAATTTAAATATCTTGGGGTCATTCTAGACCCAACATTATCCTTCAAGAGTCACATAAATACAGTGTCCCAGGTACTTAAATTTAATAATCGAAACTTTAACCATATACGTAATAATTTAAATATGAAAGTTGCAAAAACTTACTTTTACTCAATGATCATCTCTTATATGGACTATTGTTTGACATCCTGGTCACTTGCTTGTCCAACAACACTTAAACCTATTGAAAACATTTATAAAACAAGTTTAAAACTACTTGACAAAAAAACGACTTCCCACCACCACTGTCATGTGTTAAAAAAACATAAATTACTGAACTTGAATAACTTAATGAAACTTAAAAGAGTCTGTTTAATATATAAAGTCTTACACTACCTTGCTCCACCACCACTAAAGCAGTTCATTAGGCATAAAGAAAGCTCAGACAGGATCACTCGAACTACAACCCGAGGAGACTTGTTTATACCTCACAGACGGACAGCATTTGGGCAGAATGTCCTCTCTGTCAAGGGTGGCCATCTGTGGAACAATCTTCCTCAACCCATTAGAGAATGCTCGACTTTCAATTTGTTTAAGGCAAAGCTTAAAAACTGGTTATGGACAAATAAAGTGTGTGATCATGTATGAGCTGTATCGTTTTAATGTTTTATTTGGGAACAGAATGGTGTGTATGTGTAAGTTTGGTGATGGAGTTTTTATTATGAATGAATGATGAATTTTTATGAATTTTTATGTCTATTTTTATGTTTAAGGACAACAGATGGAAATTAGCCTTTGACTATAATCTGGCATGTTTACATTCATGTAATTTGTTCTTACATTTATGTTCATTAGCATGCACTGTCCTAAAAAAAATTAAAAAAATAAAAATAAACGGTAATATCAACGTCTTACATTAGACGCGGCGTATAGAGGTAGTCGTCTTTTAGACATCTATTAGACGGCTAGTCTAAACCTAGACTGCTGAAAAACTATCATTTTTAGACCAGTGGTAGACCGATTTGAGCCTAGACTTCTACGGACCATATAGACGTTCATTAGACGTCTTTTAGAGACCGAAAAATGCTCGGTGGGGTGTTATAGTGGCAACATTAGAAATAGTATAATTCGAAACAGGCATATCTGCAAGGCCCAACTGCTTTACATTAAAGGAGGTTGTCAGGGTTGTAGGGCTCTGGTCCTGAATGCCACACTTTTTAGAATGTTCTTTGTAGCAATATAAAACAAATATGTAAACATTTCTTTCCATTTTAGAATTATTTGCTTTTTTTAAATTTTTGACTGTCATCTCAGAAATGAAAAAAAGAATCATACAAGCTTGGCAGTTGTAATTTATTTAACAAAGTGAGTAAACGCTCAAAAAATTGTAAATTAGAGAGAACTTAGATATTAGATTGGTAATTAGATGGTTCTTGGTCTTATCTCAGGCTTTTACAGTCCACATGTTCAACTATCCTTAGGCAAAACTCTGAACCGTTAAATACCCCCCGATGTGCTCGTCTAATTCTGTCTAACCAGCACAGTCTTATATTTAGATGCAGTGTGTTTAGTGAATATTGAAAAACTATCCTTTAATGGAGGTGAAAGGTATAAGTGATGGTCTTTCTCCCCTAATTTATTTTTTCCATCATTAAAAAAACAAAACAACTAAGCCTTGTTAAACAATCTGCTTTTCTAAACTTCTCTGACTGTTCTTTGATTTCGTCACTTGCAGAGGGTTTTATTTTGATTATTCAAATAATTCAGGAATTTACAATTAGATTGAAAGACCCAACAATACATAACATAAGACAAATTAGTAAAAAAAACTGCTTTTTAAATAGAGTTTTAAAAGAAACCACAGAGACTACCATGTTGCCATGTTATTACAAACTCACAGTGATTGCTTCTTCTCCATCATATAAAACAAACATTTATTAAAAGTTTCGTGGGTAATGAGTGCATGCAATGCACTGAAAATGCAGTTCCTTCAGGATTTTTGTCTGAGATGAACATTTTGTAAGTATAGACTAAGAGTAAAGTAAGTAAGAATAAAGGAATGCAAAAAAAAAATATTGTTTCACATGGAAAATAAAGATCTCAATCTCACATTAAGTCTGACACTGACTCGATTTTAAGTTTGGTCCTGTATTATATTATATGGAGTATCAATCAAAGACGGCCAGTCTCTGAGCTGGGCAAATTCCCCTACCGGCATGCCACAAGTCTATTATGGAAGGGCTACTCTGAACCATGACAAAGAATGTGATACGGATATGATTTACAGTGTCTCATAATAGTAATTAATAAAGGCCTTAATGATGTTAAGTGTAGCAAAGCTTCTAGCACCCTATGTATAATTCATGACCCCTGTGTTGTCATTCTTTTTCTGCTCACAACGTTCCCTCCAGTGGTAATATTTTCTGTGTTGGGGAAACGAAGTTGCTGTTGCCACAGAGATGGAGCAAAATGAAAAAAAATAATAATAAAAACATCTTTCTTTGCAAAGCAAGCAAGGAACTGATTAATGTTGAAGACAATTCATGAGAGCCAGGCGACTTAGAGTGACTATATTCTTGTTCCTTCCATTTCTTTTTGCTCGTTCTTTTGCTTTTGTCTCCTGGGTGCAAGCAGCAACACGTGCTTCAGGGCATGCTCAAAGAGAAGCTAAATTAGGACAGATTTTTAGCAAATAGTCTGCTAATTCTCAGGCTTAGATAATCACTAACTATTTTGATCCTCGCCTAAACACCCACTAAATACTAATCTTGGTCTGAACCTAAGGAAATATGTGTTTTAAAGGGAACCATCATGCCAGCGACTGGTGAAGCGATTTCTAAAAGTGCCTTTGAGTTGTGTCAGTGGTGTTGCCTGTGCTCTAAAAATGTCAGTCACTCTGAAGAGGTTAACCCAAGCCCATATAAGCGAGCTGATGAAACATTACACAAATAAGACGTACTGTATCTGATCCCAGCTCAGCATGTTGTAAGACCATTCCATTCCAATCTCGCCTCTCTCTGTCATCTCATTAAAAATACAAAGAGGGTAAAGAAGGGCCAGTCCTGAGCAATCTCCATTAAAGCTGCCAGTGAATGTGGTAGCGTTAATGTCATTTAATGCTGTTTCATCTGAAAAGCCACATTAAAGTCAGATTTAGTAATCTGGGTTTGCCCATGCTCGTGTCTGTGATGTCATTATGCTAAACTGACCTTTCTAGCCAGATTAGGAGTGGTGGAGGGAGTAGAGAAAGGCTTTGGATGGGGAATTAACAAGAAATGAAAAATGCTGTATATAGCATATGGATGATGACGCATTCAGCAGCATTTTTAACCTAAGTGCCATTGATTGCAAGTCAGAATGAAAGTGACAAAATGCCACCATGTGGTTTTCCATCGACTCATTCCATATCTTTAAATTAATTTTCAGCGTTTTCAGGACTTTCTCTCACCAAACATGGTCATTTTTGTTTAGTTTCTAAAGCTTCATCAAGAGAAAACGTAAATACAGCTATTCTACATCCACTCTATTTTTGATTTTCAGTTCTTCCACTAAAAGGTTCTCAGACTCCCTAAAGTCCCCCCAAAATGTCTTGATCAATGTGAGCTGGCTTCTGCTCATACTCTAAAGGAGATAATGTACACTCATGAGTATCTCTCATCCGAAATCATAAGCTCTTAGGTATAGTTGTGTTATTTACTCCAAATTGCATGAGGTGTAAATTTAGTTAAATATGTGAAAAGTTCTTGCAATAAATAAGTAAAAAATGATTACACCCAGTTTTACGGGTGTTCAGGGTGGCAATGGGCATGTTGTTGTCTTGCAGTTGGAAAGGTGTTTATTCAGTTCTAGGCTCCCCTCCTGTGTGTTTAAGACACTGGCTGGGTGAAAATGACCCTTTGAGTAATCAATAAGTATAAATAAATTCACTCCAATTAACATTTTAATTATACTGTTCTCCCAAAAATATATTGTCTTTCAAGTCATACTCAGGGAAGCCGATACCTGCAAAGATCGCACCATCTCAGACCTAATGTTATAATACAGTGACTTGATAAGTAATCATACTCCTTGTTTTTATGTGGCAGACCGACACAAAGTTGCACAAAATTATAAGATGGAATTTTTAATTTTTTAATTTTATATTTCTATGATTTAAAAAACTGAAAAGAGTGGTTTGCATTTGTATTTAGACACATGGAGTTAAAACCTTGTTCAAAGGTAGAGGAGTGCACAACCAACACTGGTCCTATATAGACAGATTCTCCCATCTAAGTTATGGATTGTTGCATAGATGTCTTTTGAGGGCAGCTGCTTGCACAATTATGTAATACTTTTGTTGGTTTTTCACATAAAATCCATGTGGAGAAACAACAAATTAAAATCAGAATGTGAAATGTGAGAGCTGCACAGTGACACAGTTGGTAGCATTGTTGCCTTGCAGCAAGAAGGCCTGGGTTAGATTCCCAGCTCTTTCTGGATGGAGTTTACATCTTCCCATCTTCATGCATAAGTTCCATCAGGGTACTCCCACAGTCCAAAATTAGTTAATTAGTCTCTTTTGATATCCTGGGGTCGTGGCCAGCCGCTGACCCCACAAGAGTCTGCTTGTTAGTGTTGGATCAGAGTCTGTTTTTGATGTTGGAGCTCTCGTTTATCCTGGACAGATTGGATATATTATGAATTTTAAGTAACTTTCTGATGAACCGGTAAGGATCGATAAGGGAAATGAATCTCGCAAAGTTGTGGCTACTCCTTTGTTTACTAGCACTAGCTCCTGGCACCAATGGCTGGGAAGGACGGCAGGACGCCATCACTTATACCCGCGAACATCTGCTGTCATTGCACCCAAAGGCTGGGTCATCGGTTATCAGCTTACCCACTGGACTTACCCACTACAAACTGGATGAGCTACAACTAAGATCATTTCATGACTGTGAGTTCAGACAGACTAACTTTGTTTGCTTTACCAATTCTTGCCTCAAAGAGCGACCCTGAGTCTTCTGGGAGATACAACAATATGTGCAGACATCTATAGAATCTTAAAAATAATAAATAAATAAATCTAAGGTCCGTTTATGTAAAACAATGTCAACCATCTGAACAATTCAGCAGCTGACAAGTTAGACCCACTACAGTTTGCATGCAGAAGTAAAAGAGGTACTGGGGACGCTAACTCTGCTGATAACAGACTAGTCCAACAAGTTTTGCAAGAATATTGTTTGTCAATTTTTGCTCAGCTTTGAATTCAAGGTAAACTCATATTATTTTAAAGAAGTTAATGGATCTGAAAGTGAATTCTAGGCTGATGCTATGGATCAGGGACTTTTTATCCTGCCATCCACAGTGGATTAGCAGTGGTGGGGAGACCTCTGAGGTCCACATAGTGAGCACTGCCTGCCCTCAGGGTTGTGTTCTTTTCCCTCGACTATTTTCACTTTGTACAAATGAATTTGCAATCAATTATCAAAATTTCATTTTAATTAAGTATGCAGACGATATAGCTCTGTTTGGGTTAATGAAAAAAACAAGACTCTATGGCTGAAGCATTGTTTTCATCTCACAGTAAAGCCCTGGAGTCGTGGTTTTGAACAGAGCAGACGAGATATTTACGTAGCTAAGACAAAGAAGCTCATCATATCTCTCAGACAAGATTTTAAAGTGGAATCAGTTTTACTTGATTAACAACCTGTAGAAACTCTGACACATTTTAAATATTTAGGCTCACTTCTAGATCGCCAGCTTGACTTTGTTAATACTAATTACATTTTTAAGAAATGCGCACAGAGACTTTATCTCTTGAGAAAGCTTAGAAGCTTTGGTGTTAGCCAGCAAACTCTGGAAGTTGTTTACAAAACAACTATTTAGAGTATTTTGACTTTACATCGCAGCCTGGTCTGGTCACTTGCAGATCGAAACGGAAACTCTTAAGATTGGTCTCTTGGGCAGGAAAAATGGTTGGCAAACCACAAAAAATAAGTTCATGTGTGCATGGTTGTTTGTCCTATCTTTCTCTGTGTTGCCCTGCGATTGACTGGCAACCCATCCAGACTGTACCCCGCCTCTCACCCATTACTGGGGATAGGCACCTGCCCCCTTATGACCTTACAAAGATAAGCAGCATGGACGGATGATGCGACTATACATAACTGGGAACTTTTGTCTTGTAGCTCCTCAGAGTTAGAAAGAAAATCCAGCTTCAAGCAATATAAGGCCACAAGTCCAGAATGGGCGGGTTTACTTATTGAGTGAATATTATTAGCATTAATATAATGAAAAGCATGTTGCAGCTGCTCTATAGGAAAGGTACCCTGCTAGCTTATTCAGCACTACAATAATAAACCTTTATTAATCAAATGTCTTTGTAAAATTTGGAGATTTATGACCATTTTTAAATCTCATTTAGTGTAAGAAGCAGAGCCAAGAGTCTGTAGAGATGAGTCAGTCTGGAATGAACCGGTGTGTGAACAAGCAGTGCCTATGTGGTTTATTCTTATTCACTTATTCCCCATTTCCACTAGTGCCAGTTTAGTATGGAACGAGACGCTTTTTGTGTGTTTCCATTACGTCGGTATGTTTGGAACTGACCCCAGAATTATACTTCGCTGCTATAGGACAGTGGTTAATGTGTAGGATTACTGAAACAAGGGTAATGGGTTCAAATCCTGCTCATGACAACGTTTTGAAAATAAGCACATATACATTTTTTTTTTTGTTCCTGCGGGAAAGTAGGCTTTAAACATAGGTGTGATATTTGTAAAATAACAGTTTTATAGCCCCTATGGAGCGTGACAGGGTCTATACACAACAAATGCAATATTTGTGTTGTATGGCTGAAAAATGGCCTAGAAATGGGCCATAAATTACACAGTGTATGCCAGCCTTGCCCCCTGCAATACAGGCACCAATCAGCACAATCTGGGCATCTGAATGGAGCAAGTAGTACAGCATAAACACCTTGAATTAAAAAGATATGAGTTAACCAGTACTTGTCAATACAGTACTTTGAATGCAAGTCTTTATTGGACGTATCAAGCTTGGCAAAGAATGCTACAACATTCACACATAAAGAACCTGTAACATGCTGAGCATAATGGGAGGAATTTGGCAGGAAGCTAAAATAGTCTATGTGTAGTCTTGTGAATAGTGTCCCTATAATATTCAGTGTTAATAAAATCTTAAATCTGAGACAAAAAAACTGTCAATCCAAGGTTTTAGATTGGAGCTGATAATCTTTTAGAGTCTTTTCAAAATATTTTCAAAGTCTCTAGGTGTACAGAAAGCATAAGTAGTACATTGGTTAAAAAAAATCTTTGTTTTCCAAAAATTAAATCTTCAACAACAGAAGAGAGATGCTTTTAGCTGGAGCTTTTGTTAAACTAACAAAAGCTTCGCCCACTACAGTTCTTTTGAGATAGTAATGGGAACACAACCTACCCGTTCTGGGCCATACTGATCCGTTCCTTACTGGTCCTAGTAGAAATGGGGCATTATACAGCAACAGGACAAAACACAAAATGTTTAGGCAAAAGAATCAAAGCATCCCCATAGTAAATATTCAAAAAAAAAAAGAGCGGATTAATTAGACGTTTACACCTTCTGTCAGAACTTAAACCGACAGTCTGTAGAAAACACAACAGCTATGTTATCGCTTTTTTAACCCTATCAGTTTACACATCCACAGCTCACTCCTCTTACAGCTGATCTAGTTCTTTACATACTGGCACTAAATGAATATCTTGTCAAGTCTAGTTTCTTCTCTACTGACATGATAAGCACTTCCTGCACAGTGGACAAATTCATCTTACACTTCCTTATCATGTCATTATCACAATGTCATGTCATTATCATAATTATTATCATGTTATGTTCTTCCAGGAGGAGGGTAAATGATGGGTCAGCTAAACTCCTCTCTGAGGAAAAAGGTATCCCTGGTTAGTGATCCCAGAAAAATTGTCCCGTGAGCATGTTAGAGGCATATGTGTGTGTGTTAAACCTACCAAGCTGCTGTGAGGGTATTGCAGCTGCTTTTTGCTGGTATATTCTCTGCACAACTGCAAAAACGTATCCAGAGCTTGAGTCAAGACAGAAAAACAGCGATATCCTGCCGACAGGATAAAAGAGATCCAACCAAGTCTGTCTTCTTTTTCTTCACCCCGTGGGACTGTGCTAAAATGAGTGTAGGGTTCTTTCAGCGCTGCTAAATGGACCGCCGCCTTCCTCCTGCAGAGCCACTACGCCTCACTCTAACGGTCAATCTCCTCTTCAATTGGGCCTGTCTTGCCTGAAGCTGGACCAAGAATCAGATGGAATTTGTTTGAGCTCTGTGTGTGTCTGTATCTGCCAAAGTGTGTCTATTACATATTTATGTGTTTATGTATTTGGCGTATGTGTGGGTGTAGAGAACAGACGTATTAAAGAATAAAGTCAGCAGGTAAATGCTCCATCAGTTTCTTTAGGGTTTTGCTGAAGCGTCGGATGTCACAGCTCATTTTGTCTTGCCATACCAAGATGTTCCTTGTCAGTCAGTCTGTCTGTCTGTCTAGTCAAACAGTGCAAATACTTAGACAATACCTTTCTTTCCTTTTACGTTTTGTCAGCGACATTCCCTCTGCAGTCAACAGCAGTATATCAGCAAAGATCAGCGTGACAGAGACACAGCGAACAGTGGGAGTGACAGTTACAGGGACAGGAACACTCCCCTGCTCAGTGCTTGTGCACTATTCCATCATTAGCCAATGAGGCTCTCATAAAAGTGAGTTATGTGCCACAAGAGGGGAGGTTCCATATGGCACAAGTGATCCAGAAAGGCAACGTGTCACAAAGGACCCCTAGAGCCCAACAAGTCAGCTTTTACAGGGGCCTCCCTCTCCGTCATTAATTGATTTTAATAACTGGCTGTGAGCGGGCAAAATGCTCTCATTCACTGGGCTGATGGGGCTTTTCCCAACTCCCTCGGCGAACACTGCAGCACTTAGAGCTGTTTGTTTGGATTGCTTGTTCTATGTGTGTGTGCGTGTATATGTGGATTTCAGAGCAGCTCGGTTACTCAGTCAGACACAAACTCAATGTCCCAACCATTCACTCACCCGCTCACTCACTCAAACATTTGCTCATTTACCCACTCAATAATTTCTTCACTCAATCACTGGCCCAGTCATTTATGCACACACTTATTCATCCCTGGGCTGCATGTTCAAAAATGGCCAGCATTCTTCAGCGCAATTTGCATGCAACCATGTATAGTGTGGACTGTAATTTAAACTTGGGATGAAACTGTCTGCATATGTAATACTGTATAAAGTTTTCCAAAAAATAAAAGGGTTACACACAAATTATTTTCATTTAGTAATACTACGTTTTGTAGTTATGTTTTGGCTGAAAGTATATATATATATATATATATATATATATATATATATGTGTGTGTGTGTAGTCAGACTGAAGAGGAAAGGGCTAAAAGGCTGTATGTTGGTTGATGGTGAGGGGGAAAAGGGGAGAGCTAGACCTGTCATAACTGCATAATGCATCCATTACTCCTGCACTGCAGAAATTCCAATGTTGGAAATCAGATTTCAGATATTATATGAAAAGTAATTATGACATACATATATGCATAGAATTTTTTTGTCCATCTTCTCTTACCTTGAAACAAACCTGGGAAGTCTTCAGGTGGTGCATTCATGTAAAAAAAGTGGAATGTTTTAAAAATAGTATTTTATTGGAATTACTTTTTCTCTGAGTAAATCACTTAAGGTTATTGTGGTAAAATTTTCAGATTTACCAACTACCCAATTTCTGTATGATTCTCAATGTTTGTATAGTTTTAAGAAGCTCTTTTGGGATATTGAGTAGTAGCAATAAATGGCTTGGTTTTATTTAAAAATGCATGGACCTCACTGTGTAATATGTTTTCTTTCTTGAACCTTTAACGGCAATTTAGTTTAAAGTTCTTAACTGTTTGGGGAAAAATAATTTTTCTTTCTATCCATGTAGCGTTCTGATAGTTAAAAGTTGAATATGGAACATTTTCATAAAAAGCTACATTTAAAAGAAACAAAAAATACATCCACTGGGCATTTAGAGGGATGCAGAATGAAAATACAAAATTTCCTTAAAAATATACATTTGAATTAAAATATAATAAAATGTACATTTAAAACGGGTATTGTTTTCTGTCTCAGGAGAGGAGTGACCACAAAAGAACAGAAACTAGAGTAGTTTTAGGTGAAGCCTACACTAGATGGACCCACATGACACATTTCCACGACATCAAACACACACGTAAATGGCAACTTTGCCTCTGGGTTAGTAAGCTAACTTACTAGCTAACTTTGCTAATGTTAGCTGTCAGTTAATCTCCTCTAAAATACATTCCTCACGGATTCCTCCGGACACGACTCAGGTTGGTTTCTGGGCGTATCGAACCAGGCAACCTAAGAGCTGGAATGTTTTTATTGTTGTAACTACAACTTAGATCAACTTGATCTTGCTATCATGCTCATATTCCATATCTAGCCTTTAACTACTAAGTATATTTTATTTTATTTCTTATCCAACTAAAGTTGGGGAAGCATAAGGGCTTGGAGGTGCACACTGCATTGTACAGAAAAAACCCTCACCTGCATCCTCTCTTACTCCTAGTAGACTAATTGAAGTACTGATGGTGGCATGATGTTGACAATAGAAGACGTTTTTCATTTTCCATAGGGGAATGGGGTTTGAATTTAAAGTTTAATGGGTTTTACAGGCCTTCCTTTCTAATATTTGAATGTTATTAGTTAATCGAGATGCTATGTACTTGTTTCTTAATGATATCTTTCATTACAAACAGACCCATATGTCCAACGTAAAGATCGCTTAGTGCTGGTCTACCTTTTTGACGAACTTGCAATGACTCTTGCCTTCACAGTGACCTTTTTATTTCACTGTGACCTTGTGGTGAGCTTCTTTCTGTCTTTTGAAGTCTAAGGTCTGTAACTGCAAAATAAGAAAAAGGAGGTCATGCTGACTTACTATAGAATTGAAGCTGTCTGAAGGATTATTCTCCTCTCGAATACCAATGCTACAAACTCATTCAACCAAAAAACAAACTCAGTACAGGCCTGATTCAAGCTGTGAATAATGCCAAACTAAGATTTAAAAAAAAGTTGGCCACATGTTCACAATATTCATGGGAACAATAAAAGTACTTCTTCTGGTGAAGTACAACACACTGATTTCTCCATTATGTTCTGTATGTGTGTTATTACCAGTAGTGTGTAGCTGACACATACGATGCAACAGCGGTAACCTGGAGCTCTCAGGTTGTTTTTCAGTGAGTTTTTACCTCAGACAAGGGGCCTCTGCTGGAGGTTTTCTTTGGAAAGCACCTGGGTGTGAAAATAGGGCCTCCCAGTCTGGCCAGAGAGGCTGTGTAAACAGAGGTTCCATGCGGCCCAGCCTGCTCTGAATTGGACGTCTCCAAACAGAAAGCATGAGTCAGCCTCAGGAACCCATCCATGCTCCTCCTTTAGGGATAATCAGCCAAATGCAGTCTGGAAAATGTACAAGCTATAGGAGTGATGAAGGTACCTGTTAGCATGTACTCTTCATTTGAAAGCTTTTTGAAGAGCAGTAAGAAATGTAGGATTTGTGCTGAATTTTGTGCCTGATTCAGGTTTTTACTCTAATTCTGTAAACCAACTATTACTTCTACATCAAAGGTGTCTTGTGAGACTTTGTATGACTATGTATGATATCCTTTGTGTGAATTGAGTTTGAACAAAGAGGTTAAAAAGAAAGCCTAAGTCTTGGATTCATCCTCACGCCGACATCTGTTGGAGCGCAGGCATTTGGGCGTCTGAGCTCTGTGGAGAGAGGAGACTTTCTCCTCATCTCCGGTTTGCATGAGTAGAGAAGCAGGGGCCTCACACTCCACTAAGGAATATTTATCTTTCCAGCTGGTTAGATGGATTAAATGACCATCCCGCAGAGAAGGGAGAGCGCTAGAAGGTTTAAGAAAAAAAAAAAAGGTTTGGGGAATGAAAGGTGAGCTGATGAAGAAATTGGTGGATTTAATGTGCCACAATAAAGAAAAAAATGCTATTTTCTTCATCCAGAAAAAAATACAATAAAACAACAAGAATGACTTAGCAAGTCACATTTACCACCAGCTGGGAAAAATATGATTGTGACTTTATCTTCTCTTACTGGTGGGGGGTGAAGACATGCAAAAGTACATTCATGCACACATGCACATGCAATTACAAGTCCTCATGCACAATGACATACAAAAACACAGAGCTAATTAACTTCCTGACACATTCACAGAAATTCATTTCAAAGACGGAACGCATATGTTCATGCAAATGTGATGAGAAACTGTTAAATGCGGAAATATCTGAAGCAGAGCAAAAATATTTTTCCCTCTTTTCCCTCTTTTTTTGTTTAGCTCTTAGCTTGACTTATTTTCTATTTTTTATTCTTTATATTTTACACAATTAAATTACCTGTTCCCTTCTTTTTAAGGAAACCCATCTTCATAAGACTATACTCTGCCTTGCAAAAGTAAGTATAACCCTTCCATTTTTCCCCATCTGTCACATTAAATGTATTTTATGGATAGTTTATGTGATGAACCAACATAATGCAATGCAAATATTGTTTTGTTGTATTTATTTATTTTTGTTTTGTTTTGCAATAGAAAATTGGAAAAGTTAGTTATCGATTGATTTTCAGCCCCCTTAACTAAGTTTATACTAAATAATATCAGGTTGGTGTGAAAAGTAAAAAATCTGTTGATAGGGTCCATTTGTGTGTACATTATACGTATCAAAACAGCGGTTGTTTAAAGCCTTCAGATGTTTTTTAGAGAACCTTAGTAAACAAACAGCATCATGAGAACGAAAGAACAGGTCAAAGACGATGATGTGGGGAAGGTTTAGGCAGGCTTTAAGCAGCAATATCTCAAGCTTTGGACATGCTGTAGCAAAAACCTATGACTGGGAAAGGAAGCATTGATAGAAACAGTAATCTAAGATGACTCTGGAGGAGCTGCAGAGATCCATCACGTAGTGGAATCTGTCAATAGGACACATATTAGCTGTGCACTCCACAAATTTTTCCTTTGTGTAAGAGTGGAAAGAAGAGAGTCACTATTGAAACAAGGCCATTAAATATCATGTTTGCATTGTACCACAAGCCATATAGAGGGCAAGCCATACTGCAACATGGTAAGAGGAGATGACACTGTTTTTTTTCTCCCTCAACTAAAAAATTGTGTTGTAAAAAATATCCCTATCTCTGTTATCAAACATGGTGGGGAAGGTTGCACTAATGCTTTTCTTGAGTAGAGACACTGAAGTTGGTCATAGTTGATGGGAATATATATCTAAATACACTGTAATCCTTTAATACAACCTGTTGAAGACTTAAAGTGACAGTGTTTTTAACCATTAATATCTGGAAATATCCATCAAAGTATTCTTGAAAATGAATAAAATTATGCCCAATCATTGAAAAGTATTACCAGCTTCAAAACATCTAACCATAAAAAGCTGTTCTAAAATACATGGGTGTATGTAGGGAGGACATATTGGAAGCCATACTTCATTCTATGTGAGCCTATGTGGACAAAACACCTTTACTCATTTTTAAATATGAGGTTACTTCATTTTTCGCTCATCCTCAATACACTGAAAAAAAGTTCCTGCAATTTACTTGATTTGATTGTGTACATTGTGTACATTAGTCTGATTGTGTTCCAAACAATCAGAATACATAAATCTGACAAAATGTACCCTCTCGCTCCTAAGTGAAATTAACATGTTGAATTAACATGATTTAAATTTTAACACCAACTTACTTTTGATTGTTAATCTGACTCATTGGTGTTGAGTAATATGACTGCAATCTGATAATCCACAAACTGCATATCAATCAAAGATCCTCTAGTTGGAAGGCACTGCACTACCCACTACACCACAACAGCCACATTTAACTTGTTAGAGTTCAACACATATCAAATAAGGACAAAATGAATTTTTTTAGAACACATTTTTTAAATCTGCAAAATGGTTTAAATCACATTCAGTATTTCTCCTTAGATCAGAGGTTATCACTGTTATACATGCTTTTTTGTTATTACTCAAAGAATTACGTTAAGTCAACAAACAGGTAACAGTAAATGCTAAAGCAAAACCTTTTACTTTAATCTTTGTAAAAAAAGAGGCAATGTTTTCCAATCAAATTTTTTTTAATTTACAGAGAATTGGGAATACAGTGGATTGTACATGGAGTCACAAAAACACGAAAAAGGGGATGGGACTTGAACTCAGAAAAGTAGCCTCTGTATAATGAACACATGCAATAACCTCTTTGCTACACCATGACTTTAGAAATGTTGTGTTTAAATAAGAAATATCACTTAATTTCCAGTATTAACTAAACATGATTATAATGGTTTCATTAATACAATTCCTTCACTTTCCACCAATACAAGAAAATTGTGTAAATTCAGTATTGTTGATAATTACTTAAATTGTACTTATTAAATCATGTAAATAAAAGAAACATATAGGCCTATAGATTGTGTAGCCTTTACCAGGTTTTTTTCTGGAAGTTCAAAGACCTGCCAATTCGTTTTTTTTTTTTTCAGTGTAGGAGTTTAAATTAAGAGCTCCATTAACAGGCTTAAAAAAGAAAAAAAAAAGAAAATTTCAACCCAGGCCGACTGACCAACCCGATCCGAGACTAACCCAAGTCACTGGGGTGTAACACCAGTTCTCGCTTGGAGAGAGGTGCGCTCTCAGCTGTTGTTTCCGAGCATTCCTGCAACACAGACTTAGTCGTGTTGCTCCGCGTAAGAGGCAGAAGCCCAGGGAGACGATCAACACTGCCAGAAAACTAGAGTAAACATGTAATGTAAATAACTGAAGGACCAGCAAAAATTTAAGGAAACACGTTGAGGTTGCTTTCTGCTGGTCAGGTAACAACATTCACCTTAATGTCTTTTTTTTAATTTGTTTTCAAACTAGCGCCAGTCACGGTGAAGCTACACTGAAATGTTTCTTTTTTTCTATTGAGGTCGTTTTTTCTAAGATTACAGTTTATTAATTTTTTTAAAAAAATCACTAATCTACCCATCCATCCATCCATCCATCTTCTTAACCGCTTATCCAATTCAGGGTCACGGGGCAGCTGGAGCCTATCCCAGCAATTATCAGGCGTTAGGCAGGGTACACCCTGAACAGGACGCCAGTCTGTTGCAGGGCCAACACAGAGAGACAGACAACCATTCACACTCACATTCATTCCTAGGGACAATTTAGAGTGATCAATTCACCTATCATGCATGTTTTTGGACTGTGGGAGGAAGCCGGAGTACCCGGAGAGAACCCACGCATACACGGGGAGAACATGCAAACTCCATGCAGAAAGATCCTGGGCCGGGATACGAACCCATGACCTTCTTGCTGCAAGGCAACAGCGCTAACCACTGCTCCACCGTGCAGCCATCACTAATCTACAAAATACTGAAAACTTTTGCCATTCACAAATGTTGCTTTAAACATTTACCTCTTTCCTCGCTGCTTTTGATGAAAGAGAGTCCGATGTGCTTTTCATTTTGGTGTATATATGATTTCTCTGGAGGTTGAACTATCTGCCTTCTAGTACCAGAAAATTGTGCAATTATGATTTTTGGCCCTGTATGGCCATCCGTTTGTAAGGTCTTCACTCAAACACAAAAGTACTGCTTGCTTGCAATGATTTAGGCATGTACTGCCCCCTATCTTCAGGAAACTACACACTGTCACTTTAAGACTGGGATGGGGGATCACCATCCAGCAGGACAACAAGCCTAAATATATACATCCAGAACTATAGTGGAATGGTTTAGTCCAAAACATATCTATGTACTGAAATGGCTCCGTTAAAGTCCAGACCTAAATATATTTGAGAATTATTTTGCAAGACTTTAAAAAAATGCAGTTCTGGTAGGAAAACATATTGCAACAAAGTATTGAACTGGGGTTATTAAATACAATGATTGCTACATGTTCAACTTTTTTTGGGTGGGGGTGATTTAGAAAATACACAATTGTTCTCCACTTTGTGTTAGTCTATCAAATATTGTGCTAATAAATGCACTGAAGCGCACTGAAGTTTGAAAGCTGCCAAAATTAGAAAATTGTCTCCTTGCCTAATCAGCAAGTTATCAGCTAGATCTTTTCTTTTAGCTTCACTTAATTTCATTTTGCCTTCATTTTGACCTCGAACATCTTTTAATGATCCAGAAATTACAATTAATCTGTTATAAGCATACAATCGCAAATACAGACGAGTAATAACTTCAAAGACCTATCCTGCTAAATGTGATGCCAGTCTATTCAGAGAAGAATTTTGAATGAATGGCAGCTATATGTGTGTGTGTTTGTGTGTGCTTGTGTGTGTGTGTGTGATTGTGGTTATGCAAAGAGCACTCCAAATGGGGAGCTGAAGTCATGGAAATTCCCCTCCTATAAAGTGAAGCATGACAATGGATTTGGAGCTTCAAGGCCCACAGGATTATGTGCGATCACATAAATCCCAACATACCGCAATTTTTACAAACCATACCAAGAGGGGTTAATAATCCCATTCTCTGCCAATTATTTGTCCTCTTGCACCAGCAACAATAAACAGCATTTGGAAACAAGTTTAGCAGTTTCATGTAATATCTCAGTAGTTTTGACCTTTGCACAAGCTTGTGACATACAGGGGTAAAATGCATTTTGGGGTTTGTCATAAGCCGAATGAATTTGACATCAGTGAGTTGCGACAACCACTTGCAAGGTGCCATAAAACCAAAAGAACCCCTCCCGGAGCAGCAACAGCTCCCCACCACTTTAACTCATCCCACTACCAGCACTGCATCATCTAGAGCTCAGACGTATAAGAACAGGGAATCTTGTTGGAGGAGCCTGAAATCGATTGTTGTGCTACAGCAGCTTCAGCCTCTCACAGACAAAGCAGTTACCAGGCTCTGTGATTGTGTACATATGTGCCCATGTGTGTTTGACCCTGTCTCTCAGTCTATGTCCACTTTAACATCTGTACCAACAGTTATCAACAGCTCACACACAGCATTCTTTTCTATCTGTTTGGAGAGAGGCGCGTGGCATAGGCAGAGCCACAGCTCCTTTCCTCTATAAGATGGCTGTCGGAGGGAAGGCAGGGATAATATATAAACCAAAGGGATTATAGGGTACCAAAGCATCAGGCTGCAGAAATCCCTCCAAGCCTCAGGGTCCAACAAAGGCCTTCAGTGATCTTTGGCTGCATGGAAGCTGAAACAGCCAATAACAAAACAAACATCCTGCATAATTTTCATGCCATGTTCTCTGCATAAGGGAAAAAAATTACACTCAATGAGTTTACCACCACCGGCTCAGATAAAGATCTGCAAATATTACCTAAAACTATGCTTTAAAATCAGGTGTAGTAATCGTGTTATATGTACCTGTTAAGATGGCCAGATATTTAATTTTTTTTTACATGTCAAGAACTAAGATTGAAAGTGTTATTGAAAATAATCTCTGAGGGGTCTGTGATAGTCTAAGGCTAATCCGACATCTTATACCTACCTATCTATCTATCTATCTATCTATCTATCTATCTATCTATCTATCTATCTATCTATCTATCTATCTATCTATCTATCTATCTATCTATCTATCTATCTATCCATCCATCCATCCATCCATCCATCCATCCATCCATCCATCCATCCATCCATCCATCCATCCATCCATCCATCCATCCATCTATCTATCTATCTATCTATCGGCCTGATTTTTAGAACTGCGATGGAAAAATCTGAAGCCTGTCCATCAGAGGTGTGAATATCTTATGCGCAGATATTTCCAACTTTACGCATGGAGTCCAGTTAAATCACTGACCGGGAGCTGACTGCACATGGAAAGGTTATTGAGACTTTGGAGCACGATTGTGGCCATTGCGTTGATTACACACGCTGCAAAGAGCCCGTTCTGTGCCAAACACTGGTGCTTGTTGCTGCTTTCCTATCGTGGCTTTTCCTCCAACAGTTAACAGCTCAGGATACAGTTTGTTCAGAGAGTCTTTCGACTTCTTATTGCTTCGGTTGGAGAAATGTCCCCAAATTTTTTAAACTTTTGCTGAATTAGAGCATAATTCCAATCTCCAGTGTGGATTCAGCCTCCAGAACAAAACCATCATGAGAAGTCATATGTCCAGGGCAAAAGTTCTACTCCTCATGACAATAGCCTCTGCAGCAATTACACTATTTGGTTACGCACAAATGGGTGCAATTTACAGTTCCTTGTGGAGAAGAAACAAGTGCAGGTATTTGTATTTTAAGTGTGATTATTTAATTTCATTTTTATATGTAGTTCTCTGTTCAGACAAAACATGATTTAAAATGAATGAAAATTAAAATAATATTATTCACTAGTACTATTCTTGTTGAACTATTACTGACAATTCAATATATATATATTTTTTCTTAGAAGTGTACCTTTAGTCTTCTAGGAAACCCCTTAGATGTTGGAAGAACATTCACCTTTGAGCCAAATGTCAACCATGTTTAGCCTAGATGTCTATGAACCCTTCATTTTTTAAATGTATTTTGAATTTAGAAAATGTTCAGTAGGCTTATAAGATGTGTCGCCCTGTATTTGCATTCCAGTAGGTGTGAGCAACTACATCACAAGCTTGATGGTTGCCTAACAGCAGCATGACTTCCCATATAAAGAGTTGAGTTGGAAGTAAATCTCTGTGATTAATCAGGTCTGAAGCTAAAACATAATAATAACCCCCTTTATATTAATGTGCAGCTCATGGCTTGAACAGCTCCGTGGAAAGGCCATTAGTCACCAGCTCCCCGCAAAGCTACAATTAAGCAGTCACATATTACTCTCTCTTTCTTTCTCTCCCTCTGCTTCCAACTTTAATCACACCGCTGTCTGCTTCGTTATGCATTCTGTTCCTGGGTGATCGTGTCTTTAGGCCTCAGACCTAGACAGGGAAATCATTTTATTTTCCTATTTGTTAAGCTGCACATTAACAGTGTGTTTTTACAGAGATAGGGTGGGAGGAAAGAATAGTAGCTTTTCAAAGTGAGTTATTTAAGACTTACTTCCAAGTTAAAGAAGTGCAATGAGAATCAGGAAGGCTTCTTTGGAGCTAGTTGAAAAACGCATCAGCGCTGATATTGATATTATTTTAGAACATTTTAGATGTGCATTTTTCATCCCCCACTGTTCTTTTTAAGTGAGAAAGTGGGTGTATGAAAAAGGAGCGACTGACAGATTTCATAATTGTTATAGAAATCTTATTTGACTTCAGGAGCTTTTTTTGTTTCTTGTGAGGGACAGTTTCAAAAAAAGCTGTCATGCACACCGAGCAGGCACCCTCCCGAACCCCCCGCCAGCCTCCTCCTCCTCTCCTTTTCCTAATTCTCATTTTTTGTAATAGCCTCAAATTTTGCCCATGCCTAGGCAAATTTGTCGTGGTGCGTGGGCCCGTTTGATTTCATTAAACAGAATACTTAAGCATAAAAATTGTTTAATCGTCTCATGTCATTAGGAGACGGATTTCATTTTGCATATATTTGCATACTTCCCCCTCAGATTAAACCAGGCAAATATGCAAATGCGGGGGCCCAGGTTATGGTGGAGGTGTTTATTGTCATCACTTCAGGCATTTCCACACTACAGCTCCTCCACAGAAGAAGGGTGATGGCAACATCTGGAGGCCCAGGGGCTCGGGGGGGGTAGTGGATGCATAAAAAAGGTGTAGGTGTTTAAGTGTAGGAATGAGAGTGTGTCACATACTGCTGCTCAGTTTTGGCTCGGATATTCTCTGCTTTAAAAGAATCTAGAACAGCGAAAATCTAACTATCCATCATCACACCCTACTTACCGCTTTAATTACCGACCTCATCCCTGGTGCTTTGGATGTCCCCATGCCAAAATGTATAGTGAGCCAATAAAGACATAAAACACAGCAATGTTCTTTCAACTGTAGCCTCTGCATGTGTTTTTATCAGCTGTTCTGCTGCTATTGTCCACATGGCTAAGCACTGTTGCTAATGAGCCAGTAATTAGCAATAGTGAAACGCTTCTTCACCCGTCCTCGCTCATTTTTTTCTCCACTCTGTAATTTTCTCATGCTGCAATTTCAAGCATCACAGCAGAATTTGCTCGAGCACAATAAAATCCTGAACCTGGAAGACGTTCGGGGCAACGTGTTAAACCCCGTCAATTCTTTGAACTTAAAATGTACACCATGAATCAACATCCCCCTACAGATGATACAGCCACATGGCCTACAAGAATTTAGTTCTATAATTTGTTGTAATACAACCACAATTGTCAATGTTTTTGATTGAAATGTTGAATGATAGAGCAACAAGTCCCATATAGCTATAAATGGGGGGCAAAGGTACAAGATGTCATGGTATTTGCTATGCACTTGACTCAGATTCACAAAGAAACCTAGGAAACCACAAAAAGTGAAGAAGTTTATTAAATGTAAATGATAATATGAATAGGTTTGGAGCTAGAACGGACTGGGGACCAGGAGCTGGATCTCTGAAGGGGAGAAGTACAGAGGTGAGTTTTGGGCAAAGGAATCGATATGATGAGCACAGATGGGGACCAACTTACTGAGTCAGTACGTTTACATGCAGCAAGAGAAAGTCAAATTATTACCTTAGTACGACTGTAATCAGACTTTTGAAATGCATGTATATTCCACAGTCCGGCTTTAATCAAACCAAACTTCAGAAGCTTGACTAAGCAATGCAGATAATGCAATTTGGAATCAGACTTCCTTGCAACCCCCGCCCGTACTCACACACCCCCTCGGGAAGTTAGTAGACGCGGAAGTGTGACTCAGCAACAACAACAGAAGTATTATAAGAACAACATGGCGGTTAAGACAACATACAGTAAGTGGCCGATCGGTGCATGTTTGAACACTTAGAGACGACGCATTGTGATTGTGAATATCTTGCTTTGACTCCGTCTGTTTCACTCCCGCCAGCAACTGTTTACTGCCTGAGTGCACCTCGAAGCCCACCGTTGGGCGCATGTTGCCATCTATTGTCGGGAAGTCAAATGTACTTCATTTAATAACCCAAATGTCTGAGTGATATGTAAACTGGTAGTTGGCCCTCAACAGGGGGAAAGCCCTTAGTCTGATTACAAAAAGCTAGATTTAGATGGGCATGTAAATATACTGAGTGTAGATGCATTTGACGTCGGGAGATGAGGTCCAGAAGGTGGCTGTAGTGCCTTGGAAATTTTTCGGAGGAGGGAACTGAGGAGAGCTGAGGAAGTGAGGTTGTTTCCAAAAGGTGGATGATTATAATGAGAGGAAGACAAGATCTTACTGTTATGATCTAGAGGGCGGACAGGAGCCATATGGATGGTGGATATTGGTGCGAGGGAAAAAGATCCAGGAAGTGGAGAAAGATGGGACTGAAGATCTTGAGCAGGACTGAGACTCCAAAAGAGGAGGAGCCAGATGACTAGTGTTAGAACAGAATTCAGGATGAACTGCCAGAGTAGGTTGTAGGTGGAGCAGAAGGATCTCTGGGATGGCATCACAGAGGACACAGGTAACCTGGTTGACTGAACAAAACAGGATGGAAAGCAGCGAATCACAGAGTAAGACATTTGATAAAGATCAAAAAAGGGAAGAGGTACCACTTAGTTTGACACTCAGGTGTCAAATGACCTCATCTCATTTTACTGCAGTCCCAATGAATTGCAGGTCAGCTCCAGGAGATGGAACTGTGCCCTCCAGTGTATGACCTGTAGAATGAAGAGGTTAAACAAAAACCACAAACACCAACAATGGCCGCATGACTCCTGGCCTAAAAAACCTTAACCTGAGAAGTGTGGCATGTGTTTATATTTACCCCCCTTTTCTCTGATGCGGCGTTATAAAAATCTATTGCAATCAATTGCCTTCAGCAGTCACCCAGTCTATGGAATACAACCGTAAAGCGGAGCTTGTAGACACAGAACATACAGCCAGAGCTAAAACTGGAGTGGATTAGATCAAAGCATGATCTTGTGTTAGAATAGCCCAGTCAAGAAAACATAAATCCATTGAGAATTTGTAGACTAACACATCTATTTTTGCAAAGATCAGAGGTAAGAACTGTTTCTCGAAGTACAACACTAACTGAGACATACCTACAAAGACTCGCAGCTTTTAAGACAGTGATTTTAATTAATAATCTTAATTGCCTGTTTAGGACATTTAGTTTTAATTGACTATTTTTAAGGGGCAGTTTTATGGCGAGAAGCAGAAAAGTGTCAACTGGTGTGAGAGCTGTGTTCTGCAGTCAGAGGGTGTTAGCTTTTTGAAGCAGACTGTGGAGCAGACCTCTTGCTGTTAAATAATTAGTTTAACGATGACTAAAGTCAGACTCTACTGCCAGTGTGGGATTATAAAGCGACTTTTATGAGTCACAGCTTTTGCCGGAGCCAGCACAAACACTGGTGTTGTGCTACTTGGCAGAGTCAATACTATAACTACTCCTTCAAAGAGGAAAAACAGTAATGGCTCTTAATCTTGGTAAACATTCTTCAAAACCTCACTACGTCAGTACATAACTAGGTTTGTATGAAAAAAAAGGAAAGTCTCCTTTCCTTTTATAAAGATAGTGAAACCAGAGGTACTCAATGCCATATATAGAGTTGTACTTTGACTCTTGTTTGGACACTGACCCCCCCCAAAAAAATAAATAAATAAATAAATAAATAACAAAAAAAAAAAAAAAACTGTTAGAATTGAAACAATAAATGTAGCTTACCCAGTTGCATAGCTTTCATCTGAGCAGGAACTGTAACAGCTAAAAAGATAAATGTTTATCTCCAATTACTTCATAGAGTATGCTTACACTGCAAAAGTTGCCTAAAATTTGACTTGAAATGATTTTTTTGTTTGTTAATTAAACTGTAACTTTTTGTATACTTTCAAACTATTCTGGTTTATATTAACACAAACTCTGAGCTCTGGAAATAAGCAGTTCAGATACTTATCCATAAATTTGATCCTTTACATTTTTAACCTCACATTAAGCAACATTGCCATGCAATAACACTATAGTATAATCGCCAGAGTTTGGCTGTTTATCTCTCATCCATGTACAGATACTTTAATATGCATGAAGTTCACTTGCAGAGTACTTTACAGTCCCTCGACTACAACATTGCTATTCAACTACATGCATCTCAATATAGATCAGCCAGAGGGCTCTGATTACTGTCCTATAGTGTAGAAGTCTTTGACCTTAGATTGGAGTTTAAGGTTCTTTTAATGTCATTGATGTTTATTAATCACCATATTTATCAGATATTCTATCAGTCTTCTGTATGTCTTATCTTTGCAAAAAAAAAAAAAAAATGATATTAAATAAATCTTAAGTCCCGTATTCCTCCCATAGACCCATATGCATTTCACAGTGACTGCCAAATTTATTTAGCCAATAGAATTTGAGTTTTAACCTTATTGGCTGTCAATCTCCTTAAAAGCGCATCGCACAAACCTGTGAGGAGGGGGCCACTATAGTTTACAGTCAGCATATTAGAAGAGTGAGTCAGTCACCTTGTTCACCTCTGAGATGTCCATAACACAAAACAAAAAGGGATGACGCTTGATAGCGCTTGTTGCTTTCCTCCCTGTCCCGCTGTAATAACGCTGGTAAGACGCATACATAATTGTGATGTACGGCTAAAAGGGAGCGGGGGGGTAGGGGGTGGGGGGGATTTGTATACAGATGGATCTTGTTATTGGAATTTAAAAAATCTCTCTGTCCCTCAAATATTCTGGACAGTAGTTTTAATGTCAGGCACAGTTTTTCAAAACAGCCATGACTTGTGAAACATCTCACTTACAGATAACTGATGTTTTTAAAAGCAAACTCAAGATACTTGCCGTAGGCTTTTAGTAACTTTACTATTTATTCCTAATTTAACCTTTTAGTAAGTTGCTGTTTCTTATAAATATAAAAATATTTTTTCAAATTTAGGAAAATCATTTAATTTGCTTTATTGCTATGATTGCCATGAGTTTTACAGCAGGTCTTTTTTATTTGGAGATAAGATAATGAGAAGCATCAAAGCAAATGTTTCATCAGTCTTTCAAACCTACTCAGCTCTGTTAACATATATCTCTGTATATATATTTTTTCCTGTCTTTGTTTAACCTTGTGCAGCACATTATTTATTCTGCTGTTGTTTTTTTGTTTTTCCTTTTCACCTGGTTTTAAGACATATAATATAGCTCTTAAAAGAAGAAGTTTTGATCTCGATGATCAAAATGCTGTGATATATATAGCACTTTGCATTTTGCTCACTGAAAGCAAAACTTCTTCCTTAAATACAGGCTAAATAATTTGACTAATACCATTATCTAAACTTTTCAACTGAGAATTGTCTTTCTTAAAATACAATTAAAACCTACAAGCTCAAATGGGTCAATACTAAAAGCTGCTGATTAAGAAGGAAAACGCTTTACATCATCAGTTAAGCACTTTTAACTTAGCTGTCTTTTAATCAATAGCATATTATGGAGTCAGCTGGTTAGTCTCCAATCTTAAAAAGAAGTCTTAGAACAGGAATTTGTTTGTGATTGAGGCATATGAAAGTAAGGAAAAGTGTTATAAACTTTTGAAATCTTGTGTAATAATCTATTTTCTCATAATAAACTAGACTTGTCTTCAAAAATAAATTATCTTATGTTTTTTACAAACTTTCTTTTGGAGTATCGGCTTTTTCATGTGTCAGTGGCCTTCCAGTGGACTTGTCTTATGATTACACTCTCATTAGCTTCAGTCAGCATCTTTACACGTTGAACTCATAGAAACCGGTCTTTTTAGTGCGTTTGAGCTCTGAACTAACCAAGGGTATTTGAGCACTCTAACATTGCTTAGGCACACAGCAATCTTTGTGTTGTAAACTTCTCAATTTAAAAACATGAGAAATTATCCCCCAAAAAATTCTGTTGTTATTTATGGAATTTACCAAATATTAATGATTCTGGTAATCTAACTGACCTAAAACAGGGAAAAAAGGTTGTTTCATTTAATACCAGAGTAAAAACTAATTTCAATGTCTTAGTTTTATACCATACATATAAATATTTAGTTTCAGCTGTAACTCCTACATTTCATTTTATTTTATCAGCTACAAATGTAACCTCTTCTCTGTTTGCATAGACTCTTTACGCTCCTTTTATTTTTCAACTGGCCTTCTTTCTTCTAAACTACAAACCCTCGCTTATCCTTGCATTTCCAACTTTCCACCTTCTCGTGAGTCATTTGGGCCAGATTTTACAGAGTGACACTAAACAGAGTGACACTAAACAGAATGCAAGAATGGAGGAAGATGTTTGTATGAAGGTCCTAGTTTCTATCAAACCAAAACATCCTTGTAGGGGTCAGTGGGCATTAAGCGAAAACCAAGTCTGAGATTTTGATTTGACAGAGGAGAAAATTTTCTGGTGGGACTTCAGAAAAAAAAAAAAAAAAAAAAAAAAAAAAAAACACTACTCCCTGGAGATCCATGAGCCTCCATCTTTCTTGAAAGTGAGACATGAGGAAAATTGGTCTGATTGGCCTGCAAAGAGAGACTAATCCAAGGACAGTCTCCTCTTGTCTTGTTTTTCATCTAATTTGCATTGAATAAACTTTTTTTTTAAATGTGAAAGTATTAGATAGACTGCACTCCTTACCGCAGTGGATGAGCAGGTGTAGGGTGAAGGCAGAAGGCGGGAAGGACAGTGGGAGGTACCATATAGGTGGTTTGGTCTCTGCACGGCTAGTGAGAATGCAGATTGGGAGTTCCTGGACATGCATAATTCACCACAGGGGAGATAAGAAGAGGAGGTGGGTAAGGAGGAGGGGGAATAGAAGGGGTGGGTGAGTGAGAGTGGAGGCAGGGAAGGAAAGAGGGAGGAAGGAAAAAGAGGAAAATGAGCAGTGCGTCTCAGGCAGCGTCAGCGTCTACAGTGAGGAGGTAATTAGGGAGCTGTCACTTGTTCCTGTCAGGCACCACTCCCGCTGAAACATCGAGTGTGTGCATGAGCGGGTGTGTGTTGGGTTGTTCATGTGGGGGAGGTCTGAACTTGTGTTCGAGTGTGTGTTTGTGAATGCATGCAGGGTTGCATGTGTGTGTGTGTGAATTGTGTGGAAGTGAGTGGGGAGGGTGTGGTGCAAGTTGAATTCAAATGAGACAGAAAAACCAGAGGAAAAACAGAATAAAGTAACAGAATCACTGCAAGGGAATTGTAATAAGGGTGGATGAATGTGTCTTAGAAGTAAACATCTCAGAGTATTAGAAAAGGAAGAAAACTATCAGTCAAAGCTTTTGGACAGAGGAAAGAATTGAAAGGTAAAGGGGAATGAAATCTGATAAAAAAATTTTACGGTAACACATTTGTAAGTCAGGATGAACGGGTCGCAACAGGGAACTGATTTGTTGTGGTAAACATATTTGCATGCATGCATTATCGACACATACATAAAGCAGCCTCCCTGCATGCTGATTCTAATCTCTCGACAAAATAACAATGCTTGAGCTGTTTACTTGTCATATCACTATCAGCGTTGGGAATGTTTTTTGACAGACACTTAAAACTGAGGCACACGTCGTGAGGTAGGAGCCCAAACACGGGCATATGTGAGGCGCACATGCATGCTCAGTCAGAGAGCACAACGCATGGGTATTTAAAGCCGTAAACGTCTTTCTAATCTCCCAGCCCCTCAGGAGTCGATGGCTTGCCATATGAGTGAATCAGTGTGGGCCTGCCTTTGGAGTTTTCATTGTGACACCGGCACTCATACCACTCACTGGGTGTTCCAATTAAAACCCACCCCTGCCAGGAGAGCAACAGCTCTCCAATAAAAGCCCCCCCCACACACACACACACACACACACATGCACCATCCATGCGTACACGTAACAATGAGTCGCTGACAGACCACAAATATAGTTGGGCTGACGATGATGGATGGTGTGCATAACCTGGTTGGCGGTACAGACTTTGGCTAAACAGCTCTGGCCTTCTACACAGGTGGTTCACCGATGATGTGGAAGATAATCAGTTTGCAGGAAATTTGCCACTGCGTTTGGAAATTTCAAAGGCTTGGAATGCAGCTGGTTTTGGTTAATTAGATAAAGTGATCTTGACTACAATGCAATTTCTTTATAAATAAAAGTGCTTTTTGGTGATTTTGATGGATAACTACACAACAGAGCTAGAAAATGTTAAGTGTCATACCATTATAAGTTTTAGCTTTAAATGATATAAAAATTATATCCCCATAAAAAATACTTTACCATGACACAGTGAGAGTGAAAGAAGATTTTGGACTCTAGGTTTTGCTGTTTTGTCACATTTATGAGTCATTCAGAAGTGGATTCGCTGCTGTCCTCCAAATTATTGTCCTGTTACATTACCTGACTGAGTTTACTACAAAAGTTGCAAACTGTTAAGAGGGACATTTCCTTCATGTTAGAGAGCAAAAATCCGTGTTTTATTAAAGGTTAAATATAAAACATTTTCATAAAAAGCTACATTTAAAAATAATAATACATCCACTGGGCTTTTAGAGGCGTTCAGAATGAGAGTACAAATAATTCCTTAAAAAATATATATTTAGATTAAAAATCTAATAAAATGTACATTCAATAATGTTATGTCTACATCTACCAGCCAGTAGCAGCCTCAGGTCTCTATGATTCAACTATATAGTCGGCACACCTCAGCTGGCACTGGAAAAAATGGCGCAGTCAGCAAGTCTATCAGCTGCTTCAGAGACCCAGAGATATTGTTATCTGTCTCAGGAGAGGAGTGACTGTAGAAGAACAGAAACTACAGTAGTTTTAGGTGAAGCCTACACTAGATGGACCCACATAAAACATTTCCATGGCATTAAACACACGTGGAAACAGCGACTTTCCACCTGGTTCGGTAAGCTAACTTACTAGCTAACTTTGCTAACGTTAGCTATTGGTTAATCTAAAATACATTCAAAAAAAAAGGTACATTTATTTATTTTATTATTTATTCAAAATTTGTTAATTCACGATTTAACAAGAGGTTTGTCTTTTGTAAGTGTAATCAAGGTTTTTAGAAGAGCAAATAATATTTTGAACAGATTTTGACAATAGAGAAGGGCCATTTTGTCAGAATTTAAGATATTAAAACACTTTTGCCAATATGCCAAGTGAATTTAATACTTATTGACTACATATCAAATATATGAAGTAAACTCTGTCTATGGTTGTTTTCCTGATTCAGTACAAATGTGATCTTCATTTTAATACATTATTTTTAAAAGGAAAAAAAAAGTTGTCTGTAGCGCAAATGGCAATTTATTTGGACATTTTGTTTTTACACTTAAAGTATATAGTGTAAAACATATCAATTAGCTTCAAAATGTGGTATTTAAAATTCAAAGGCATTAAAATATGACAAAGGTTCTTGTGAAGACAATACAAAGTCTTGCTGTCCAATAGAAACTAACATGCTGATAACAAGCTAAACAACCTAGAACTTTTCCAGGCTGCATACACCCGATGAAATATTAACTTACTTAACATTAACTCATTCTAATCCAAATGATTTATTATCCACCCTTGCTACATATGTGATAGTGAAAATTAGCTGATGAGGCAAGCCAGAAACCCAAATTCAAGGGTGTTGTTTTTTCCATAAGGCATAAAGAAATGGGCGTAATAAACACAATAATAATTTGTAAGAACGCCTGTGAATTGGTTGTCTTACGTGGCAAGTCAGTGTAAACAAGACCTATTGTGCAGTAATGTCACAGAGTGAGATGTGCCATTTTTGCTGGGCTGGCCCATAAAAGACTCATTAGGGCACTTCAGATGTATTTGCACTGCAAGAGGCTGCCATTAAACACATCACAAGGCCTAATAAATGCATTATTTAAAAGCTGTGCTCCAATTACTAATTGATTAGAGTCGAGCGCCTCATCAATAACACAGAAGCGGCCCCTTCAAATCAAAATACACATGATTTATACATGAAAGGGTTTTAAAAGGGATAAGTTCTCAGCTAATGAATCATAAATGTTTTAAACATCCAAATTTTCCTCATGATGTGAAAAAAATTGAGGGGCTGTCAGAATAATGCGTACATGTGTGTGTGTGAGAACGGGTGGGTTGAGGAAAGACAGATTCAGAGTTTTGAAATGCTCTCTAAAGACACCAAAACACATCTCTTCCGCTGGGAAATTACTATCAGAGGGACAAAAACAAGGCATGAAGGAACACTTCAGTCAAACATGACAAGTTTTTAAAGAAAGTTTTTAAATCCACAAAACTGTGAAATTATGCGAAAATGCCCTGCATTTTGTACTGAAACTGTTTTCTCTGTAGGCATAGCTCTGTTGTTATTGAATGCAATGGGTCCAAGCACACCAGTGCAATAGAGTATGTATTAAACAATTATTGAATTAAAATACATACTCATATGTGCCATGTACAATTGAGATAAATTATTCAGCAACAGTATCAGTACGCACTCATATTTCAGAAAATGGATAGAGACCATAAAATGCTATTTGGAATATTTCTCTACTAAGAATGTATGACATGCATAACAGATATTTACAATAAGATATCGCAAGTAGTTAAAGGCTTCAGTCTGTAGATGTTGAAGAGAGATTGTAGCGTATTCTTTCAGACATTTCTGCCCTTGTGCGTATTGCTCATCGCACTTGTGATCAGAGTGTGGCTGCGTACCTGGCAGAAAACAAAGAGTATCAAGAGTAGCACAATATAAAACAAAAAAATATCAAAGGCCTGCATCCCACGTGAACAGGAGGCCCTGAGGAGAGCCCAGAAAGCGAGTAAAAAGACCTCACTGTAGATATCAAACTGAATAGAAAATAACGAGAGTTTAGCATTACTGTCATCCATGCAATTCTTGCATGCATCCTCCTCTACCGCTGAATGTTCAACACACTCTGAATCATTTATAAATGTTATTGATTTTAAATTTTATGTTACTTCAGCGAACTAAATTATGCAGCAAACAAAGTAAATGTTAATTGAATGGGCTATTATCACATACATTGGCTAAATTGGAGCTTAATCCACACTGCGTTGTTCAAAAACACCTTGCTAAATAAGCCTGCGAATATTCTCATTCATCCAGGTCATGGTTATCTCAAGGAAATTTCAATCAAACGCAACTGGACTTGGTAATTTGTCTTGGAAGACGTTTCACCTCTTATCCAAGAGGCTTCATCAGTTCATGCTCGCCGCTGACCAGGGTGGGACTGGTCCAACTAACTGGTGTGGAGACTGAGCTATAGCTGAGTCCAACTGGTCCAACTATATCCCAATAGCAACAGATACTACACTTGATTTAACCAAAAGGCCGAGAAGC
Source organism: Apricaphanius iberus (assembly GCA_028564705.1). Taxonomy (NCBI): domain Eukaryota; kingdom Metazoa; phylum Chordata; class Actinopteri; order Cyprinodontiformes; family Aphaniidae; genus Apricaphanius; species Apricaphanius iberus. The sequence continues at coordinate 3,740,924 of JAPXFQ010000622.1, read as the reverse complement.
GATGAGGCTAAAGGCGTACAGTCACAAGTGCTCTTTTTAGATGGTGGCATCGTCTGGATCGGTGTTCTAATACTACGTGATCCGATAAACCAGTCACTTAGCAACTCCGCCCACACAGAGATGGCCTAGTCTCTTTTTTTGGCACAAGCACATACTCTGTCACAAGAAGTGAGCAAAGACTAGCCAGTGACTGCCAATAAATTTTGACTGACCTGGTCAGACACATGAGACAGAGAACACTTGGCATAGCCCATGGGTAAAGCAGGGAATAATCTATGTTTCCCCTGCTGGTAAAAAAAATTTTCTTACCACCGTTCATCCCATGAAACCTCCTTGGGCACCATCCTCAAGCACCGCCCAGGATTCCGTTCCACCGGATCATGTCAGTGAACGTAATCCGGTGTAAGCATTACGCGGTAACTGGAGTTTTCTGTTCTCCCTTTCTTTCTTACCATACTAAGGGCAAGTGTCCCAAAAGTACACGGAAAATGAATTGAGCTTATGGCAAACGGACGGGGCTCGTCCCCAGTGTCACAGGGGCCGTCCATTTGCCATAAGCCAATGTTAAACGGAGGGGGCCCAGAAGGACATGTCGTGTCCGTCAAGCATAAGGCGTGCGGGTTTTAAAGGAGACCTTATTATTCTCTATTAACTTTATCCCTGGTTCCTAGGTGGCTCCTGTGAGGAGTTCTGTTTAGAAGCTGTTTGGAGACATGTGCTTTGCTGCATGGATAGAGTAGAGGATTTCGAGCGCATCTGTGCAATTTTCATGTCAAAATTCCCAAAAACATAGCCCCTGCAGCATCAAAGTGGTTGGACGGTTTGAGTGACATCATGACATGCTGTCAGAGAATCCTGGAGTCAGAAGATGAGTCGTCTCTGTTCTGGGTCAAAGGTTCATTATAAAGATTTATGGTTAAATGGCTATCTGCTTCTCTAAAACTTTTTCTCCCAGTTTCTTATCTAAACATCCTGCTTTTACAACATGCCATAAACTTTAGCCAAAAGTTTTACGACTTAAAAGCTTAGCCCCATAAACAATACTGACAAACCTACCTTTACCATCATGCAAGCTAATTAAAACAGACTTTTACTTTCTGAACACCAACCAAAGACTATACAAACATATTCAATACGAGACCGTTGCACAAAGTAGCCCCAAAAAATATGAGTCACGACAGTCTCTAGCCCAGGATGGAGGCCCATATCCTGGGGTAAGGTTCGTCCCTTTGCCCCCAGCCTTCCACAATGCAATCTTATGAGGAGGGGACGAAAATTAGGGTGTCTTACTTTTCGTCCCCTCCTGATAGGATTTCATTATGGGAACCATATTGCAAATGTCCATGGTAACACTTTGGTTGTGTGACATCCAGGGAAGCTGAGGGTGGATTTTTAGCCCAGAATGGAGGCCCGTAGCCTGGGTACATGTAGCCAGATGTGGCCCTGACCTCTGCCAGAGAACCAGGGGCCCAGACAGTGGATCGTTAGCCCAGAATGGAGGCCCATAGCCTGGGTACATGTAGCCAGATGTGGCCCTGACCTTTACCAGACAACCAGGGGCCCAGACAGTGGGCCGTTAGCCCAGAATGGAGGCCCATAGCCTGGGTACATGTAGCCAGATTAGCCCTGACCTCTACCAGAGAACCAGGGGCCCAGACAGTGGGTCTCTAGCCCAGGATGGGGGCCCATAGCCTGGGTAAGGCCTCGTGCCTTTGCCCCCAGCCTTCCACAATGCAATCTTATGAGGAGGGGACACTTTGGTTGTGTGACATCCAGGGAGGCTGAGAGTGGATTTTTAGCCCATAACGGAGGCCCATAGCCCGGGTACATGAAGCCAGATGTGGCCCTGTATTTTACCAGAGAACCAGGGGCCCAGACAGTGGATTCTTTGCCCTGGATGGGGGCCCATAGCCTGGGTACATGTAGCCAGATGTGGCCATGACCTCTACCAGAGAAACAGGGGCCCAGACAGTGGATCGTTAGCCCAGGATGGAGGCCCATGGCCTGGGTACATGTAGCCAGATGTGGGCCTGTACTGACCCAGAGAACCAGGGGCCCAGACAGTGGGTCTCTAGCCCAGGATGGAGGCCCATATCCTGGGGTAAGGTTCGTCCCTTTGCCCCCAGCCTTCCACAATGCAATCTTATGAGGAGGTAATGAAAATTAGGGTGTCTTACTTTTCATCCCATCCTCATAGGATTTCATTATGGGAGCCATATTGCAAATGTCCATGGTAACACTTTGGTTGTGTGACATCCAGGGAAGCTGAGGGTGGATTTTTAGCCCAGAATGGAGGCCCATAGCCTGGGTACATGTAGCCAGATGTGGCCCTGTACTGACCCGGAGAACCAGGGGCCCAGACAGTGGATCTTTAGCCCAGGATGGGGGCCCATATCCTGGGTAACGTTTCTTCCTTTTGCCCCAAGCCTTCCTCGATGCAATCTTATGAGGAGGGGACTAAAAGTAGGGAGTCGTCCTTATTTTCGTCCCCTCCTCATAGGATTGCATTGTGGAAAGCTAGGGGCAAAGGGACGAGGCCTTATCCGGGCTACAGTCACCCATCCTGGGGTAAAGATTCACCATCGGGGTCCCCGGATGACTTTGGTTATTTGACATCCAGGGACCCTGACGGTGGATTTTCAGCCCAGAATGGGGGCCCATGGCCTGGGTAATGTTTCGGCCCTTTGCCCCCAGCCTCCCATCATGCAATCCTATGAGGAGGGCACGAAAAGTTTTTTGGTCCCCCTGCATCCAGACCCCCGGTACTCCTCCATCCAGACACCCCTGGCCCACTGCTGGATCACCTCCAGAACCAGTCTTACCAGGCGGACCATGGCCCCCACTCTTAAACCCCCCCCTCCGCGAACTGAACCGAGCAATCCGCGCCGACAAAAGTATCGTGCCTCTGGTAAGGTAGAATGACTTTTTCTACACTCATTCTATCTCTGAATCATATATGATGCTTTGTTAAAAACTTTGCTGTTTTCCCTGCTGGTAAAAAATATTTTCTTACCACCGTTCATCCCATGAAACCTCCTTGGGAACCATCCTCAAGCACCGCCCAGGAATCCGTTCCACCGGATCATGTCATGAACGTGATCCGGTGTATGCTCTACGCGGTAACTGGAGTTTGCTGTTCTCCGTTTCTTTCTTACCATACAAATAAGGTGGCTTTGCGGACTGCAGCCATTACATGTTCCAAAATGTTGATGATCCTGGTTTTTTTTTTGGATGGTTAGACAATAAGATAAACAAAATAATTAAAGAAATAACAAACGTACGAAGAAAAAAAAAAGTTACCAAAGTTTCAAGCACTCAGGGGCGTACAGGTTACCAAAAAAGTTCCCTCCATCATACGACAGACCTACACTGGAACCAGAGCGGTGGCATCTCCTGAGTTCTGCATCTGGTCCAACTGCATTGGGACTGGTCCAACTAACACCAGTTAGTTGGACCAGTCCCACCCTGGTCAGCGGCGAGCATGAACTGATGAAGCCTCTTCGATAAGAGGTGAAACGTCTTCCAAGACAAATTACCAAGTCCAGTTGCGTTTGATTGAAATTTCCTTGAGATACCTTGCTAAATAAATTGTAAAATATATATCTTCAAAAAAAAAAAGAAAAAAGGGAAAACATAAGCAGTGTATTTTAAAACGAAAAACACATGAAACCAACTGACCTTAAATTGCACGGGCATGGTGCTGACATCATAAATGTGCAATAAAAAGATAAAAACCCCTGAGGGTCACACACTCAACGTGAGATTAATCATAGGCTGTTGATTTATCAACCCATTATTCCAGGCAACATATGTTTTTTTTTATCTCAACATCAAACAATCAAATATTTGACAAAGAGTATTTTAGGGTATCGGTGCATAACTGGTTCTTTTGGACTCTGTTGAGATTTTAGCTGTGTTGTTGGCTTTTGAGCAGGGGTGCCCAAAGTCGGGCCCACCATGCCCCTCATTCCATTCAATTTGGCCAGCCAGGGTGTGCCCTTGATCTTATATTGAAAACTACTTTCATCTGACCATATACTTAAATTTCATGATTGTTTTATACCCACTGCTGCTACTGCTTTCTATAAATGGGACCAATGAATATGTTGGGCTCATATAGTTGTCACTCATAATGCTTACATTATGTTTGAAATATAAATTAGGTTTAAATGGAAATCAAGCAACTACAAGGGGCATACAAAGTAGATTACGGCACATATTTACATTTGTACATTTTAAGAGACTACAAATAGGCCATGTGTCTATTGTGTGCAAATTAATAGTATGCAATGTATGCAAATAAATAGTGCACCTGGCTAATTCATACAGTTGCATGTAGTTCATTTATTTGTAATCTGTTTTTAGTATGTGTATGTGCAGAATCTATTTGAAAATTTCACAGTCAAAAGGTTAATAGCAGACCTGACAACACTCAGAAAAATATTTAGATTTGTTAACATCTTTTCATAAAACTTTCTTTATTAGTTCATGTACATGACTGATTCTTGTTCTTATGGGAGGGCCCTGAGGTTTCATTGGAGCTCCTTTATCACTTGATGTTGTGTAATAGTGTGGGAGAGATTTATATTTTTTTCTTACAACCAGCTCTATATATCATATGATACTTATATCACAAATTGGCAGTTCTTTAAATGTCAACAATTTTGGTGTTTTCTTGGTTGCATAATACCCTAAATCAATTCAAATTACAGTTTATAACATAAAAATAGAGAAAATATCTTGAGGGTAATTTATTTTCTTTTATCAAACATTTGTTTGCAAGCCTTTGTTCATGTACTGCTCTCTTAAAGATGTAGAACTTGAAGAATCTTGAAGTTTGGACTTGACAGAATTTGCTAATCTGAGGTCTATTCTCAGAGCTACAGGGAGCCAGTCTAAGGACTATAGAACTGGGGTGATATGTTCTAATTCCCTGGTTTTTGTGAGAACACGTGCAGCACAATTCTGGATCAGCTGCAACTTTCGGATTGACTTTTTAGGCAGACCTATGAGGACACTGATGCAGTAATCAATCTGACTTGAGATAAATGCATGGATGAGTTTTTCAAGGTCCCTTTGCGACATTTGTCCTTTAGTCCTAGAAATGTGAATGAATGGATTAATCCGTTATTGATACAATGAGGAGCAATATTCTTTAGATGATAGAAGGCTGACTTTGTTATTGCCTTCATGTGACCCTGGTGGTTCAAGACTGAGTCCATTACTACACCTAGATTCCATGCCTGATCAGTATTTTCTAGCTTTTGCTTTACACAAATGCATACCGTACCTTTCCCTTTCTTTTTATCATAAGCTTTACTAATCAATGCTTTTATGAGAGAATCAATATAAATAGGCTTCTAATTTCACAAAAAAATATAAAATCTAAGTTACCATACAGGCTTAATTTTGTTTCTTAGATCAACATAAATGTTGGTAAATGTCAAAAAATAACAAAAACTATTTCATAGAAAGAAGCTGTTGGACATTTAGAATGCAACCTATGATCTACATCAGGATGTTGAGTTCACTGAGTTGACAGGCTGCAAGGAGGATGGGGAACAGAGGTTAGACAACTGTTGCACATTGCCTGAACATTTTGAGGCCATTCTGCTGTGTACTTCAGTGGTCAGAGCATTCAGACGTGAATGTCTCAGTATCAGCCAACCTGAATACATATTAACAGTCAAATATGAGCAAGCTTTACATCAAGGTGCACCTGTCAGTCTTGAGTGCATTGAGATAGGAAAGACAGCTAAGATGCTCAGGGGAGGTGTAATCGCTGATCAAAAATAGATAGATAGATAGATAGATAGATAGATAGATAGATAGATAGATAGATAGATAGATAGATAGATAGATAGATACATACATACATACATACATACATACATACATACATACATACATACATACATACATACATACATACATACATTATTCATCTCCAAGAGAAGTTCACAGTTCTAGCAGCTTACGGGAACACATGGGCATGCAGGGAGAATACAATATAAAAATTTAAAAGAAGAACTAAGGTAAAATATAATGGTATAAAAAAGTATAATGTCTGCCAGTCCAGTTCGAGTGCAGTTGTGCAGATGTCAGTATGCAAAAACAGTTGTACATACTTAGAGTCCAACTTGTAGATGTGTGTGTATGATAAAGTGCATGTGTGACCGAAGGTGCATGGTGTGATTAGCATTAAGTCCAGTGTTCTATGGTTGATTTTATGGCCCTCCCCCTAGAGTTGTTGAAGAGCTGAATGGCGTGGGGGAGGAACGATTTCTTCAGTCTGTCAGTGGAGCAGGACAATGACAGCAGTCTGTCACTGAAGCTGCTCCTCTGCCTGGAGATGGCGTTGTGCAGTGGATGGTGTGGACTGTCTATGATGGACAGTAGCCTGTTCAGAGTCCATTTCTCTGCCATAGATGTAAGGCTGTCCAGCTCTGTGCCAACAACAGTTCCTGCCTTCCTCACCAGTTTGTTCAGGCGTCCAGCGTCTTTCTTCTTGAGGCTGCCCCCCCAACACACCACTGCGTACATGAGGGCGCTCGCAACTACAGACTGGTAGAAGATCTGTAGCAACTTCTTGCAGATGTTGAAGGACGCCAGCCTTGTGAGGAAGTACAGACGGCTCTGTCCTTTCCTGCACAGGGCGTCTGTGTTGGCAGTCCAGTCCAGTTTGTCATCCAGCTGCACTCCCAGGTATTTGTAGGTGTGAACCACCTCCACACATTCACCTTTGATGTTGACAGGCTCAAGGGGCGGCCTGATTCTCCTAAAGTCCACCACCATCTCCTTGGTCTTGGTGGCGTTTAGGAGCAGGTGGTTAAAGTCGCACCACGTGACAAAACGTTGGATCAACTCCCTGTATTCCTCCTCCTGTCCACTCCTGATACAGCCAACGATAGCTGTGTCGTCCGCGAACTTCTGCACGTGGCAGGGCTCCGAGTTGTACTGGAAGTCGGACGTGTACAGGGTGAACAGGACCGGAGAGAGCACAGTTCCCTGCGGTGCTCCAGTGTTGCTGGTAACAGTGTCGGACCTGCAGTCCCCCAGTCGAACGTACTGAGGTCTGCCGGTCAGATAGTCTGTAATCCATGCCACCAGGTCTGATCCTACTCCCATCTCTGTCAGTTTGTTCCTGAGGAGCAGAGTTTGGATGGTGTTAAAGGCGCTCGAGAAGTCCAAAAATGTAATCCTCACAGCACCACTGCCTCTGTCCAGGTGAGAGAGAGAGCGGTGAAGCAAGAAGATGATGGCATCCTCCACTCCAACCTTCTCTCTGTAAGCGAACTGCAGAGGGTCGAGAGCGTGGTGGGTCTGTGGCCTCAGGTGATAGATCAGCAGCCGTTCCAATGTCTTCATCACATGGGACGTCAGGGCGACCGGCCTGAAGTCGTTCAGCTCCCCAGGATGTGGTTTCATGGGGACTGGAATGATGCAGGATGTCTTCCACAGCTGGGGGACCCTCCCCTGTCCCAAGCTCAGGTTGAAGATACGCTGTAGGGGGTGTCCCAGTTCCTGCGCACAGGCCTTCAGCAGTCTGGGGGAGACCCCATCTGGACCTGTAGCTTTGCCGGGGCGTAGCCTCCTCAGCTCTCCACATACCTGAGCTGCTGTGATGGTGGGTGGTGTGAGCGGGGGAGGGGAGGTGTCCTCCTCTGTGCTGGAGATGGCTTGTGGGGTTGGGTGGGTGGGGGTTGCTGTGCTCGTAGGTGCAGGGAGATCAAACCTATTAAAAAACTGGTTTAACTGGTTTGCTCTTCCCACATCAGCCTCAATGGGGGCTCCTTTCTTTGAGCTGCAGCCAGTGACGGTCTTCATCCCCTCCCATACCTCCCTCATGCTGTTGTTCTGCATCCTCTGTTCTATTTTCCTTCTGTATTGCTCCTTCCCCTCTCTGAGCTGGACTCTGAGTTCCTTCTGTATCCGCTTGAGCTCCTGTGTGTCACCATCTCTGAAGGCCTTCTTCTTCTGGTTCAGGAGGCCTTTGATGTCACTGGTTATCCAGGGCTTGTTATTAGCGAAGCAGCGCACAGTTCTTACTGGAACAACAACGTCCATACAGAAGTTTATATAGTCCGTTGTGCAGTCAACCATCTCCTCCATGTTGTCATTGTGAGACTCCTGCAATGCGTCCCAGTCAGTGGTCTCAAAGCAGTCTTTCAGAGCCTGCTCAGCTTCAGGAGACCACTTCCTGAATGAGCGTGTGGTTATTTGTGACCTCCTCACTTTTGGTGTGTAGTGAGGTTTGAGCAGGACAAGATTGTGGTCTGCTTTCCCCAGTGCAGGCAGGGGGGTGGCACTGTATGCATCCTTGACGTTTGCATACATCAGATCTAAAGTCTTATTTCCCCTGGTGTTACAGTCCACATACTGGTGGAAAGCAGTCAGTGTTTTTTCCAGTGTAGTATGGTTGAAGTCCCCAGCGATAAGCATTAGAGCCTCAGGATGCTGAGTTTGTAGTTTAGCTGCAGCGCTATGTATGACGTCACACGTCGCCTCCGCGTCGGCGCGCGGAGGAATGTAAACAGTGACAACAATGGCGTGGCTGAACTCCTGCGGCACGTAGTAGGGACGTAAACTTACAGCAAAAAGTTCAATGTCCCTGCAACAGTGGGATATTTTAACGCTCACATGCCCAGGATTACACCACCGTTTGTTTACATACAGTGCGAGTCCTCCGCCTTTGCGCTTCCCGCAGGCTCTAGCGTCTCTGTCCGCTCTGACTGTGCTGAAGCCCGGTAGCTCTACGTTAGCATCTGGGATGCTAGCTGTTAGCCACGTTTCAGTGAGGCACAGTAAACTGCACTCCCTGTAGATCTTGACATTCTTTGTCAGCACAGCCAGTTCGTCGATCTTATTCGGTAGTGAGTTAACGTTTCCCATGATCATCGACGGTACCGGAGGCTTGTATCTCCACTTTTTTGCTAGCCGCTTAGCTTTTAGCAAAGCGCCGGCTCTGCAGCCTCGGTACGGCTTCCTTACCTCGTCAGGTAAACATGGAACCACACCGATGCGGGACTTTGCTCTCAGAGCGTGTAGAAAGTTCCTCGGGTAAACGAGTCTCGGCTTAGAAGAGTCCATATCCATAGGATAGAGTAATACCTTTCTAGAGAACCAAGAAAGTAACAAAAATACCACGAAATAAAAAATAGAAAGGAGGAAAAGTGTGTGAGTACACGGAGCTGCTAGAGAGGCTGCCGCTCGTGCTGGCGCCCAGACGTGCATAAACCTAGCTGCATGTCAACCTGGTGTGCAGTATACAAAAAACCTTCAAAAAATTTCTAATTGGATTAAGGTCTAAATTGAGTTGAGACTACGCTACTCAAATGTAGCTCAGACTGTGGCTCAGTGGTAGAGTAGAGTTGGCTTGTAATCAGAGGGTCGTAGGTTTGATTCCAGCTTTCTCCAGTCACATGTTGATGTGCCCCTGGGCAAGGCACTCAACACCCCCCCCCCCCAAAAAAAAAAACATCGTCCTACCGAGCCGTGTTGGTTGTCGGTGTGTGAATGGATGAATGTGGCTTCAATGTAAAGTGCGCTGAGTGGTCAATATGACTAGAAAAGCGCTATATACGTTTAGTCCATTTACTGTATTTTTAGGGTAATTAACTAACTGACAGATTAAGTCTCAAGTCTTTTGCAGTTTTCAAGGGCTCCTTTCTAAGGGTTGTTCTGAATTTAGTGCCACCCAGTTTCCAATCAGCACTGTCAGCTCCCTGCTGAAGAAAAGTATCACCAGAGCATGATGCTGCTTCCACCATGTTCCATCATAGGTATGATGTATTTAGTGTGATGTGTAGACTTTGTTTTCTTTACATATGTAGTGTTTTGCTGACTGGCCAACTATATCGATTTCGCTATTTTTCTGCATGTTTACTGTGGAAGACAATGCCCTTTTTTTCTTAAAAAAAAGGGTTTTCCTCTTGTCAGTCTTCCACAAGGCCAACAGGAACTGGCCAGGTACTTGCTATCCTGTCCAGAGTCTCACACCTGAGCCAACATTCTCTGCACCTCATTGAGAGATCCCATGGGTCTTTTGGTGGCTCTTCGTGGCTGTCCTGTCAGTTATAGGAGATCTCTTGGTAGCTTCAAAGTAGTTTCATCATCTGGATATTATAATAATTGACTAAACAAGGATTTGTGAGATGTTTAAAGGCTTGGATATTTTATCTAGCTACACAACTATCCCTAAACTGTCCTTTAGTGATTATGATTTTACTTGTCTGCTAACCTTCTCTACCAAGTTTCTCAGGACTTCAGAGAAAAGCTTTATTAATAATTGGTTTTAGCAACATTGAATTACACACTAATTGCTGACTAGTCGACTGATGGCAACTTGTTGCACTGAATTTAAGAGGTATGAGGGTAAAAGTATCTTTACATAAAAACATGTCACAACTTTTCTTTTTTATTTTAAACATTTTAAAAATTTTGCTACCTTTTCTTACACAGTTTTGCACTTCTTTGTGTTGATGTGTCATACAAAGTCTTATTGAAAACCAATAAAGATTGTATTTGTAATGGTGACAAAATGTAAAAAAATTAAATAAAAAAACTCCATGGCTTATTTGTTATTTTGCAAGGCGCTGAATATGCACTGGTAGCTATGGTGGAACATCCGATGGCAATTAAGCTCTGTGACTATCTTGCCTGACAGCTGAGAAGAACCTTAGTGGTTGCATGAGTCACACTCAGACATCAAGAGGACACCTTATGTCTCGTTTGAATGTTTTTGTTAAAATGCTACTCAATAAAGCTGCTCCAATAATGCCTGCACCTGATGAAAAAAAGATAAGAAATGATTTTGAATAAACAATCATAAGAAGATGACTCCAATGGCATCGATATTGATGAAAGCAGACAACGAGAACTTCCATCTCTGGAGATTTAGTTGCAGCTGGTTCTCAGAACCAACTAAGTGCATCATGCCACAGGGGGTTGTCACTTTCCAATGAAGAGAGAGGTCTGAGGCAACGATGAAACCTCCCAGCAGCCACCACGGCGCCCCATGGAAGCTAATGCTAATCGTCAGTGCTGGTGTTTTACCCCCTCCTACCCACTGTCAGCTTACTGAGGTGGCTCCACATCACCAGGGAGCTCCATACACAGACGCATACACAGTCATACTCCCCGACTGCAAGCATCTCACAGGGACACACAAAGAAAAGCTGGATGGATGGAGGATGATCCTGCTGTGGATACATACAAAATGTAGTCATACGCATTACCCGTCGATGTGTGTGTGTGTGTGCGTGTGGACCTGGTATTACTATCTTTGTGGGGACCAAAAATTGGAAGTTTACTATCCAAGTGGGGACCGACCTCCCTTGTGGGGACCAAAATCCCGGTCCCCACAAGTTTGAAGCAATTTTTGAGGCTTAAAATTTGGTTTTAGTGTCAGGGTTACACTTAGGTTATGGTTAGGTTAGGGTAAGGGTCAGGGTTAGGCATTAATTTTTGATGGTTAAGGTTAGGGTAAGGCGCTACGGAAAACATTATGTCAATGAGAAGTCCCCACAAGACATAGAAACCCAACATGTGTGTGTGTGTGTGTGTATGACATGCATACACATTCCATGATGACACTAATGTGGGATAGTTCTTTAAATATAGGCATATCATTTATCTGCTTGTGAGGCGAACAGGGATAAGCCTGTTGAATATGATAATTTTCTGCCGTATTAGACCTGAGAAGATAGCTTATATAGTGTGAATATGTGTGGAAATGTGTGTACGTGTGTATAGTGTAGTATTTACTCTAAGCCTTGTTGCTCTTCAGGTCTCAACTCCTGGGCTGTACCTCTTGTTTTGCTATGTTGCGGGAACTGTTGGCGCACCTCCTATCTGTGCCTGCTTGTGTTTGCTTATACAGGGAGGGAAGCTATGCTGTGTGAATTGACCAACGATGTCCCAGGATGTTTGTAATGCTGTGTTTAAATATCTGCAGTATGTGTTTGCAAAATTTATCCAGAAGACTGTTTGTGTAGCTTTTTTTTTTTGTTTGTTTTTGGGGGGTTTCCAGTTGTGTCTGTGTGCCTGAGCTATAAAGTAGGATTGGCTGTGCAGCACCACTGTCCTTATGTTGTTATTCTAAAGTTTGACATTTCTTTTTGCAATCCTTTTTTGAGACTGTGAAAGGTTGATTTTTTTAGTGGTTTGTAAGCTTTAATGTACTACATTAAAGGGGGGGGGGGGGGTGCTTGTGGGGGGTTTGGCAGACAGTACCAGGAGAGGGTACACATAATTATGCATAGCAGATGTTCACAGATGTTTGATATTTCTGCCTCTGCAGTCTGTAAAAAATAGTTTCTTAAACGCAGACTACCAAATAACACCCACAAGTCAACACAATTTGACACAACTACACAAGCCTTGTTTTAACCCTTTGAACAGAAGGTTAAAATTACTGTCAACAGCTTATTGTCTAATTTACCGAACTAACCAAACTACATAAACAGAACATTCGAATGCAGACGTTGATATTAATGCAGCGTAATGGAATAATCTCCCAATCAAACTCTGGTTCCCAAAAGTTATAAACTGTCTCCGGAGCCCAGTTAAGGTACAAAAATCTATTCAACAAAAATAGTGATGCAGTTAAGTCTTTTTTTCCACTCAGCCCTTCTCTCTCTTCTGTTGCTGTGTGGAGCAGCTGTGACATACACCTCTTTCCTCCACCCCCCTCCTGGACTTCTAAATGTCAAGTAATCACTTACTTATTCTTCCTGGGTCCATGCACTGCAGTCTCATGAGGAAATGCAGCTTTTTGATGTTAAGTGTGCCTTGCTACCAAATATAAATATATTTAAAGTATTTGTTTAAAATAAGTATTTGTAAAAAAACACGTTATTTGTACCTACCGTATTTTGGTTCGGCTCCACCCCTAATGGACAGGTACAGAAAAAGTTTAATGACAAAAATCTAGTTGCACATTTCTGTTGTGGGCATCTGTCCCAGCATCCTAAGGAAGGTTTGACTGAAGGCATGCAGCAGTCTGTCATCCCCTCCTTTCGCAAGACAGCTTCCCACTCATGTGCGTCGGACAACCATGTTGATCCTGCTAAAAGAAGGTTCAGAGAAAGGAAAAGAAGAATACTATATCTGCATTAAGGATTATATTGGGAAACTAAAGTACTGTGTAGTTCTTAAATATAAACATGGTATACTTTGGTTTAAGTGCTATGTAACTGAGCAGAATACAATAAAGGCTGAGCCAGTGGCAATTCCCGATTCAAATTCAAGTGCAGTGTAAAGTTTTAAACTGAAAAGGGCACTCCACTGATGCTTTTTGGTAAAAGTTTTTACAAAAATTGACTAAAATACCAAAAGTAATGACCTGACATGTAAACAGAATTATTAAACACACATTTATACAGTTTATCTACAAACAAAGCTGGTTTGGGAGTGAATTGAACGGAAGAGGCATGGAAGCTAGGTAGACATTTTGAAAACATAGAGGGAGCTAAATACACTGTAATTCTGAATGAAAATCTGCCTGACTCTGCAAAAGATTTGAGATAGGAGAAGAGGTTCACCATCATGACCGTGATCCTAAACATACAGCCGGAGCTGAAAACTAAGCTTAGAGCAAATTATATCCAAGTCTGAACCCAGATACAACCTAAAGATTTCAACTCATATGCTCATCCCAATCTGACTGATTTATTTTGCAAAAGAATGGGCAATAATATTTTGACTGTTTATGTACAAAGCTGTAGAGACATATCCCAAAACACCTGCTTTTGTAATTAAATACAAAAGGTGGCTCTAAAACTCCCTGAGTCAGCGGGACAGGATTATAAGCACATGACACACTTTTTAGATTTCTATTTATAAAAAAGTGAATTATTACAGGTGATATACTTCATGTTGGTCTATTATATAAAATAAAATAAAAATACATGAAATTTGTAGTTGTAGAAATGGCACTGTAAAGACAAGTGTAGTACTGAAAATGATGGATTGGTATTAACTCGAATCAATTACATCTCTGAAAATCTGTGAACTATGGCAAGAAATGTTCCAACCTTATAACTTTACATTTTTCCCCAAAGTAAAGTGTCCCGGAATGTGAATTCGGCAGGTTATATATTCTAACAGTAGAGTCTTCTGAAACAAGGTTCCTAAAGTAGTTCAAATGGATGGGAAATGACAGAGGTCAGGAACTGAGGAGGTCCTTGTCATATGTGACTATACCTTTGACCTCACATTCTCATAATAAGGGATAAGGACTCTGTTTTGTCACTCTGAGGTCAGGTGATAGCACAGCTGGCTCTGGCTAGGACAAACTGCACTGACTCTAAATAGTAGAAGAAAAATGATGGTATTACACATGAAGCAAACCTGTTTACATAACTGTGTATACACACAGTGATAAAGGAAAAACATATACCTCACATGTTGTCCTCGATAATCATTTCCCTTGAGAACCCAAAACCACATTTCTGATGGTTTCTTTTTTTTTGTCTTCCTAAGTCCCCTTAACATTTCAGCAGGCATGCATTTAAGCAAAGCAAAGGCCGAGAAATGAAGAGATGCCAAGCAGCCAAAAAGAGCATTACTCATCAGGTCATGCTCCACTGCACAAAACACAACCCCCTATATCACCATAACTGCCAACCAATGACAATTACAATTGAGATGGCTAGAACTAGAAGAGGGCTCTTTAATTTAACATCCAATTATTACAAGTTATCACCCTTTGATCAATGTAATATAACAGACAAGCAATGTTGCATGTGACACAAGAGATGGAGGCATTAATGGGGTGAGGTGGAAGGTGGTGGTAGGGTTGGTGGTGATGGTATAGGGATTGTTTTCTGTGACAGTAGAGTTGTGGAGGCAGTGGTTGGTGGGTGGGAAAGTATGCAAATACCAGATTGATAAATAAAGACCCTGCATTTTATGCCTTTATGAGTCACCAAACACCTTTACCCGAGAAACAGAAAAAAAAGAAAAAAAAACAATGACATTGTTGCATTGTTGTAACATATGTGCACCAAATGAAAGCAAAATGCCAGACAACATTAAAGTTACTTGTTAACCACATTTGGAAGTTCTTGTTTTTTTATTTGTATCTACATTTGTGCAACTGTAGCACTCAATTACATTGTTTCTTCTTACTCTTCTTACATTACTGTGCATTAATACCACAAGAACTAACCAATGGTATTAATGTAAGCAATAGCTCCAAATTTTGGGGGGCATGTTTCTACCAGCATTGTAAACTTTCTGCAGGTTATATAATGTATTTTTTGTAACTTTTGTTGTAACTTTTTTATTTTGGTGATAAAATGTGTGAGTATCTAATAGTGTTGTCTACATTTGATCATTATTTTGGTATATTAGTGCATCTTGGTAAAAAAAATATTAATTGTATTCTAAAACTGTTAGTACGGCGCCCTCTTCAGGTTAAAACTCTACATTGTACTTGAATTTGAATCGAGCATTGCTATTCGCTCTCCGGTGAGAGCTGACGTCAGCCACTTTGCTGCTGAGGGTTATAAAAGAAGCCGGGCCCCTTCCATGCCTCCCCCACAGAACCTCCCTACCCAAAAAATTAATTAAATTATGAAATCTTGTGCGAGTCTTTATTGACCTTACAGCAATCATTCCCTTCTTAAACTGAGCAGTTTTGCTTATTTGAACTGGTATTTTTATGACTCACTGAGGTTTGAAGCAATCTTTCTATTTGGCCAACATTTTTCTTTTTACTGGAAGCAGTTTTAAAGGGTTATTCTGTTTTTTTCAACCTGGATCTTATTTTTTGCAATTTCAAGGAGAATGTAATCATTTGGGGTGTTTGGGGCAGATTAAACCTTTTTTACAAGCGGCATTTGGACTGCCCCAAGCACTCCCGTTCTACGGACACAGCTGATCATGACTGGATGTATAAATACTGCCGAATGGCTCAAACTGGCTCCAAACTTCTCAGGGTAAGTGAAAAAACATAAAATTTGCTAAAAATAAGGTCCAGGTTGAAAAAAAAACTACCAACGGAATTCCCCTTTTACATTTAGGAATGGCCTAGTCAGCGTCTTGACTTAAATCTGATAAAGGGACAGAAAGTGATGGCAAAGAGTGTTTCTATTCTCAAACACATGGACCTATTCATAAGAGGTAGATGTCAAAATGCCGATGGAAAATAAAAACGTTGCTCAGAAGTTATAATAAGCATTTGATTTCTGTAATGCAAATAAAGAAATTTTCAATGATTATTGACATTTTTTTTTATGTGAATAAACTAATGCTCCTCTTACATTGAAATATCTTATTAGAGATACCTGCCTTATTTTGTATCAGAAAAAAGCTTCTTGGTTTAAAGACACAGTGTGTAGTTTTTACCTTTAATCTCTGGAAATATCCATCAAAATATTGTTGAAAATTAATGGCTGCTTCATAACATATAACCTTAAAAATTGGGTCTAATTACATGGGTGCGATCCTAGTGTATGGAGCCCACATATTGGACGCTGTGTTTCCCTCTCTGTGAGCTGATGTGGACAAAATGCCATTACAGATTTTTGAATATGCGGTTACATCCGTATCCCCGCATCCTCATGAGAAATTTAATGAAAAACTCAATGAACAGACTTTAAAAAAAAGAAACTAGAACTGCAAGCAGTTATTAAAGGGTTTCAAGCCCTACCCAGCCTGTCCGCCCAAGGACCTGCCTTCCCTGCGCAAACTCCTCCCTGATCGACATTAAAATGGGATCACCAAGTCTCTTGACATGTCAGTTTAGTTTATTAATAATTAGTAGGGTTCCCTGCCCTGAAAAAAAAAACTCCCTCCAACCCTGACCAACCGACCGACCCGATCCGAGATGCACCCAGCCCAGGTCGCTGTCCCTGCTTGGGGAGAGGTGCGCAATCTGCTGTTGTGTCCGAGCCTACATGCGACATGGACCCGCGTCAGAGGTAGATGTTCACGGAGACAATTAACACTGCAAGAAAACTAGAGTAAACATCGTCAAGAGTAAACAACATTATCTTAATGTAAATAACTGAAGGACCAGCAAACTCTAAGGAAACAAGCTGAGGTTGCATACTTTCTTCTGCAAAGTCAACAACTTTCACTGTCATGTTTCTTTGTTCTGTTTTGTTTTCAATCTAGCGCCAGTGACGAAGAAACTACCCTGAAATGTGTGATGTTTTCCATTGAATTCATTTCGTCTAACATTACAGTTTATTAATTTACAAAAATATCTGAATAATATGACTAATCTACAAAATGCTGAAAACCTTTGCCTTTTACTAATGTTGTTTTACACATTTACCTCTTCACTTGAAGAAAGAGTTTAATATACTTATCTTTTTGATGCGTATATTTGTCTGGAGGTTGAACTATCTGCCTTGTCGTAGTAGAAATTGAGCAATTGCGAATTTTGGCCTGTATGGCCATCTGTCGTCACTTGAACACAAAAATACCGCTTGCTTACAATGATTTAGGTAAGTCCTGCCCCCTATCATCATGAAACTACACACTGTCACTTTAATAACATTTATTTAAATCGATATGTGCCAGTGTATGTATAACTTTAGACTTAAGTGTATATCTGAACACATCTTTTGGTCAATGACCTGATGTAATCTGCTGGGATTCCTTAAACAGAATCTTTTTAAACTGGTTGGAATGTATGTATAATAGAAATGAAATGAATTTTCTTTTAATGTGCCTTAATGTCTGTTGTTAATCTAAACTGAATTGGTATTTTCATTGGTCTTTACAGTTAAGCTCTGTAAAATCTTCTCTATATCAATTCCGAACAAGTCTGCAAAAAGACATCCCAGCATCCGTACTATTGATTATTTTTGTGCCACAGCAATAAACCAGCGTGACCTGTGTTGGAATTACGTTGCCACTGGAGATAAAGCCATAAAACAACAGCCTGTGCCAATAAATGAGCATGTTTACAACACTGATGTATTTAACCTATAGAGATATTATTTCTGGGTTCCTAACAGGGCTTGACACAGACATGTACGGTTACCCAGGATTATCCATAAAGGTTGGTAACTTATTATAGGGGGATCATCGTTACCCTAACTACTGTTACTAATGAGCCAAATTAGTGCAGTGATGTGCATGATTCTCAGGACTGCAGTAATCATAAAGACTGAGCAGAAATGTACAGAGGGCCTTTACTGTCTCATGGAAGCTGGAAACCAGCCAGAATTCAGCAAACTTTATCCCCTTGCATTAACTGGAGAATATTAGAGGCTGTAAGCCTCTCAGAACATAAAGTAAAACAAACATACTTGACTCTCTATGGAAAAGCATGGCAAAGATGACTAAAATCCACTTAGTAATTAATTAAATCTGCATATCAGTATTAGCAACCATTAGCATAATGTGTTAATGCTGAATATACAGCTCATATCCGCTTTCCAGATTGATCTGAGGTATAAATCAGAGTGGAATAATCAAAACAGGGCCTTGAAGCCTTCAAATCCTAATTAAAATATATATGCAAATTAATCTGGATTAATGTATAATTTATGTAAATTATGACTTCGCTTTTAGCATTGTTATTATGTCAATTTAGTAAAAGTGGTCAGAAGAAGCACAAACAATGCAAAAATGATAAAGTTTCTATTCCATTTTATTTTTATTCTCTCTTTACCCTTTTCTCACTTTCACTGTGATTTTATCTTCCTCACAACCACACTCTGAGCTCACTGGCAGATTCCTTCAGCATTTCAATCGAGCGCTAAAAATAACCATCTTTTCTTTTATTCACACTGGCTTTGCTATAATGCTGCCACTCTTGGCGGGCAGACCAGAGGTCAATCCATTATTTCATCGGTGCGGCTACAAGCCAAACACAGAGACACTGTACCTCTCTCACTCTGATGTGTAATCTTCAAACAGATTTTGTCATTCCATATAGTTTTTTCTTTTTCATTTTAGAAAGAATATAATTATATGTTTTTGTAAATTAAATACATATAATTACATATAATTACATATAATTACATTTTATCTCACTTTATAATCCTACAGTCCTTGAAAAACATTGTCCTCCTTACATATTTGTTCTGTTTGTAGTTTGATGTTTAAGATCATGAAACAAATTTCAATATCATGCAAGAGAACATGCCAATAATAGAGTCAATACAAAGAGCAGTTTTCAAATTATATTTTAATTTATTAAATCAACCTGACTCTGTGTGAAAAAGGAATCAGTTTTACTTACCGCATCCAGTTCTGATTAGTATCCTGTAAAATAATCCCTTTAACCTGTAGGATAAGAGGAAGTCGGCCTAAAACATCTCAAAAAGCAATAAATCATACTTCAACCTAAAGAAATTCAAGAAAACATGAGTAGTTATTTATATGCATCAGTTTGGAAATTGTTTCAAAGCAATTTCCAAGGTTTTGGGACTCCTGCAAACCACAGTGAGAGCAAAGGTCCACCAATTAAGAAAATATGGAACACTGGGGAAACTTCACATGAGTGGCTCATCAAACAAGTTTAATCCAAAAGCACAGCAATGACTCATCCAGGTCACAATAGTACATGGAGCAACATCTAAAGCACTCCAGGCTTTACATGCCAAAGTTAAAGTCAGTTTTTATAGGCCAAAGCCCAATGTCATGTATAAAAAAAATAAAATAAAAATAAAACTCTTGATGATCCCCAAGACTTTTCATTCGGGAAAATATTCTGTACACTAAGACCAAAGTGACCTCTAAAAGGTTTGCATCCCATTACTTCCGGTGTCAAACTAGTACAAATTTCAGAAAAAAACAACAACTTCACATCATTAACATGAAAAAGCGTGATGTTTTTTAGCTGTTTTATTGCTTGTGGACCTAGATGACTTGCAACCATTATATGAACCATGAGTTCTGCTTTTAAACCTGAAGGACAAATTTCCTCCTATGAGTTTGTGACTTTAAACCGCAGCTCAATGATGAATAGAACATTAACAAATTAGCCTCTAAAGATATCCCCCAAAAATAAAAATCAATAAATCAATAAATAAAATTATATTTTTTCTATTTTATATGATTTATTTTCCAGCAGGCGTCAGGTGCAGAAAATTTTTTTGAAGGGTAAGAATCCATACCCTCCGTTTAATAAACCCCAAAAAATGGACATGTTGCAAAGTGCAAACTGATAGCCTGAGCAGGCTTATTTCTGCACCTGACCCCTGCTGGGCTCTGTAGAATTATTGTACTGCATGACCTTAAATGGACTGTTCATTTTTTTAAAAGCTCTCCAATATGGCTGAGCTAAAATAATTATGCCAAAATTCATCCAAAGCCATTGTTATTAGCTGTCAGAAAGTAATTATATTCAGGGTAGTTTAGTTGTTTTTTTCCCATTCAGTCATTATTTGAAAAATACATTCAGGTTTTCTTTGTCTCATTTTAAAGATAGTTTAATTAAAACAAAGCAATAACAGTGGAAGACATCTGTAAGGGGACAAGTGATATTTAACAGCACAGTACATTGCTGATGGAGGTCTAAATTTAAGTGCATATTAGGCCTTTGTTTCATTATGACACCAACAAAGCTCAGTATTTATAAAGTCTAATGTTGCAAATCAGCTGATCCATGCTCATTTCAGTAAGATAGATGCTACTAATGTTTTGGCATGCATTACTTTATTGCAGCATGACACCACTCCCCATGCTTTAATTTCCATAGAGCTGTGGCACTTTATTCTCCGCTGGCAATAATGTGATTCTTCCTCAGAAAAAGATGAAAGATCAATATCCTCTCAAGGCTGCGAACCGGGGAGGGGGAACAGGAAAAATAAGACCATCCACTTCATTCCTATTGATATATGTCTGCGTAAAATGGTGTGGATGATAATGAAATTGTTGAAAATGTACAATTTATGTGTCGATGAGTTAGGTTCTGCGTAGTTTTTACCGTATTCCCCACAGGCCATTGTCAAACCAAAACCATTAGCGTGTTCAGAGGGTAACATTAACCTTTTTATGCAGGCTTACCAATAGCTCATCACAGCTAAAGTCTTGCCATCCCATGCTTTTAAATACTACTCTTTTATGAGGCCAGCCGTCTCAATGGCCTTTAAAACATATATATGCATTGTATAAATGGTCATTGATAAAGTCAATCATCTGCAGCATTTTCTGACAGTATCCTTGAGTTACAGCCAATCATTTGTTTTTTGCTTCCCTTTCTCTGAGGGGCCTGGAGGGGTCTGGGTGCTCTCTCCTTAAAGACATGAGGCTTTTTCTACAGCCATCAGGGAGGCATCATTGTCTCTAAGAGCATGTCACTTTTCATGTTTGGGTCAAAAGCTTAGAGGACAAGATAGGCACTCACTGAGACAATCAGGGTAAAAGTATTGATCTATGTGACTGCTGCCAGTCTGTCATTAATACTGACTGGATAGGATTAAGAAAAAATGTACAAAAACAGTAAAATCCCAAAATGCTTTCTTAGAGGACACCAGATATTTTCAAGTGATGATCCGTGATGCTATTATCATCAATATTTTTCTTACCAGTGGGAGTAAGATTTCATAACCCAGTAAGTTCAGGGGTAACAGCTTGATTTAATACATTTGAATAATTTTAAACAACATAAACTGAAAATGTATGGAATATAACTTTGTAGTTTGAAAAAAATACCCCACTTTCTCAACATACCATTATTAAGATTGTATACCATGAAAGCATCATTTTCAATTTTTTTTGGTTAGGGTTTGATTAGCCAAAATCAGCAAAAATAGGGGTTCATTTCCCTCTTCTCTTCTTGTTACAACAAATTAAAAGTAATTTTAATACAATTATAAAAACATTCCAATACGTTAAAAGTTTTCTATTTAAGGAATCCCAGCAGATTGCACTAAGTCGTAGACATGAGGTTGTGCCCAGAACAGGCAGACTCCAACCACAGCAATCCTTCAGTGATCCCTCATGATGCAAGCATGTAGCGACAGTGGAGATGAATAACTCCCCTTTAACAAAAAGAAACCTCCAGCAGAACCTGGCTCGGTACAACCGGTCATGTGCCACGACCGTCTGGGGGGTCGAGAGGACAGAGAAGAGA
The DNA here is from genome assembly GCA_028564705.1 of Apricaphanius iberus. Taxonomy (NCBI): domain Eukaryota; kingdom Metazoa; phylum Chordata; class Actinopteri; order Cyprinodontiformes; family Aphaniidae; genus Apricaphanius; species Apricaphanius iberus. The sequence goes on along the minus strand of JAPXFQ010000622.1, from coordinate 3,718,879 downwards.
CACAAAAAGCATAAAGGAACTGATGTAAGAATACTTTATATATTAAAGAAAGTGAAAGGTTGACAACAGAACATGGAGGAAGATCATTCACCAGGAGCATCAGCTGAATCAATGCTCCCCATCAAGGGACAGGATGTTTCTGATTTTAGCAATATACCGCAGGTGAAAGAAAGAAATCTTGATAACCTGTTCAATATGGCCCGACCAATCGCAATCAATGAAATTCATCTAAATTGTGGGCTGCGATAAAATGCTTTACTTTGCTCATAAAATAAAATAATATCTGAAACCTGTATGTCATCTCTTCTAATGGTGTCTTAGCTAACCTCACATAGCTTTTATCAGAATATCAAATACCCCCACTGACTGTGCTGACATCACAAATCAGTGGATTTCGGTTCACAGGCATTTGAAAAAATTACCTTAAATACTATAGAGTTGATTCTTAAAATTCTTCTGAACTTCTATTGAATAAACACATTTTGTTTCAACAAATGAAATATATCACTAAATGGAATGGGAAAAAAGGGCAGGAAAGGATATTTTGGATATGCTTAAACCATTATCTAAATATCTTAAAACTGAAGACGCCTGTGGCAGATAAAAATCAACAAGGAGACGGTAGATTCGTTGTAGAATCACCAATCAAGCAACTGGATCAAACAGACCAGCAGAAGCTAAAGCTGACATTTCTGTGCATTTATTTTCATTGGTCTGAATGTTTTCACATTTTCAGTTTAACATTATATTCATTTGGGGTTGGTGAAATTGTATCACTGTTATATTAGTGCTAATGCCAGAATTGTGAGAATTTAGTACATTATCTCTCTGCTTCTATGTGTGTGTATGTTAGAGAATTTCCTGTGTCTGCGGTCTGCCTCCCTGTGGGTTTGTGGGAGCTTATGTCAGGAGGTTGATTGTTGTGGAGGTGGTGATCGCGGCTGCGACGGTCCTAATGAAGGTGTGCGTAATAAAATCACTGCACTTGGGTCCTCGTCTGTGCCCCTCCTCCCGCAAACTCCATCTGATTGAAAATGGAACAGCTGTGATGATTTAATTTACATGTTAATAACCAACAGGCCTCCAGAAAATCGTCCAATAAACGTCTTTTTATTACCGCCTGTATCTCCTACGACACAAGGGAATGAGTAGGAGAGGGAAAGAGGGTGTGAGGGAGAGTGGGGGATGTGTGTGCGGAGAAAGGCGACTGTAATTAATTGTTTAAGTGATTTTATTAAAACAAAAATGATCTGGTGGAGGTGTGTGTGGAATGAGGATAGACCACTGGGCAGTAAATAGCATCAGTGGGTGACATTGTTGGGGGGTGATGATGATGATGAGCGTGATTATGTTACTGTGTGGGAGTGTGTGCTGTGATGGTAGAGTGATGTTGACAACTGTGTCTTATATCCAAGCTTAGATGTGAATTCTTTCACATTTAAGGGATCTTAAGAAGCTAATTTTCTTGTAGCTTGGAATATTTTAGACTTCTTCAGTCAAGGTGCTGTTAAAAGAAACTGGCAATACAGAAGATAACTCTCCCGGTGTCACCATTTAAAACCAGAGTAGTTGGTAGCAGAAGCTGAAGCTAGCAGTGGGTCAAAGAAGGGCCTTCTACTGAACAGCTCAACTCTCTAAAAGCTATACAGGTTCATGTGAATGCTATTTTATGAACCTTAAAAAATTGCCATGTTTACATTTTTGAGGAGTCATTTACACAAAAAACTTGTTAACTTAACAAAAATGAAGGTGGTTCACCACCAATATTCTTCATATGTGAAACATGAACCAAGAACAATAAGTAGAGTGTTTCTATTTAGAGAAACTGCCTTAAACAGTCTATAAAATAAGTGTACGCAATTTCAACATTTTTATTTTCATATTTTTTTGCTTTTCTCGTTTTAGGTAGTTGCCCTGAGTCAAATTACTTTACATGTTCTATTCTCAGTTTGTGTTTTTAACAGGAATATAATTAGTTGTGCGTGGTCTCTAACATCAGTCTACCTGTATATGTACTTATTTGCTTATCTAAAGATGACCACAGAGTGCAGACGTGCCAATGGTTTATAGGTTCATAATACAATATTTGCTTTTCCAGCACAATCTAATTAACAATGTAATTAATTTAGGGCTCCTACATAGATAGATAGATAGATAGATAGATAGATAGAGAGAGAGAGAGAGAGAGAGAGAGAGAGAGAGATAGATAGATAGATAGATAGATAGATAGATAGATAGATAGATAGATAGTGTTGTATTTTACTTTTTTGGGGCTATTTTATATACAGTTAATCATTCAGAGGTAAAAGTCTGTTTTATATGATTCATGGTTGTAAAACACATTCTTACCAGTATTTTAATTGGGGTACGCTTTTAAGCAATAAAACTCTTAGGTAATTTACTGCATGCTGTAAAACCAGGATGTCTGTAGATTAGGATGTGTAGATTAGGAAGCCAGATGTAGGGAGGACGGACCATAAAACCATGAAACTCAGAATGAACTTTTGACTTGGATCCAGGAGGAGGACACTTCCATCTTATGAATGCATAATTCTGGACGGACCAGTGGATGTCAAGACACTTTTTAAAAACGTTCTGATTGGAGCAGATTCCGAGGGAGAAGAGACGCCCAGATTCTGGGAAGTTTTGGATGTCTATAAAGTTATGGCATGAAAAACCAATCGTCGTCAGATGTTTATCTGGCCCAGAGAAAATGGGCATGTTTCTCTGTAAAACTGCAATTTCTTAATCTGTTTAAAATAAAACTGAGAACTGGAAATTGGCTCCTTGTCTCTGCTTGAACATGCACTGAATTATTTTTTTACAAAAATTTAATTCTACAATAGATAGATGGATGGATGGATGAATGGATGGATGGTTGAATGGATGAATGGATGAATGGATGGATGGTAGAGCCTCTGTCCGGCAATTTTAGCCAGCACCGAAATGTGTGTGGTCCAGGACAGATCATCCGTGATATTAACTCCCAAGTATTTGTAGCTGGTCACTCTCTCCATCAAAGTCCCGTTGATGTTGACAGGTGTGTAGCTGTTCTTCTCCTTCCTACTACGATCTCCTTTGTATTGGACACGTTTAGGTCCAGGTTGTTACTGTTACACCAAGTAGACAGCTTTCCTACCTCTGTTAGATAGGCAATCTCATTGTTATGATATAACAACAATATAAAGCACTTTTAAATGGAACTCAACTTCTGATCCCATTTGTTGGTCCACTGTCTATGGATTTAATGGCTATTTTTAAAGATAACAGCCTATTTTCTTGTCCATGGTTTGTAAAGCTGTATTAGAGTTCATACACATACATTTGTTGAGCAAATCTGGTTTTCTGATAAAAATACAAGTCTGATTTTTACAAACAGCTCTTTTGGTGTATCAGAGGAAATTCTGCGTAGCACAGTTTCAAAACTAGCAAAGCATAGCATATTTTGAAAATGGGTAATAAAATGTTATAAACATTTAATGTCATTCATTAATGATTGAGTTGACTAAATGCTGTCCATTAAAGTAAAGTTACCAAGCTTACATTCGGTTGACTTTATGTGACTGATACTGGTTATTGGGAAATACCTATTCAAAGAGTACAAATCTGCTTTGCTCTCAGTCCCTAGCTGTCAATTTCAGCCTCGAGCAGGATGCAATTCTTTTTGCTCTTCATGTTTTTTTTTAGGACAAGACAGCATAGTACTTGTCCTATGTTCTATCAAAATCATGAACCATATCTAGCTACATAGTATGATCCTTTTTGCTGTCTTTGGAGTGGATCCCATGCTGCTTTTTGTGGATTAAGATTGCTTGTTGGAAATAAATTCTTCAGCACTGTGAGTACTGATTCAGTCTTCAGTGCAGCTTTACTGGGGGCTAAATAATTCTCTGTCATTAACTTTTATTGGCCTCCTGAGCAGAGCTATTACATCAAGGCTAAGGCACTGATAGCAATTCAAGATTTGTTGAAGTTTTGCTTCTTGTTTGCTGGTTTTCCGCTATGATTTAAACTGCCACATACCCCCCCTCCCACTTCTCATTCCACCTTTCTGTTTCAAACCACCCAGGGAACCGAGAATTCCTTCCCATCCATGGAGAATAGAGGACGAGAAATAGGGGTTGAACCAGGGCTCCCTGTGCTCATCTTTCCCACCCCCTTTTCATTCTCCTTACCCCTCCTTCACACCATGTCCTCAGAGAGGTGGCCTTGCCACAGTGGCCATTCATGTCATTGTCAGTGAAGCCACATGGCCGCGTCTCCATGCTTCTCCTGGGACACGAGGAGTTTTTGGGGTGCACAAAGACAGGGCTCTCACTGGGTGGGAACAGTAATTAAAGAATAGAGGAGAAATAGAAGCAAAAAATATAAAGAGAAAGAACAAAAGACAAATGAACAAAAGGAATTCCAGAATAGGCTAGGAGGGGGAAGCAGCTTAAGGTCCATGCAAATCATCTGGGAATATTGCCTTCTAGTGTACAGCTCTGCACAACAGCTCAGTGGTGGGATCTATTAATGATCCAAATACCTCCAAGGCATTCTACAACCACTCACTTAGAGTGCTGTGGTTGTGGGTGGGGGATAGGCGAGGGGTTTGCAGTGCTGCACGTTGTTTTAGGGAAACTTGGAATTTCAGCCCAGCATCATGAGCATCTTTGTTACCTCTTTGATCACTGGGTGTTCATTTTATTGACTTGGCTCACTGCTGGTGTGTGACATTAGAGAACACAGGCTAGCTAGGGTTGGCCTTACCCTCTGAGATTTGACACAGTCAGAGCTGTAATGCATTTGGAGCCCTGAGGCCTTGTCATGCCAAGATGGAAAGCCAACCCACAAAAAACACCTAAAGCTGTTTACCTTTCCATCCTTAAAGCAAAGAAATCCGACTGTGACATTGCAGAAAAGCTGCAAAAGAGCTTGATTTATGCAAATAGAATATTGTTTAGAGGGCGTTAAAAAAAAGCAAAACATCCTCCTGCTATGCAGCATTTGCAGCTGAGACTGCCAAGGGAGGGTGCATACAGGCGGGGGGGATCGGGCAAAGATAGCAAAGGAGGAGACAGAAGGTAAGCAATGATGTCTACGTGTAGTACATTCCAATATGGCTCACCGAAAAGTTCTGGGGTGGTTCCCAGGAAGAGGCAACTTTGGAGAGGTAAAAGGTCACTGTATATGGACAATGACGGCGGTTCAGCGTCTATTGATGGGGAGGGGCCAGGGGCATTGTGGGGAGGGCACCGAGTTGCTCTCACTGCCAGTCATGGCAGTGTAGTATTTGCATGGTCTGCCAATCACCTCAGAAAGGAATGCACTTGGGTCAGGAGGGGTCAGGCAGGCGGAGCCGAAGACAGAGGGAACACAACAAGCCCTGACGCATCAGGGATGATGGGGTAGAGTCTGTGCACGCATCTGTGTGATTGTCTGTTGCTCCTGCAGAAAGAAAATTCAACTGCCAAGCAAGTAATAGGTCTCTTAACTCTTATCATGTTACATAATTTCCTATTAAAGCATCTATCTTGTACCACATGATGCACATACTATAGTTTATGCTTTCTTTTAGTATGGTTGTTTAAAATGACTCCTCATATAAGACCATAACATCAGGAAAGAAAACTCTTTAGCCATGAAGCTCTTTTCACTTCCATCTTAAAGTTTGCGACAACTCCGGCGAGGCCCACAGCTCTCCCTAACCAGCCTCACCTCGTCACTGTGACCGTGAGCGGTTCTGTGAAATGGAAGGAGGAAGAAAGCAAATTGTTTGTGCCGTGGGCCTTGACAGGAGGCTACAGAAGCCCAGTATTAGCAAAGGATAAAAGTAATGGGATTTGTAGTGGGGAGGCAGTGTGTGTCGCAGAGGTGCTGTTGATGGGTGATAGGGGTGAGTTGCCGCCTTTAAAAGCTGATAAGTATCTATGTGGGAGAGGAGGACAGAGAAAAGGGCAGCCAGCAACAGAAAAAGATAAGTACCTCCTCCTCTAACTGCACGCTGTATCTTTATCACTTGTTAACCATGTATTCGGATTCTGTCCCCCATCAAGATTGGAATACCAGTATGTTAAATCTGCTTTATCTGTAAACTTTAAATATACGAACACATAAGAATAAGAATCCCCCCCCCCCCCTTGAACTTTGTTCACAATTTTCTCTTTTTACAACCACTAACTTCAATAGACTTAATAAGATGTTATGTGGTATACCAAAATGAAGAAGTTGCCATGTTGCAAAGTTGAAACAAAATGATTAATGGTTTTCTTTTGCCTAACTGCATTGACCAGTTCTACATGGTTAAAGGGGCTGTGTTGCTTTGGAAAGTTGTTTGATCCCACCTTTCTCTTGTCACATGCTAACGTGCTCCAATGCCAAGTGATTAGTACCAATTCACCTGTTAATCTATGCCCTGGTGCATAAATGTGATTTTGTGAATGTGGCTCTAATGCAAATTGGTTTGAGTCGTCAATAAGACCAGAAAAGTGCTAAATAAATTCAGATAAGTGAACTTAGTGATTAGAAAACATATTAAATTAAAATTATTACAAAATAGGAAAAAAAAGGTTTTCCTAGAGCTAACTGTAAAGATTCTGATGTACAATATTTTTCTTTGACAGTATTAAACACAGCAGTAATATTATCTTGCTATGTCTCTTTATCCAGCATCAAGTGCCCTGAAAACTGTAAGGCCAATTTACTCAATGAGTGGGTGTCTTAAATTTACGCAACATGAAACTTTCTGACTAGGACATTTAGAGAAGTTGCTGCTTAAAAAAAATAATTAGAATGCAATACAATACAAACATTTAAAAAAATGTATATGTAATAACGCATAATTTATCTGACGGTCATAAATTGTAAAACAATACTAAATACCTGTTGCCTGATTTGTAACTTGCATCAGCCTGTTTGTGTGTAACTTTTGGTACTTGAATATGCAAAACATGAATTATAAACCATAAAATACATTTCGTGCTTAACTTGGCATACTTTCAATTGTGTGTTCAAATGTACACACAAATATCAAGAAATTACAAGTACTAAATACATTCAAACATGCACAATTTTAAATTACAGTAACTTAAAAGTAACTTCTTATTCAAAATGGCTCCTATGCATTGCAATAGTTAAATACTTTTGGACCAATTGCATGAAATACACAGACAAAAACCACAATTGCGCATTGATCAAGGGGTTTTGAGACTCCTTTCACATCTCCAGATTTTTGTATACAATATGCGTTTAAATGCTGGTAGAATGCTGGGTCATCCGAGTTTCTTATCACTTTCCCTCTGAACAATATACCACTGTGCATTACCACATTTAAATAGAAGCTGGAAAGAAAGCGCTAAGTCATCCAAAAACACTCAGGACTATACACAAACATAACCTAAAGTGTCACAACATCAAACCATCTTACCATCGTATGAACAAACACACTGTCAGTTGTTCGGCTGCTGACTGTGTCTGAGCCGAGGCTGCCGACATCCACACATCTGGTGCTTTCAGGGCTTCATGGGAAATCCTATACACTACCCATTTGTATATGGTTTCAAAACGAATGATTTAATATTCAATATAGAAAACTCAGTTTCAATTTAGTGTCAATAATTCCCAAGCTAATACATTGGATTTCAAATTAAGCAAATTTAGATTACATTTTTAGAAACATGAAATCAAGTTGAGCATTTATGATAACATCTTAATAATGTAAATACCAATCAAATTTCTTTAGAATTTTTTTTGGGATGGCACAAAATTCTGCTCATATATGCATATTTAAACAATTTTTTAATTTCTAAAAGTGACATCTTTGTCACTTTCACAGCAAGGTTAGAGGGTAATTGATAAGAATACTCAGAGAACCCAGCATCCGACCAGCATTTAAATGCATCATGTAAGCACAAATCGTGAGATGAGTATCAAAACCCCTTGCAGACTTGTAACTCTGATCTGTGCGTAATTCGGTTTTTTGTCTGTGTATTTCAGGCGATTGGTGCACAAGTATTTAACAATTTCTATGCGTAGGAGATATTTTGAAAAGTTAATTTTAAGTTAGTGTAATTTGAAATGGTGCATTTGTAAATGTATTTCGTCATTTCTTGACATTTGTGTGTACATTTGAACTTACAGTTGCACGTGCCCGAAGTTACGCACAAAATGTATTTTACGGTTCACAAATCAGGTTTTACACATGCAAGTACTCAAAGTTACACATAAAGAGGCTGACACAAGTTACAAATCAGGTATTAAGCACACACAGATGTTGAGTCTATTTTCTGTCCATGATACAACGTCTGAAAGAAATTATTCTAGGATACAAGTTGACAGAACCAAAAGCAATTTCATTCCGATAGTGGCCAAAAAAAGGACACGGACACTATCAACAGTAAACATAAGGAATTAAAGGTGTTGTGTAAAAATCATGCTTGTACCTTGCTTACATTAGGTAAACTACTCAATAATTTAAACTGCTTTATAACTTTTAAGAATAGCATACATTCTATTTCTCTACTGATCCAATTATAACACTGAAAAAAAGAGAAACAATAGAAAATTATTTTTGTCAAACTAATTATTAAACGAGTAGTTATTATAAATGGAAAGAATTAGACTGATGTAAAAAAATATCAGAGTTAAATAAACCTATGTCCAACCTAATATTGCCAATGTATACTAGGTTTTAAGTTTTAAATATTTCTGTCAAAAAACAATGAAATAATTTAAAGCTTATCATTTCAAAAGGACATAAGCACTAACTACATGATCCCATTTAAAATCAACTTGTATAATCAACTTGTATAATTGACTTTCATAATGGTTTTAATCTAGTCTAAAGTTCTCTAGCAAATCAGAACCACTTTTCAATATCACTCTGAAAAAAATGCTTTGCATAATTTTTTTATTTTTTATTTTTTTATTTTTTTTAAGAAAAGGTTTAAAGCTAATTAAATAATCTGTGTATGGTGAGCTCAGCAAAACCTGACATTTTCAGTAAAGTCTACAGAAAATATTTTCCCGGTGGAAGATTCTGGTCAGTTTTTCCAATTTTGTAATTATTGACTAGTGAATAAGAGGCATCATAATCTAACCACTATATCGCTGTCACAAATTTACATTGAAAGAAAAATGCTTGAAGTAGACAAATGTACATGGTTAGACTGTAGCTCACAGCTGATCATCCAGGTTGGCTAGAGTCATACAGGACTCTAGAGTGGGTCCAGTCCTCTTCAGTATTTATATTGATGCCTAATATTATGTGTGTGCAAAATGCAATATTATCTCATCTTGTCCATAAACACAATATTAAACATGGTTTGTTGAGAATTATAACTATCTGCATTAGATCATCTTCAGATGAAACAAAACTTTTTAGATTGGTGAACCACATATTAGCTATATATGTTTTCTTATGTTTTATGTTTATAACTTTTCAACATGTAGTTAATGTGCAGATATGTGCACACTGGATGCCCTTTTTATATCAGGTTCATGGTCTTCTGAGTGAAACTAGCTTATTGGATAACTGGGGAACATTTACATTTAACCTATTTATACTATTAAGTGTTAAATTTCTCTTTTGTTAAAAGACACAAAAATATAAGTATTGTTTTGCTAAGGCATTATGTATAAATACAAATATGTGTTTAATTTCTAATTTCATAAGAAAAATAAGAAAAAATGATTAGCTTTGGGAGAACAACTGTAGAAACTGTAAAATAAATATTTGCAGTGGCTTTATTTAAAAGGATAAAATATTAATCGCTCAGAATAAAAAAAAAAAACCCCAAACTGAGCACAAATCTTTCTATTTTGTAGACAGTTAATAAGATAGTTAAATAAATATTTTTACATTCTCTTAAAAGGTTACCTTGAGCATTAAATTGTAATTTTCCATTACCTAGACTTTCTCCCCCATTGCAACACTTTCAGCCAGTTAAAGCAATAGATCAAAACTTAGACTACACAAAGTTAACAGGACATCCTGGACAGGAGGAAGTTGAGGTTCTGCGGAGTCAAGCAGTTAGTGTGGGTGTGAAAGCTTTGCAACAAGTTTCCCGCTCAGCTCAGTGTAAGATGGTCACCGCAGCAGCTTCTGAAGAGATAGAGAAATGTGTGCTGTCTATCCTGCTCAAATCATAAATCAAGAATTAACGTATATATAATGCCCTTTAGCTTGTAAAATATACGTGAAATTATGGTTTTGTAATTTTGTATGTGCAAAGTAAAAAAAAAGAAAAAAAATGGAGCCTAAACACGGTGATTACTTTGTAATAGCAGATGAGGCTGGTTTAATCAAAGATTCTAAAATGTTAATTTTATTTCTTCCAGACACATGCAGAGTGCAGCTCTGCCTTTGTGCTGCTCAGCTTCAGCCACAAACTTAAAACATTGGCGCTTTTCGCCACAAAATATCATCCTTGTTAAATTAAAGCTACAAAAGAACCCTAAACCCATACTTTTTGAAAAATATACAGACATGTTATTCTTTGCATTTGAAAATACACATACTATCAGCGAATGTTTAGAAAGAGAGTTGAGGGAAAAAGGAAAAAAAGTGAAAAGGCAGCAGACTCTCATATTGACTCAGCGGGCACTATGGCGCGCAATTAGTCCAAACTACAAGGAGAGGGAAAAGGAGGGAGGGAGTGAGATAACCCCCCAAAATAAAAAAAAAATAAAAAAAAACTGTCTGTGGAAAATTTGGAGAACTTCCCAAAATACACAAACTTTCCCGATGAATACATTTCTTTGGTATGCCGTAATCTCATATGGCTGGCCTTTTCTGAGCCCCTCCGTGAGACTTCTTTCTCCTCTCCTTGCAACTTTCCAAGCTCCCCAGCCCCCAGGCCTCACCAGTCTACTTCACAGTCTGGCCTAGTCTCAGGCCCCCTAGCCCCAGCCTTCACAAAATCCCCTTCCAAAACCCACTGTCCACACATGGCAATCATTAGGAAACTCTCTTAAAGAGCAACATTATACCACCAATTGCAGCCTTGCATGAAATTTTGATCACTTAAACCCATCTTAAAGAAGCAGCAGCCACTTTTTGCTGCACGACATTCTTTTCTCTCTCTCCATGAATGGTAATGCACTTACCTCTCAATAGTAACCCCCACTTTCTCATTGTGCCAGCCCAACAAAGCCAAATGAGGCTTGTAGCACTTAGGAAAAGCAGTACCAATGAGGGGCCCTCTTTAAATAAACCTTGTGGCAAAAAAAAAAATAGCATTGTGATTATGCATTGGTTAGTTTAACGCCATTTTATGCTGCATTTACTTCACTTGTGGTGAAATACAAACATAAACAAATGCTGGTGTAAAATATTCCTTCCTTTTCCTCACAAATCTCCAAATCTCACCGGTAAATTAGCCATTACTTGAGCCTTGCTGCAGACACGAACAATATAACCGCTGATATACAGAGTTAAATTGCACCTACAGAGGAGACTCAGGAGAAGAAAGCGAGACACAAAAATCCCATGGGGTTTGCTCGTAAACAATGATTAAGGCACCTCAAATAGTGCCTTGCCCACTCTTTGCCACTCACCTCGCACTACCACCTAATTAGCTGGGGCTTTGCTTTTACTGCTGGCTTTAGTGTCGTAAAATTAACACGTTTTGCAAAGAAGCCGGAATGGACTTAAACTGTGGTGTGGATTTAACAAGGGTGAGGCTGTTTGTCTAGCATAAAAGAGAGTGAACAGTCCCAACAGGCCAACAATTCCAAAGTTTCAAATAGGGGAAAGGAAATGATGTGATTTGGACTCCATGTGGAGCCATTTATCCAAGGGAATACATTATGGAACGCCAAAGCTCTGGAGGGCCCCACATGGCCCTCAGACAGACCTGGTGCCAGAGAAACAGCTTACCCTTCCTTGTTCCCAGCAGATCCATAGGATTGAGGCAAAAGTGGATTTACTGAACTCTTCCCCTTCCATTCATTTTTGTCTACAGACTATTCTCAATCTGACCAAGTAGGGGACTGAGCTTGGATGGGCTCAACTTGCAAAAATGTGCACACCCCTTAAACCTTTTCACATTTTGGAAACATAAACATAAATGTTGTTTGCTTGGATTTTGCTTGACAAAATAAAAAACATGCATACTGCCAACTGTAATGAAAAGGAAGACCGGTCAGCAGGAGCCACATGAAATTCTAAGTTGTTGGGGGAGTCAAATATTTGAGTTGGGGTCGGTCAACAATTTCACACAACCAGGAGAACTTACCTTATTTTTATACCTGGCTTTGGTCATATGCAACCTTCCAGTTAGCCCCATCCATATTCCCATCAACTCTGACCACTCCCTCTGTTCATCCCCAAACCATGATGCTGCTACCAACATGTGTCACTTGTGTATATTATCAATCTGTCCATCACACTTTTTTTATTTATTGCAGGCTTAGAAGTGTTTGTCTCATCGTATATTTGCACAAGCAGCACAGCAATTTCTTAATGTTGTTAATTTCATTAACAAATGAGAATAAAAAAAATGGATTCTGATTTAGAAATGTAAGAGTGATGGGTGGTTAAAATAATAATCTCTGCACTTTCAGATCACTATTGAAAAATTAAAATGGTGTATAATTTTCTTTTCCATTGACAGTTGTGCACTAGCTAATCTTTACTTACTTTTTAGGTGATATTAAATTTTGCTATGAAATTTAAGCATTTAACACAACTGAAATACATATGGTGCCCTGACCTTTGGCTTGCAGGTTTCATGATCCACAATTCTTTTGTTTGTTTTTGGTTTACCATATTGTGTTTTTAAGGACACATTTTTCTCTCTTTGTAATTACTCCTCCTGCTTATACTGGCTATGACGGCAAACTTCTCTTATTGTTGTTACTGTTGTTTTATTGATTTTATTCTTTTGTGTTGTTGACATCAGCGTCCCGAAGTGACTAAAGATGGAAATTAGCCATAGGCTATAATCTTGCATATTTACATGTACATGTTTATTACTATGTATTTTCCTGGTTGTAAATAAATAAACAAAAAATAAATAAACTCAAACTGGTCTGGTATGTATAATTATATTTAGATTCAATGAAGTCTGTGGCTGTAGGATGGCAAAATATAAAGATGTTCAGTAGGTGTGAATATTTAATACTCTCCAAACACTACTTTTGCAACGACTGTAGACTAAACAAAAGGATTCATAGTCAGTGGCTTTGGTGTTGGAGGAGTTAATCTGGTATAAGAATAGAAGGAATCTGATTCACAGTGAAACATTCACCATACAAAAAGCAATCTGAATATAATAGTTATAAGGTCTGAAGCACTTAATGCATTCTTGGAAGTGGAATAATTTTGAATCCTGATCACTACACCGGGGATGCCTAGGAAAAACATGGGTTGCAGGAAAATACTTAATTTACATATACATGTGGGGAATTTAAGACATACAGTATAATGTTGGGGAGGGTATTCCAAAAGAGAAAGAAAAATATTCATAATCAGCATATCTAAATTACACCAGACTCAGATCTATGGTTATCCCTCTTTAACCTTTTTGGATAATTCTTCAGATTGGCTCTTTTTTTATATATATATCAAATAGTCAAACATTACTTGGCCTATTCTATTTCCCAAATATTTTTTTTTCTTTTCTGTCTGGCTGCATATTAAGAGGCAGAACGTCGTTTGGAATGCTGGTTTCTATTTTTGAAATGTTCTGAAACGATGTTTGCATACATTTGCATAGCCAAGTGCAAATTGAGCCATGAATATGCAAATGCAGAGCTGATGTCTGTGGCAGCCTCCGCTCTGCCAGGTTTATAGAGGAATTCGTTTAGACACACACATACAGTCACCCACACACACACATGCTTACACACTGACACATGCAAATTTTTCTCTCACCCCTTGTATCTCTGCATGCTCAGGGAGGTAGGCTTGTTTAAAACATGATCCTAAAAATCATTAATTTGCTTGTATCGCCTTATTAAGTTGGTATTTTCTGGGTGATGTTTTCCTGTCGGCGAGCCGGCCTGTATGCTTTTCCATTGCCTCATTAGGGGGCGAGATGGACTGTATACTCTCATGAAGGTCTTATAGCTGACACTGAGACCAGAAGCCAGCTCATGCTCAGCGCACCCAACCCCTCAAAATAAAGTCTGACTTAATTTGTTTACTGCATCTGTGGGCATTCGCTCTGTCAACCTCTTATAGCCTCTCTAGCTTTTCCCGGCCGCCCTCCCTACTGTCACTCTCTTTTCAACCTCCATACCATGAGAAGTATTTGACAAAAAGGTTTTAAATACAATTGTTGTGAGAAAAAATGCTTTACAGTGCACTGTAGCTGTGACAGTTGCTAAAATTAATTTAAAAAAGAGAGAGAGAAAAGGGATCTTTTTGAGACGCCTAGCTTCCCATAGGTTATCTCGGCCCAGAAGGTTCTCTTCAAATTTGGATACTCCAAATGATTTGCTGTCAGAAATTATTTTACTTTAGGCTCTTAAAAAGATTAACTCCTACAAGTCATTATTAATTTACACATTCACATAATTTACACATAATTTACACCATCATTCTGATAGTGGATACTCTTAGGAGTATGCTATGCCATCATCCATTCATTCTACCTCTCGATTGTCACTGGGTCCTTTGAAAATGGCTGACTCCCAAGAGAAAAAAACATGTTCAAAGTGTATGAGAAGAAGACAAATCCTTCAGAAGAGCGAAACAAGACCAGAGTGTTTGTAGGAGATTATTTCCAACGACGGCCTACACTTAAAGCCAAGGTTGGGTCTCCCACTGATGCCTCTGTCGCTAAGTTTCTACTAAACAGGTAGGCTAAAGTTCGGCACGCTATGTAGCCAAATGCATTTTATACAACTCATTGAAGAAGTTATCTACATCTATATTTTAACGTTCCAGGGAAGAATTTTTGTTTTGCATGCACATTTTTATCAAAAAGTGGAGAGTGCAGTTCTTTCATGAAATTCAGAAAAATCCTCTTCTACACCTTTAAGTGGAGTAATCAACGAGAGTACTGCTTAAATCCTAGAGTGCATGTCATCAGTTTTTACAACTTTTTATTTCCTGTTGAGTTGAGACTTGTAGCTCCCGATAGATACATTAATTTGTATATCTGAATTCAATAAAAATGTTACAAAAAAAGCCACAAAGAAGTAAAAAGCAATCAAAAAGCACATGAGAATGCTGCCAAAAGAGGTAGTGATTCAGCCTGCAACTGCTGTACCCATTTACTCAGATATCTGGAGTGTTGATGGTAACATTTCATTGCAAATAAGAAATATGGATCAGGTAAAGGAATGATTCAAGATGTTTAGAGAAAAGCTCATTCTCTTGCATAAACAATGAATGGGAATGTCTATGGTCCGAGAGATCTAGTTGGAGGCTTGGTACACAGGTTTAAAGTTAATAGAGCAGTGTACTCCACCTGGATGTGATACAAAAGGAAGCTATCACTGGCTGCCATTAGATTTCTGACGAGGCAGATGGATGAAAATCATCGAACTGACAAATAAAAAGACTTGCATCATGATTTGATAGCAGCAGCCACTGAGGTTTCTTTTTTAACACTATAGCACTAAATACTTAAAGACTGAAGGCTCAATTCCACAAGGCTCTACTAACCCAAAAGCATGAGAACAATCAGCAACATTTTTCTCACAACTGCATAAATAAACCAAAGAGGATTTAGGATTCTGCTCTTTGTAGTGCTGAATCCAAACTAAAACGTTTCAGAATGATCTTTAGTACGTCTATTATTGGAATATTGAGTTATACACTGAAAAAAATTAACACAAAGAACAGTATGCCTACAGTAAAATATGGAAGTCTTCAGAATATGAATGGGAGTGTGGATTCAGAAAAGTATCTGGAAATCCTGCAAGAAAAGTTCACGTTGTCTGAGAGGAAGCTGAAGCTTGGGTGTCATTCAACCTCCAACAGGACAGAAATCCCAAACAGATGTTAGTCTACCAAAGCTTGGTTTAAGAAGAAGCCTTTAAAGATGTCAAAGTGGCTCTTATAATCACCTAACCTGAACTATATTAAAAATGTCTGGTGGGATTTTAAAAGACCATTGCTACAAGGAGGATGATCTAGAGACCTTTCCTGATGAGGACTAGTTAAGATTTCTGAGGAATGCTTCCAGTATCTGATGTGTGGTTATGAATCAAGCTTTGTTAGGGTCACAGTAACAAATGGTTGTCCTACTAAATAAGCTAAGCTGACATGTTTTTCATGAAGGAGTTGAATAATTTTGCGATGAAGTGTTTATTAAAAGTGGTGTTTGGTGTTTATTTAGAGAAACCACTTGATTTGTCTCATCTATTGCAAACAGTTGAAAATTGTAAAATGTTCCCAGGAAAATAAAGTCACAATGTGCATAAATAGTGTTGTGAGTTTGAAAGTACTTTTTTTTTTCTTTTGTAAGATGTATTTTAATATTTTTAGCTGCTTTTAAAATAGTGGTAATACCGATAAAAATAAATTCATGTTTCATGCTTTAATTTTTAGGTTTTTGGATGGAAAATATGATAATATTAGGCTTTCGATGTCATCCGCAAAGCTTTTGACAGAAAAAAGGAATTCAAATGTCTGCAGAAAATCTCTGAGTAAGCCTAATGAATCATTTTTCCGCCGCTTAGGTGGATTTTCAATGGTTCTCTGATTAGAGGTGGTCCAACATTTGTAATCCTCCAAGCAGACCTTAATGGCTTAAGTTGCAATTCTTAGCTGAATGGAACAGTGTCTGTGCCCAGTTATTGGATAAGGGGCAAAAACAACAGTTTAATTAGTGAATAGGGGGATAGGCAAACAAACCTTGCATTTAAGTTTTCAATTAAGCCAATTAAGGGCAAATGGATGAGCAGTCACAGATACAATGGGAGCCGTGTTGCTGGCAAGGCTCGCCTTTACTAGTGTACTTAAACAAATTTGCAGCATTCAGAGTTTTTTCTTACCGTTCTGTGCCTCAATTTCAGATCTCAGCGGGGATCCCAAACAAAGCCGACAAAATCTGCAAATGTACTCCAGAGAAATTATGCTAAGGAGGGTGAAACAAAAAAAAAGAACCTTATCGTGACGCTCCATTCCCTTGAGCACAAGATTAAAAACTCATTCATTTGTTAAATATTTGACACATCTCTGCTTGAGCTTTGAGATTAGGGATTTGCAAAGTTCTTCATATCAACTTGTGTGGGAGAAATGCCCCCCTCTGATGCTGGCAAAGGCAAACTGGCACGTTTTCAGGGGGACAGACAAATTCATCTATGCGGATAAGTACATAAATTCCTCTCTAATGTGCGCCAAGCTCCCTCTTTAAAGACTGTTCTGTGCTTGTGTTTGGTATTCTTCAATGGGAGTGCAGAAGCTTACTACAACAGAGCAGACCCAAACACAAAATGTAATCTTATTATTAGTACAAAGCTGGTTTATTTATCATTCTCCAAGTGCAGAACTTGCAAGCTACTCAGCCTGCGTTTTCAAATTTGTTCAAACCAAAAAGACGTTTTACCACAAGAGCGTCGGTATTAAATTATTTTAAATCTAAGAGCTTAAGATTTAAATATTCAAAACAGATCAGTTGCTTATTCTTTAGTTTATGTTGTAAACTGGGCAAAAAACTACTCAACAAAGAAGGAGGGATGAGAGAAAACACTGGAGAAGTAATGCAGCAGGGCGCAAAGCCATTACGCCTACACCGAAAATAATTCACGGGGGACAAAGCAGCTTTACAGCTTCATTCCTGGATAAAAATGAAAGGAGTTGGAGGGGGGGGTCTTGGATTTTGTCATTGGGGGAATCAAAAAAAGAGGAGGGAGGGGGTGGCATAATTAGATGATCACAAACTGTACCAGCGGCTCAGTTTTCACTCTGTGGTCCAAATTACAAACCGTCATATTTTTAAAGTCATGCTGACATTCTTTCGTCCCAAGCAGCTGCCAAGAACAACCGAGGCTAGGCTTGTCTTGGCACCTGATCAAAAAGAAGGACCAAGCTCTAGTCATACAGCAATTGAAAACATTTACACAGCTGGGACCCTCCAACCCTGAGGCCACGCTGCGTTATTGCCAGGACCTGCACTGGGGCTTGAGGGTGGAGCAGGCGAGGAGGGGTGGGGACCAGGTGCATCTGGGGGAATGTAGGAGTTCTAGAGACAGGGCAAAGGGTAACAACTGAACTCGGTTCCAAAAGTAAAGTTTTGTTCATGTCCACTTTAATTTTAATGAAAGGATTAAGTGTAGAGTACAGACATGTGTTGGTGAAAACACAAATGCTCATGCTGATAACCACCTGGGAAAAAAAGTTAGTAATTGCATTATGATTTCCCTCTTGATTTTGTCTATGTGTACTCAAGTGTCTGTCACAGGGATTGTTTCTGTTTGTGAAGCTGTATTTGCTTGTTGACGCTGGGATTAGAATTGTTCCCTAGACTAGATCATGGCAAATCTGCTCTGTAGTCTACTCACTCTACCCATGAACTAAATGCAAACACCAGATGAACCCCATATTTATGCATACATTCAAACCTGGTCCCACTCCCAACTCTTCCCATATGTACGCTTGGCCAAGACCCTTTGGTGTCATATTGCATAGCAATGTGTTCAGTACCTTTTGGTATTATTTTGTTTTGCCAAAGCATAATCAAGTATGGTCAAGGACAGCATTAATCAGAAAAGCAGCCAAAACTCCCATGATAACTTTAGAGAAGCCATAGAGCCCAGAGAAGCCACAGACACAGAGCTCAGGTAGGATAATCAATGGAAGGGTGGCAAAAAAAAAAAGCCAACAAAAAAAAAAACAAACACATATGAAGTCCCATTTGAAGTTTGTCACAATCCATGTAGTGGAGATGTTTTGATCAGATGAAACCAAAGCTTGTAGCCTACATGCAAAAGGCCATGTGTGGTAGAAAAACAACATTATCTTGAACATTCTATCTGCATCATTAAACACAATGTTAGCATCATCATGCTGTGGGAATCTTTTTAACCTTTACAAAGAAGCTGCAATAAGTTTATGAGAAGATGGATGGGGCGAGTTTAGACCAGCATATACACATATTTTGGTATATTCAAAGTTCATTTAATTCTTCAGATCTGAAAAGTTAGTAGGAACCCAAAAAACGTGGAGCTTCGATTGTAGTGAGGTGGTTCTACAAAATGCTGATTCAGTGATCTTTTTGTTAATATATTTGTATATACACCAACACATCTGTACACTGCAATTAAACATTCCATGATTCCCCTTCCGTTTCATGATCATAAGCCCCTTTTTGTTGATTTGCTTTGTAAAAATCCTAGTAAAATGAACCACAACACTGAAACTTGGGGTTGTAACATGAAACAATGGGGGAAAAACTTTTGTTTTGTAAAGCCATTTAGGTTTGTTCTTTGTGTTTAATATCAGCACTTATAATCAAATATCATTTATCATTTACCTCAGAAACACCAGGAGGATGTTGATGCCATGAGGATTAATACAGGTTTAGCAAACATATATTAAACACAAGCTGGAGCAAGTAGCATTTACATATTTTTTTCTAGGTAACAAAATGTGTCACTGTATATTGGGATGATATAAAAATACAATATAATTTTAACACTTCACTCTTACTGTCTTCCCTTTTCAGTAGTTTAATACAGAATGTAAACTAGCATGAACCTGCTAGCATCAAAAGGAGAAACCTGGAGCAGAAATGTCTGAACAATGTCTGTTAGGTTGGTGAAAGTTTTTTGAAAATATTGTTGCTTTATCTGAATGTTAAATGAAACAAAGAGATCTATCTATGCATTCACAAAATATAATTTCTATCGTGGAAGATATTTATTTTTATATCTTAGCAAATATTAAATAACTGGGGTTAATTTTAAGTTAAAATATGCCATTAGACAGAAATAGGTGAGTGGCACATCTGTAGGAAAAATGTTTGGAGAAGAGAGGTAACAGGTTTTGGACATGGTAGTGAACGTCGGGGATTCATTGAATTCAAGGTTGTGTTGACCCCTCATGACCTCATCTGAGTAACTCAGAAACCTCTGAGCAAATGACATCACTCTCTCATTCCAAGACAATGAATCAAAGCATTGCAGTGCTAAACTGGCACACTGTGTGTATGGACACTGAACGATTAGACCCTTCTTTAAATGTGTGTTAGTGCATGAGAGCAACCATAGAAACGGGAGAGCAGTGGGTGACAACATTTTCAAAAGTAGAAAGAGACTGGATTTTTTTTTGGTATACATGCTTTCCAGTTTTTTTATGCTTGATATCATTCTGAAATCTGTTTGGTGAAAACAGTGACATCCAAATAAGTCTTTGGTTTACAACTTGCAGCTTTTTCTTCATACCTAAGTTTCCAATGTACATCCTTAAAAAGAAAAAATAAGACCGATGTATTTCTGGATTTATGATCTCAAATACCGAACACTGTGCTTCAACAACACAAACCATTAGACATCACACAAGTAATTTATGGTTGGTCTATGCAAAGGCCCTATAAATACTATCAGTGTTACTAATTATTAAAGGCAGATAACAGCAATGCCCATAATAGACCAATGAGGGATGTCCGATATTATCGGCCCACAATCATTATTGGCCAATATTGGCATTCAAATGTAATATTGGGAATCATTAATATTGTTTTTTACTTATATAACATGGCTTTAATACCTCATTTTACATAGCAGCCCTATGTCCCGGGGAGGGGATGTTTCATACTTCAATGTACATATACATATTACACATATTGAAAGCCACTTTAACGTGTGGACAAAAAATGACATCTTTTCTACTGTATCCCAAATCATATTACTTTGTAATAATACCACTAGATTCAGACTGTAGTGGAGGAAAATTCAGAGTTTTTATTTCTGAACCCAAATGGTTAAAAAAACAACTTGACTTTCAGTTTCTCCTCTCACTCAAAAAGCTTTGTAGGTGATGAGTAGAATCTTGAATTTGATGTGCTGTTGGATAGGGAACCAGTGGAGCTTTTGTAGCACAGGAGTTATGATGACATCAAGGCTTTTAAAATGTTTGATAGGTTAACTTACACATTTGAGTTAATTGAAAAACCTGTGGATGTTATTTTAATGCCACGCCCAGAACATACTCCTTTCTTGTTTGACCCAATAGCCCCTTTCAAGCATGCAATGAAAAATAGTAATTTTCCAGACTTTGTCCGTTTTACCTTCAGGTTTAAAAGCACCCTTCTGGACTTTGTCTGGATAACCTTTACCAGTATTTTTGCGGCTGAAGACCTAGTAACAATAGGACTTTTCGCGGTAGGGTGTTTGCATTCAGTTTATCAGATAATGTTCCAGAAAAGCTGGAGGGGTGTGGGGCTGGAGGTGGGAATACAGGTGTGCGAATGTGGCATGGTACACAACGAGGGCCTGGGCAGGATTTGATCCCACGACTCCCAGGTGAAAGTCATGTGCGCTAACCAGTCAGCCAAAGGGAATCCCCGTGGCCAAGCAGCCGGGGCACGTTATCTATCGGAGCCACAGTGACAGGACCTCCACACTGTCACACGAACACACCAATGGTATGTATATGTATACAGTGGTCACTCTTTTACTGTGGGGATTACATTCTAAAAATAACTAGTTAGAGGTGAAATCTGCGAAGTAGTCATCTTTAGATTTTTTTACAATTTTATATGTTTTAAGGCTGTAAAAATTGACATACATTAACATTTACTCACATTTCTGACTAGTTTATATACTCTCTAAGTTCAAACCTTCCTAGATCTTAAAACAAAAAATTATGAATATGATAATAATACGAATTTCCTTGTCTGCGCCCGCTTGGGTGCGTCTTTCTCCACTGAAGGGTCAGTGCAGGACAGGTCTCTTTTTCCAAGTGAGGAACAAAGTTATGGGTAGTTGTGCTGTTTTTTTTCTTCTGGACGAGAAGATTCTTGTGAAATGACACGATAAATTTGGTAAGTGAAGGAGATACAACACGGAGGAGATTGACAGTTGCCTCCAATCAATCAAGATGCAGAACACAATCGACATTAGTACTCTGTAAAGAAAGCATATAAAATTGTATTAAAAACAAACAAACTGTGAAACAGCGAGGCAGCGAAGGCTGAACCGTGTTACAGCATGGGACTATAAAGCCAAGACTGTTTAGCACTCCTTTCGTTTTGCTTCGATTTTAAGTTCAGGTGTGTCTTTTAAGCTTATGTGCGCAGAATTGTACACAAAAGACGAGCACTGTGAGGACTTCTGTTGTTTCGTCGGCCCTCTTGTAAAATTTACTTTTTGGGTGGAAATTAAATGTACGCCCACCGCACTGTTTGCATTGTACCCCCCCCCACCCCCACCCAGAGCCTTCATCAGGATCCTACGGTACATTTATTGCTCTCTGAAAGCAGGCGAAAGGCAATATTTCAGTAAAAAGTAGTGTATTTGAAAAGACAAGTCTTGTTAAAGACAGGATGGAACTCTCCATTAAAACTCCAGAACATCCATCCATCCACTTTCTGAACCGCTTAGTCCTCCAGGGGTCGCGGGGGGGCTGGTGCCTATCTCCAGCTGTCCAGGGTGTACCCCGCCTCTCGCCCGTTGACAAAGACTTTGTGAAGATGCTGGTTGAAGTTGTTCATTGACATTAGTCAAATTCATTTGCCTCAAGAAACCTTCCTGATTTAATGCCATCATTGACATTGCAGCAATCTCTTATCCTGAGCAAGCAGGAATTAAGGCAACAGGATCCTGGTTCCCTAGGAACCAGTATCAGCATGGGAAGAACAGAAAGTAGGTACAGAAAAATAAAGAATTACTGAATCAAGAATACTTTCTGTAAGAAAATGAAGATGTTGAACTTACAGCTGGGAAATAAAATACACTCAGGACCTCAAATTGCAACAATTTGTAAAATGTGCAATGGTGCAAAAACTTCCCCTTGTAATGTTAAATAAATAAAAAGAAACTGTTCACCTCAAAATAACTGGCTCAGCATTACTAACCTTCCATTTCATTTGTAATTTCCGTAGAGAAGGATTGTGTAAATATTAAAAGACCTTCAAATTGAAACATGCTAATTGTGGTAAGTATGTGATTGGTTTAATATTGCTTTACGAGCTATGTGGTCTGTAATAAAGCAACAGTGTGTTTAGCTCCAAATCATGTGGAAGATGCACGCTGAGCTGTCTAAAGCTGGTAGAATGGACTGCTCAATTAAGGAGCAGATTTAAGATAAGAGCGTTGATTCCCAAGCCCAATTAATTAGTACTAGAAGAGAAGAGAGGCAGCCAAAGAGCAGGGGAGAGATTTAAGCAGAAGGTGCCCACCAGGGACTTGCTCTCCTGCTCCTAACTTCTCACCCATACTCCGTGATCTATTTCCTTCCTTCTCCTGCTAATTCCTTTGTTCACTCTTTTGACTTCTAGCTCACCTTATGGTCTCTCTATGTCATTAGCAGTCTTTTAAAGCCTAATACACACGTGTAATTGTGGGCTCTTGATAGAAAAATCTTGCCCAATTTGTTTTAAAAAGATTTCTGTTAAAAATGTTCTCCTTAGGTAAGTTTGACAAGAAACTGTCTAACTTTAAATAATGCTTTATGCAAGTCTTAAGAAACAGAGCTTTACATTATGAACCTTTTTCTGTAATACTGACTGCTAGGTGGAAATATAATCGAATATGTGCTTCTGATGCAGCACAAAACGATAAAATCTTAGTTCAAAATGTTATCATGGTTGAATTCTTCCTCCTAACATTAGAAAGCTAAATTCAATGAACATGTAGAAAATATGATTTAAATATTTTTGCTAGCTCTAATATGGCATATTTTGGTTAAGAACTGATGACTCACAATAGCAGAATTTATTAAAGAGATTAACAGAACTTGCAAAACATCATCAAACAAATCGTTCTTCAGCATTTACAAAGACTGCATACTTACAGTATTAC
Source organism: Apricaphanius iberus (assembly GCA_028564705.1). Taxonomy (NCBI): domain Eukaryota; kingdom Metazoa; phylum Chordata; class Actinopteri; order Cyprinodontiformes; family Aphaniidae; genus Apricaphanius; species Apricaphanius iberus. The sequence continues at coordinate 3,694,978 of JAPXFQ010000622.1, read as the reverse complement.
AGTCAGTTTTAATTTGTATTGTCGAGAAATAGACAACAGATTTGATTACAAATACTTTCCAATTCTATGAAAAACATCTTTCTGTCTGGAACCTGACTTTCTGACTTCAGAGATGGTTGATCTTTGAAATGGACATCTGTTTTCACATTGGATTCGTAGCTGCGGCACTTTAAACCAGCATCTCCATGTCCAAACTCTAACTATTGCAATATTGTTGTAACTATTACAATAAAATGTACTACCACTGAGAGTGAGCACCGTAGCTAAAAAAGATTGTACATGCAACTCCATGCTGATATATATTTAAACAGCAAGGTTACCAAGTAACCCATGAAAACAGTGATGCCTGACACATTATTATGTTTTTTTGTATATCTTAAAGAGGCATTCTGAAGAGAGAAATTTGCAATGCTGTTTGCACAAGAAAGGAATATCCCATTCTCAAAGAAGGAAGGAAGTACTGAGGTGCGAGACTGAGTGAAAACAGAAGTGGAGGCACAACAGGTACATACATTCCTCCTAATCCATTTTAATTTGATTTATGTTACACATATGCTTCCATAGATTTAATGTGACAAACCAACACAAAGTAGTTCATACCGACAGGGTCTGTAATCTTTGCAGTCTAAGAATTAAAATAAATTTTCAATGAAGAACAAAGACCAAATGAATAATGGTGTAAAATTATAGTTATAACCATGAAATAAAAGGATGTTTGATATAAACTTTTATGATTTAAATTATGATTCTTTTGAAAATGTTTAAGATGTAAACAGGTAGGTTAGGGGAAGAAATGTAGAAATTTAAATTGGTCAAACAGGAGACATAGAGTGAAGGGTCAATTCTATTTTATAAAGAGGCTCAGGCCCTATTCCTTATTAGGACCAGGAATTAGATTCCATCAGAGGTAGCAAACGGTCACGTATAGAGTATATTACACTTAGAAGATTTATAAGAACAATCTATGGAACAACTTATTGGTTGTTACCCGATAGAGCTTTGAGTTAACATCAGACAGAAATTTTGCAAGGACTTACATCAAGAATACAGCAATTTTGGGAGAAATAAAAAGCCTCGACTCCAGACCAAAGTTTCTGTATCAATTAGTGTACAATCCACAGGCCACCTGGGGTTTAGGTTTATGAATTTGGACTTTCAAAATTGCTGCTCACATTGTGGTTGTCATTTTTGTTGGATTTAAATTGTTGGACTTCTGTTCAAGATTTCTGTTCAGTTTGAGGATTTCCATTACCCAGAATGGTGGATTTCAACTTAATCTCCATCCAATTCATGAATGGACTTTCGCAGGAGGGACTGCCAAGATGGATATGAACTGCTCTCTATGTCTCAATTTAAATGTATTACATCAAAAGTCTTCTCGGCCACAGTTTTAGGGAAAGAATAATCTGATTGATGACTTTTAAAATATAATCTACTCTTTCTGAACTTTGGCTGTATCCCTGCTAAACTGTGCAATTAAAGAAAAAAATCAAAATTCCATTGGAAGTTGAGGCCCTTCAAATTATTAAGTCTTGCCACATTCAAGGGATTCTTCAATAGTTGTAAAAAGTCTTGGTTCATGTGTTCAACAGAAAGCATGAGGTGTATATAGGTTGCCTGTAGCCAAATGTTTAAATAAAACCTCTGGAGCTTACTGTCCAAGCTACTAAAACTTATCCAGCTCGGTTACCAAGTGCAAGTTGTCAAAGAGAAAGAGCTGCCAGGCCAGAACATCAGAGGAAGCGGGGTAAGACACTCAGATGTATGCAGTTAGAAGCTGAATTAATCTTTCTCAACCCCAGGCTTAGCAGACTTTCATTGGATCCTGCTTGGGAGGCAGGATGAGAAGGTCCCACACCTTTTATGGTGAGCTGGTTTGTTCTGCCTTGCAAAGAGGTGAAGCAGAGTCAGCAACTGCAACAATACTTATCAGACATTAAAACCTGAAGATAAATTTAATCTATTTAAGATGTTGTTTGTCAATTAATTACTGATTCCAGGAGTATCCACATGTTATGTGACTGACTCAGTGATATATATGGCCATAATATTGGGAACTGGGTATCCCATATCCAGTATTTCATTTGGAGTTCAACGATCTTTAAAACTATTTGATAGGAAGCCTCTTAAATTAGTTTACGATGTTGCTGGACCTTTCCCTTGGGCTAGTAGCACAACAATACACTGGAAACTAATTATTTTGAACTTAAAAACATCTATCATCAGCATATATATTTATTATGGGGAGTAACCAATACTTACGATGGTTTGCCAATAAGGGAAGGCTGTGAATATATTGTGTCTGGACCCATGAAATTCCAGCCCAGTGCTTCCACCCCCAACCTCAACTCACTGAGCGAACAGTATTACCTCCACAGGCCTCGGGCCATCAGTCAGAGCACAGTTAGTTGTCAATAACAGAAGCTCATCCTAAAACTCTGAAAATCACCTGGTCAATAGGAGGAAAAAAAGAACAACTAATCAATATTTGGCCTGAGTGGAGGGACCGGACCTCATTTCGGTGTATGAATTTTTGATACATCTGCTGCTTAAGCTCCACACTATCAATTACGAGATAAACAGGGTCTGGGTGATTGTTGTCATGGTGCACAGGGCTGCCATCCAATTAGATCTTGCTCTGGCTAATGTGTTAATATCTTACATAATTGGTGTTGGGGGCCATTTTTCCCCCCTCTCTCCCTCAAATGCCAAGCTGATCCTTATGGAGACGAATACTACGCCATTAGCGCCATCTTATCAGAGTAAAAGTAATATTGATGAAACATACATGGTTACAATGCGTAATTTGAATTACCATATCTTTTTGTTTACTCCTCTTTTTTTATTTCAATTTTCTAAAACTTTCAATAAGTAACTTAATTGCAATGGTTTTTAAAATGTTTTAATTCAAACTTTTAAAAAGTTCCAACTCTAGCTTTGTTCTCAGTATTTAGAAAGACAATTATAGAAGATAAAACTTTAAAAGGCTTGGAAAAAGAATCAAGCATGTAGCTTCAAGACCAGACACAACAAAGAGAAGAATTGCTGGATAAAGCAGAATGGAAGTCATAAAAAAAGAAGCGGGATAAGGAAGAAAAGGAGAGGAAAAAGAGAGAAGGGAGCGAGGGATGAGACGGCTGCCTGGAAAGACGATTAGTATTCATGCGGCGTGGTGCTCCAGAGAGGATTAATGGACTCTGATGCCTAATATCCTGGAGAACAATTAATTTGCCCACAGTTTTGTCATGGTTGAAAGTCAAATGCTGGAACAGATCGATGCGCACAGCCGCCAGTGAAATTGCGGCAGCCCCTTCTGCCAGGCGCAGAATTTTAATTTCATCATCATCATTTTCCCCGGCTGCCACCCTCAACGAAGCTGTCCATGACATGGCTGAGAGGGCCGCCACATACCGACAGCCGTGGTACACACTCACAAAAAAGAGACACACACAATTAAAAAGCACAGTAAACACGCAAACAGGCCACACACTCTTATATATTCACATGTTTAGTGAAGAACTCCAATCCATAAGCAAACAGCTCACTTATACAAATAGAAATAGAGAGGTAAAACACATTACTCACACAGATAAATGCTTTTTGAACACTTTTACAATTCCAAAAAGGAGATAGGACATGCGGCACATGAACAGCCTTCTGCCCTTAAGCTCCCATATTTTTTTATATGGAATCCACAAACTTCAATTGATTTCTATGGAAGCATATGTGTAAAATAAAGAAAATTAAAATGGATTAAAAGGAATGCTTTTTTCATTTTCAAACTGTAGCTACTATTTTGACTCATAAATAAAAGTAAAAATCCAGCATTGATAAAAATCCATAAAATGAAAAAGAAAAGAACATGTAAAATGTACTTTTCAAATATCACCTTAGCAAAACTGTTACAAACTTTTCCAAATCAGAATTGCTCATTCTGTAACTTTATTAAAAAGAAAACGTTATTTTTTTTTGTTTTCATGCCCGCCCCACAAAAAGTGTAACTTAATTCAAATGGATTCGCAATCCTACATGTCGCAGAAGAATGACGTAAGGCCTCGTTCTCCTCTTCTGCTACTGCTGAGTTGCTCGGCCGCACTGGCAACAACATGGCGCTCCCAAATTCATCTCATGGTTCTGTTCTGATGTTTTCCAGTTTAAGTGTCATGCACCCAATGAAGTGAAAACTCACAGCTTTGGGTTGGAGAAGAAAAAGCATTTTACATGTTTTTTTATTTTTTATTTTACTGTTTTTTATTTTTTATTTTACTGTTTTTTATTTTAATTAAGTTGCAGAATGAGCAATGCTGTATTTGAAAATAAAAAAGATTACTTCTTTTTAATTTTAATTATGAGTCAAAAATAGCCGCTAGAGTTTGAAAATGAAAAAAACATTCCTAATTTGATTTATTTTACACATATGCTTCCATAGATTTAATGTGACAAACCAACACAAAGTAGTTCATTGTTGTAACATTGAAAAAAAATTATGAGTTTTATAAGATACAGTTCAGACCGGAGTAGTGAGCATTAGCTTTCAGATGGTGCCTCAGATTCTCAGTTGGATTTTTATTTTGAGTATAGCATTCTGATATGCGAATTTGATATGAACCCTCCCATTGTAGCTCTTGGCTATATGATGAGGGCCTGCTCATCATAATCTCAATTATTTTGCAGACTTTAAGGGAGAAGTTGGTTTTTTTTTGTTTTTTTTAACCTTGACCTTATTTTTAGCCAATTTATGTTTTTTTTTACTCACTCAGACAATTTTGAAGCTAGTTTGAGCCATTCAGCAGTATTTATATCCAGTCTTGATCAGCTTACATTCATAGAATGGGAGGACTCAGGGTGGTACAAATGCTGCTTGTAAAAAGGTTTAATCTGCCCCAAACGCCCTAATTTTAACATGTTTATATTACCCTTGAACTTACGAACGCCTCGGGAGTGCTTCTTGATTCTCTTCTGGGCCGATTCGGAAGCTTAACATTAAAAGATCAATAAAAAGCTGACAAATCTGCCATGCGCCAGCAGGACTGCCAGTCTGTGTTATACAGTATGGCTGCAGATTCCTCAGCGTTTTGTTATTGTTTTATTAAGCCCCCAAAACGGCCAGGAAGAGAATCAAAAAGCATGTCCGAGGCATTCATAAATCCAAAGAGAATATAAACATGGAAAAATTAAGCCGTTTTGGGCAGATTAAACCTTATTACATGTGACATTTTTAGCACCCGGAGCACTTCCATTCTACTAATGTAAACTGATCAAGAGTGGATGTAAATATGCTCAAATGGCTCAAACTGGCTCAGAACTTATATGGGTAAGTAGAAAAACATTAAAATTGCTAAAAAAAAGGTTCAGGTTCAAAAAACCCAATTTTTCTCTCATATATTTTCTTTCAGGATGTCTTTATCTAGGTCCATCCCTCTTCCTATCAGCTTCCATTCCCTGTCAATGCTGGGTGGGTCGGGGGTGGGACAGCATGATGCCACCATATTCTATAAAATTGCAGGGTATGCAGGTTGTTGGTTAACCACCACATATAAGGTTCAGTTTTAGACTAATCTTAGCAGTGCACCGCCATTAACATGCATATTGTCTTCCCTACATAACTTTGCACACTGCAAATGGGACTTCTTATGTCAGGCTCTATTCACTAATTAAGCAACTTCGATAGGTAGTTGGTCGCACTGGATTAAAATGTAGGGTATCAGAGTACAGGGGACCAAATAAATATGCATACCGTACTTCTCTCATGCATGCAGTACACATCACAATAAAAAGAAGTCTAAATTATAACATGACAAAATCTGAAGATGTGTTAAGTGGAGTAGATAGTTTAACAAAACTCTTAGAACTGTTTAAACTAAATCTGCTTTGCAAACCGATTACATTTTTTGCACTAGCAGGTATTTTGTAATATTGTTTAACTATGACTTTAAAGAACATAAATTCACCAATAACAGAAAGAAAATGTTTAATATTGTTATTTTATACCACCATGCTGTGTATAATAATAAATAAATGATTTTAGGAGTGGACCTGCGCAAATGACATCACAAGCACAGAAGCATATCGAGTTCACCGCCAGCAGCATAGAGTTGATCGCCACACATCACTGGGCATAGTCAGAGGCTGTAAATATTTCATTAGAGATGCAGATGTGTCAATTAAAGATACGTACAGACACAGCAAGATCCGCCGCTTGCTACCTCCCTGTATTTGGCTTTTAGTGTATTCGCCTAGCTCAAGGATATTCTCATTAGCACAATAATGCATCACACAAGAGGAGGACACAGGAGACAATCAGGAAGCAAAGTGACACAAAAATTAAGATGTGCTGTTAGAGGGCATCCCTCTTTAGATGGACTAGCATTAGCTTAACACTAACTCCCTTTACATGTTGGTGTCATGGGGTTGTTACTATTGTTGTGACTATTAGATTGCACTTGTTAGAAGGAAAAAACAATAGCATCATGACCTAAACAATTATAATATGCTATAATGTACCTTTCAGATGACATAAGAGTTCATTTACAAATTTTGTGTAATTTAAAGATAGTCATTCCCATTGACTTTGTACTCTCATACACAGTTCATTATCTTTCACCACTTGCCTATATTTCCATAGTTTTTTGTCATAGTTACCCTCCATGGGGATGAAAAAATATGTAGACATCATATGAATTATTAAAGGTGCTGGTGCTAATTTATTTAATGAATTACGAAGAGTCCGGTGGGGGGTATTTCAATAATGGAGCACTGTTAGCAGTGTTTTAATAAGGATAGCACACACTGATTGGGTAATTACATCTCAGATCTCCCCATGCAGCTTCACTCCCACATGGGGAGGAAGCAGTGTGACTGTGGGAAAGTTGTCTGGCCTCTGTATTTATCTTGAAACACACACTATGATATGAAGTCTGATTCTTTGGCCTCCCATTAGAGGTGGAATTGAGTAGTTATTTGCTTTTGGATAAATTAGTGCAAAGAACAATTCATTACCAAATAATTGTTTGTGCATAAAAACCTTAAGACATATCTCCATTTTACTTGCACCATTGTTGTTCTACCAGAGAAGTTTGAAAGGTTGAGAAAGGAACTACTTTCACTTTAAAATCTTACTTACAGCAGCTGTTGCTCGTAACTTGTATGAATTGCATGAATAGTTCAACGTGAAACCTAAATATAATAGCTTGTTTTAGAGGGTGTAAGGTCAAAGTTGATATCTACCATCTTAACTCCAGTCAAAAGAACATCACAGAAGTACATGAATCAATTCATTGTTTATAACCAGCTATCCTAATTTATTTCTACAAAGATAAGTGGTATTGAACTGTCCATGCAGAAGAGGTGGGTTACACCCTGGATATATTACCACACCATCACAGACTATGCAATTCTATTCCTTTCTGCACATTTTCAAACCAAGGTCGCATTTACATTTGTCGGTATACAAAGAGTACTTACTGTACAAGGGAAAAGGAGGTGGATGGAATACACGACCATTGTTCAGAGTAACTGAGACAGAAAGGTAAAGCAGTTTTAAAAGCCAAAATGTTAGGTGAACATTGTTTTAAAAATGTTTAGACAGAGACAGTAGGTGACATTAAAAACTTTGTGTTTCATAACAAGGATCATTAGTGACCCTTATCAAATTCTACACAAATAAGCATTGGCTTCCTTGTATATAATCACTTACTGCAAACAGTTTACACTTTTATATTTATATATATATACATATGTTTTATTTTATTTTATTTTTTTTTGTATTGGCCCCTCTTAGATTAGCTGTTAACTCTAGCCACCATGATATAGTCTTGATTTAGACCGAGTGCAGACATTGTATCTACTGCAGATAAGATAGTAACTATTTAACAACTGTTAACAGAACCTCACATCAATATCACTTTATAATGTCACTGTAGAAAACAATATTCAGAAGTGATGTGCAAATACACTGTTTGGGCAAATGCTTGGCCTTTTTTTATTTAGGAACATAAATGTTTCCTGTGGAACAAAAAACATATATCCTAGTTTATATTTTTAGGCACTGACTTTCAGATGTTCATTGCATTTAAAATCATGTCTTTACATTTATCCTAAGGCGGAGTGTTGCCAGGAGAGTGTGATATGAAACATTGAAATCTGTGTCAGTAAAAGGCAATGCCAAATAATAAATCTTTTTTTTTTCTTATCTGCAACATCAGAGTAAAGATTCATACTAAAGGCACAAAAAAACTTTTTATATTGCTAATATCTCCTAATACTACTTACAGTAGAATTTTAATTCTAGCCATTTATAAAAAGTCAGAGATTTAATTTGGGGGGCTTTTGTGCCGAAATATGTAATAATGATTCAATCTTGTTCTTATTAATAATTCTAAATTTATTCATTAAGATTTTTAGTGCTTGGCTAAATTTCTGCTATCAATTACCAAACTGATTTGACATTTAAACATGTATAGTTTACATACTTGGTCAAGTCATGTCAAATTATTGTAATTTTAGTAATGTTCAAAATATACAGGGGCACAAAATGATGATCTTCCGGACCAAAGTACAGCAGAATGAAGACATAATAAGCTAAACGTATGCTAAACCTAAACTGAAAACCATAGTAAGACTGATACTTAAGCTAAAACTAAAACTCTGCTAAAGTTAACCCCATGCTGACTACTATATCGCATACGGGAATGACCTATTTTCACTTTTAATTCCCTTAATTCATTTTATTTAATTATTTATTTCTGGCTTCTAACTTCTATGAACCTATACATATTTTATATTATTAGAAAGCTAACGGTCATCAATCAAGGATATAATCATAACTGTAGGCACAGCGAGCGCTTTTACAAACACCCTGTCGCCCCCTAAGAAAGAGAAAAAAAGTAAAAAAAAACATGACACAACCGATCTATCTTGAGCAAAAATGTTTTTGTACATCAATAAAGGTCCAATTAAAGTAATTAAGGTCCAAGTAAAGTAATAAAGGGATTAGTCCAGGTAAAGAATAAGTGCAATAAAACTGTAAAAAAAAAACAACAGGTCAAATATGCTCAGGAAAATGTAGTACAATACGTGTAGTTCTTTAGTGACGTCACTTCTGCCTTCAAGGGTCAATATGCATACCCAGAAACAAAACAAAATCAGCAACAACATCCAGTGATCGTCTTCAGGGTCAAGTCGCCGGCCAATGGCTGATGGATGAACAGTCCTGTTTTCACTTTACATGCAAGTACCCGAACCAATTGGTGAATCGCCACTTCGGATGATTGACACATTGAATAGTCAATTAAATGTTGTAAATGCTGATATGACATGACTAGGGTACGTACATTTTTTCCAATATAATTTAAATAATGCGTAAAACGGTGTATCTAGAAATTGTGTATTCAGAAAAGCACAGGAGGTATTTACGCACAGGGCGCACAAGTTATATGCTGCTTCAGAAACATGTCTAAACAACCACTTTCAGTCAAAATACAACTTATAAGATGGAAAGTGAAAGGAGAAAGTAATGATTCTGACGATATTTTTTATGCAGTGAAGACTAACTACTGTAAATAGATATAGCGCAAATGGTATAATTTTTGGTTCTTTGCCATATTCATTTTTGGTATATTGCTGTTAAATTGGTGGTGTAGATAAATATAATAATTTAGGCTTTAGACCAACAGTATGTTGTAAGTCACCACCTTAATATAAAACCATATTTAAAGCATACATTCTTAAAGGTGACATATGCAAAAATCACTTTCCCTGGGATTTGGGACGTTATTGTGTGCCTTTGTTGCATATACACACATACGAAACTGTAAAAAAATAAATAAATAAACATCCATACTGTTTTGAGTAAGATGCCGTTCTCTGAATTCATCCTGCCTTAAGTCTCTGAGTGAGCCGTTCAAAATCTGCACGGCTTTCTATGTCACAAGCCTAAACATTGGAATATCCACACACCCTCAGAAGACTGTTTCCACCCATCAGGTACAGCAGTAAAAAGCAGTTACCGACTGGAAAACACTGGTTCAGAAACACCATGTTGAAGCACCACGCAAAATAATCGGTTCCCAGTCGAAGAAAACAGAAGAGCGACATGTGTTGAAATTATTGTTGATGATAAGATGCTGGCGGTAAGGGCGGGGAAGACTGAGGACGTGCAGCTGAATGGAGCTACTGGAACTCTGGGTAGAAGACAGGAGATGCACCGCCGAACGGAGCTCAAAGAGCAGGGAGAGGACAGGAGATCTACCACCGAAAGAAGCAACTCAAACTCCTGGCGGAAGATGGGAGACATACCACTGAGCAGAGCTCAAAGAGTAGTCAACTAGATCGAGTTGGAAGACTTCAGAGTCGGACTCTTAGGAGGAGATCGGACCTTATTTAGAAGGAAGATATTGGAGTGCCAGGTAAGCAATTAAAAATGTTCTTTTAACTGAAAGTAATTTGTTCAATAACCATTCAGAAATATCTTGCTGAATTTTCGGAATCTCTGGCTCTTCATGAGACTCCCCTCCTACAGGAGCAGATTCTGCATTCATGCGTTGTTGAACTACTTTTTTTTTTTGTATGGTTGAACTACTGCAGCCATGTCCATAACTTTCAAGCGTAGTGGTAACGGTCAATGTGTGGGGTGTGAACAAAGATTCTAGAAGCTTTTGGCGTGGCCAAGTTAACAGGAGGTCATGCAATATATAATAAGCAGTCAGGCCGGTAACGCTTTACTTAGTAGCATGTTAAGCTTGGTTTATGCTTGATGTAATAACATTCCGCGCGGAAACGAGACGTGCGGAACCGGCCAAGAAGCCTTCGAGCAGCGTTTATACTTTTTGCGGCTTATCCCTGCTGAGAGGGGGCAGTGTAGGGCTCTACGGCATGCATACAACACTACACCATAGTTGAAGTAGTAATCAGTGTTGTTTACAAGATGGTGATACCCGTGAGCTTAAACAAAGCAGAATTTTTATGCTGATTACTTAGGAAAAAAGACGAAAAAGGAGACTGTCCACTCGTCCATTAAACAACACAGTTGATCACAGTGATCTCTATCGGCCGAATCATAAAGATGTCTATTTACGAACCTCCGGCAATATGAACTCTTGCCAGTCCGCCATGTCTTTTCTGGACCGCCCGCGTAGTTACAAACTTTCCTAGATGCGCGGTGCTGAAATTTTGGGGCGGGAGGAGGCCGCGCGGAGAGGCGTGGTTGCTGAAATGACGTAATTTGGCCGCGTGGAGCCGTGCGGACCTCGCGGACACGGCAAGCATAAACCAAGCTTAACTCCTAATGACTTTTTCAGTAACAACTACTCCAGCGCGTTACTATTTACAAACCAGTAATAGGATTAAAGTTACTTGTTCAAGCTACTGTGCGTTACTAGTTTTGCAATTTTCAATGCCCCATTTCCACTAAGGCCAGTATGGTACAGTATGGAACAGGTCAGTAGGCCTGGGCGGTATACCAGTTCATACCAAAAACCGGTGTTTATTTTTGTTATATGAATTTTTAATATACCCCTATACCGGTGAATATCACGGACAACTTCCGGAACGTTTAATTAGGGGAAGTGTTTCAGCCAGAACCAATTTCACTGCTACGCGCTCTTCAACGCAGTGTAGAAAATAACGTTTTTAACTAACCGCAGCTGCTGGCAGGAGTGAACCACACAATTCTGATGAAATAGTTCCAAAAAAGAGGAGCCTTGTCTATAGTTTAAAAAGTTTATCGACTTTAAAATCTCAAACGAGAACCGAACGGCATACGTTTTACAAACGCTATTGAGAGTAACCAGTAGGGGGAAGTGTTGAGCGCTATTTGACCGTCTGTAGGCACACGCGGTCAACGGCGGCAAAACCAGTAGGAAAGAAATCAAAAATAGCGGTAAATACGTTTTACATACCATTTAGAATACTTCTGCCGTCTGTTTTTCTGTTTTTATCTGAATATTAACCAGCTAATAATCACCTACGGTCGCTATGTTTATTTTACTTCTTCTTTGGCAAAATCCGGTCTGAGTCTATACTCTGCCCCCTAGCGAGATTCTTCAGTACTACATGAATAGCAATTAGAAAGTGCAATTTGTTGCTTGCGCCAACGTAAGGTTTAAAAAAAATTATACATTCAGCCTTAGAACATCAAGAATGTCTACTAGAATCATAATCATTTAAATTATTTTCATATCATTCACCTGTGTCTGCAAAAAACAATATGATGTAGTCCATATGGCAGTAAAATGGGCTATTTAAAGAACATTTTTATATTCTTCATTCTTATAAGATAATGTGGATATGAAAGGTCTTGTATAGCAGAAAAAAATACCGTTAAATACCGTAATACTGTTATGTTTATTAAAAATACCGTGATATGAAAATTTTGACATACTGCCCACCCCTACCGGTCAGTACCGTCTGGAACTGGTAGGTTGTGTTGCCATTACCATCCCAAAAGAACAGTAGTGGGCGAGGGCATGGGTGAGTTTAGCTTAACAAAAGCTCCAGCAATTAAAAATATAAAAATATTTTTTATCACCTGCAATTTCTTCTTCCGAAAAAAATCAGGAAGGAAAAAATGTATTAAAATCTGAAATCAGATTTGGTATTAAAAGAAAATCAGAGATTACATTTCTAAGCCATATTGCCCAACCCTACCTCAAAGTCTTTCTGTAAATATTCATCCTCTATTCTGAACCTTTAATCCTGTAAAATAAGAGGGGTTTGGCCCTTGTTTAATAATGTTAGCCAGGGGAATCATATTTTGACACAAAAATAAATAGAAGGGATAGTGCATTGAAAAATGTAAAATTAAAAGTACTGTTCTGCCATTAAAATTGTGTTTTTGGTTTCATTTATTTACACACAAAACCGAAAACAAACCTAAACAAATAAAAAAATTTTGAAAACAAAAAATGGGGTCGGCTCGGAACGGATGCAGGTAATGGAAACACGCCAAATCGTTCCGTTCCGTACCGTACTGGCACTAGCGGAAATGGGGCAATAGTCTGGTGGTTTTTTCTTGCTTCAGAGTTGCTGCCAGCAACGTTGATGTCAACATGATGTTAAAAAGCAATTATATTTCCAGCCTTACTGTAAAAATGCACTTTCAATAAAGTGAGTATTGGCAAAACTGGTTATTGTGTTTATGTTGAGGCAGTGGGGAGTGTTATTGACGGCTGTTGAAAGTAACTAATAAAGTAACTTATAATCTAACATAGTTACTTTTTAAATAAAGTAATCAGTAAAGTAACTAAGTTACTTTTCGAAAGAGTAATCAGAAGTCAGTAATCAGATTACTGTTTCAAAGTAACTGGCAACACTGGTAATGAGCAGCAGAAACAGCAAAATCTGAAAGGGGCTGAAACGGAGGATAATAGAGGCTGGTAACAATTGTTTCCTACAAGCTATTTTCAGAAAATAACTTCAGAAACATGTTTACTGGAACTCATAGACCTATTTTAAATAATGGGAAAATAGTCATAACATGTCCCCTTTAAAAAATAAATAGGCGTCCATGAAATGTTATCTTTTTCAGTGTATTAAACATCATGTTTCTTGGTAACAAACTCAGACACATTATCAGCATTCTGGAATTAATTTCAGAGTTTTATTTCCAAAGAGACTTCAGCCATGTCTCTACTCAAAAAGGTTCAAGAATAGCTTTAATTTGAATTTGGGTATGCATTTTTGTATAAATTTAGGGCAAAAAATGCAGGATTTTTAAGAGGTTTGCAAACTTAAGACAGCAGTGATGCAGCATAACAGTAAAACACCAATATATATTTTATAATTCAGTTGCAGACAATGTTTAGAAGAGTGAGGGATTACTTATTTTCTATAATTATGAGACGAAAAAAAAAACTGAAGACTCTATGAAGTTTTTATCTTTCTCCTTGCATTGTTAGAGTATTTATTTACATCATTCTAAATTTTAGTTTCCATCCATCTTCTTTACCGCTTAATCCTTAATGGGTCACGGGGGGTGCTGGTGCCTATCTCCAGCTGTCAATGGGCGAGAGGCGGGGTACACCCTGGACAGGTTGCCAGTCCATCACAGGGCAGGACAAACAGGACAAACAACCATGCACACACTCACACCTAAGGACACTTTGGTGACATCAATTAACCTGACATTCATGTTTTTGGACTGTGGGAGGAAGCCGGAGTACCCGGAGGGAACCCACGCATGCACGGGGAGAACATGCAAACTCCATGCAGAAAGGCCCTGGGCCGGGATATGAACCCACAACCTTCTTGCTACAGCAACAGTGCTAACCACTGCGCCACCGTGCAGCCAAAATTTTTTTAATCATTATTTTATTTACATGTTCATCAATTTCTACATGAATTGTAGAGGGTTTTGATAAGATTAATCGGCTTTTTGCCTGTTCCACTGTACTTTTAAGTGTCTTTTTGTAAAACTGTGAAGCTATTCATTGTGCAATTTAACAAATAAATAAACAAAACATTTGTCATATATGAAAACGTATTAAGAAACAAATTATTTTGTTTATCATTTTGAAAATAAAAATAAATAGTTATTAATGTGCAGAAAAAACGAACAATTATGAATGAATGCACTAATTTCTATCTTACACATTACAAACCATATAAAACAGTTGTTTTAGTAAATACAAAAAAGATTAACCTTTCCAAAAATATGTTATATATTGTGCATTTATAAAGAAAAAAACAAGTAGTTTCATGTTGAAAAAGATTTATCATCTTTATATTAGTTTTTTTAGGAACAAAGAGTGTAGCCTTACATGTGTACTATAAATCATTAATACCTTGTGTCAATGTTTAAATATTAAAAAAAAATGCAAAAAGGAGAGTTAGATATAAAACCATGGGCTTGTACTAAAACAGTCCAACCACAACATTGATCAATCAAACTATCAATAAAGTGGCGGAAGGAAGGCAGTATTAGTGAGAAGCAAAAATGATAATGTTAATTTTGTATGTGACAGACAGAGAGAGAGAGAGAGAGAGAGAGAGAGAGAGAGAGAGAGAGAGAGAGAGAGAGAGAGAGAGAGAGAGAGAGAGAGAGAGAGAGAGAAAGAGAGAGAGAGAGAGAGAGAGGCTTCAATGGTCCAGGCTGGGCCTGTAATGGGACTGGATCCCAATCAATAGAGATGCTCCTCAGGCCATTCGTAGGCATAATGACTTTAGGTTTCTCAATAATTAAGATATTGTCACTGTGCTGACTGCAGGGTCAGCCAATCATTAACCTCATGTTAAATATGCCTTTGTTTTAATTGCTTTGCCTTAACTCCTCTAGATATGCAGGGTTGAAAATTAAACGGAAAGCAACCTTTCTCCTTCAGCATGTATTAAAATGAAGAAGGGGGGGGGGGGGTACAGATCCTGCCAAATATTTCCAGCTTTTATGTGATACATTTTTATTTTTGGACTATGTTCTAACAAAGCAGTCATTTGTGAAGTTTATTTTCAAAGGTAAACATATTGCATATTACGAGGGGTGGAGTTTATCAACCTAATTAGGGATTGTCCTGCCCTAAAAAGGATCAAATTTAAAGGTTGGTGGATATAAAATATTTATACATATCTCTAATAACATATTTATATCCAGTGTATTAAAAAAGCAACTTGGAATGTTCTTCAACACCTCACTGTTTTTAATACAGTTAGCCCAAAATGAAATTCCGCAAAGAAGCACCAAAATGAGGGCATTATGATAGATAAATACATACTAAAATCAATTAATATTCAGTTTGATATTTATGACATGCAAAGTGTCTGATGGTACCATTTTTTTATGTTACAGTCTTGCTAAATATGATCAGGCTTGTGCTTGCATGGTTCTGTTTATCAGCTGAGGTTGTTTCTCTGGAAAATTAGAAGGTTTAAATCAGACATAAACTGCACCGTCATGTTTCCCTGATGAAAGAGCTATGTTCTGATTTCAGAGCAGCTTTGACCAAGTGAATGGTTGCTAGCCTGACCAGAGTCCAGGTTAGATGGACGGATATTTTTGAAAACTTCATATAGCAATACACTTCTATTTACTCCAGAGACTGATTTTTACAAGCCTTTTGTGTCCTCTAGGTGCCATAACAATCAAAACACATTATTATTTTTTAAATAATAGATCATGTATGCTTCTCTAATGTGAATAAAGTGAGAGCCTCTAGTTCATGTTGCTGTAAAACAGTGTTAATTTCTATCATCTGCTCTTTTGCTATAAAGAAATAATTACATTTTGCAGGATCCCTAGTTACTTAAATGCTAGAAGCAATTTATTTAAAAATCCAGGACTTTTTCCAGGACTGTTTTTGTTTTATATTGTTATAAGCACCAAGGACAAACATTATACCGCTGCTGGTAATGGAGGGGCGCTCTTCTCTTTTCTCACACATGCAAAGCCCACTAAGATGGCAATTTTCCTGTCCCCACTACCCCCATCCCAGCAATCACTCCCAGCCATTCCTGCCCCAGCTGGGTGATGAGAAACAATGCATTTATATCTGACGTGTTGTCATTCCTTTCTCTTTACTACACAGAGTTTTTGTGCCTCACTCTCTCCCATGTGCCGTCGTGCCATTGGTTGCTGGTAAATGGACTAAAGCGCCACTCAATAGGCTGATGCACTCCGTCAAGGCGAGGGGGCTTGACCTTTCCTGGCGTGGGGAAACGCAATTCATATCGGCCCCAGACCAGCTGCCCGCTAAACGAACATCTCATCCAATTTCCAGACGCCTGCAACACAAAAAAACAAGAGTAGATTGTGTGTGTGTGTGTGTGTTTGTGTGTGTATGTTGGGTGCTGGGTGGTTGGGCGAGAAGAGAAGGTGGAGGAGTGGGGTTAGAGGGAGAGGGGCTTGTGGGCAGGGAAGTCCTGATGGATTTTAGATTGGTTTCTCAATTTCTCTTCACTCCAGAGAGGTGGGGGGAGAAATGAGACAAAGAGGAAAAACAAACACCAAATGCTCAAATGCACACACAGGCAGACACGCACACACCCACACTGTACACACATACACACACACTTACGAGGAAGCTTGGGAATGAAAGGTTGCTAAAACTGACCCCATGATTTACTGATTATTCATTTACTTGTTGGGGTGTTTATTATTCCAGGTTGTTAAATGATTTTATGGGCCAACTTTTTTTTTTTTTAAGTATTTTTTTTTTTGTTCTTCCCCGTATCTAAATCATCAACACCAGACAGACTATTAATGCCAGACCACCAAGAGAGATGGTTACTGTGGAGACGGCGGCCCCTGAGGATTCATTCATGATAAATAGGAATACAAACACACAAACAGAAAACCGCAATCAACTCCTCCGCAGTCCCAGTACACGTACAGCGAAACTCGGACAGCCAAGCACGTAAAAAGTGTGTGTGGCATGGTCCTCATAACACTTGGAGGATCATTTATTGACTAGGAGAGTATGACACAGGCTGCAGAAATACAGAGTACATTAGATAAAGGATTTGTCATCATATATGTGCAATTTAAAGCAAGTGTATTCAGATGCAACGCAAGCAACCTGTCTGAGAGAGCAATGAGGATCGAGCACCAAAATCAGGTCGACTTTATAAGAGTGGTTATAGGTGTCTGCATGATCTGTTTGAAACAGACAAATCAATAACTAATATAAATTAAAACAGAAGAGGTTTTTACTTTATAGAAACTGTGGCTTGGGCCCCAGACGGACTAATCATGTTATGAAAAGATTTTTTTGAAAATATTTATTTTCTCTTGTTTTGAAAAAAAAGTGGGTAGTTTCTGCTGTGATTCATTGGCTCCTCCTCCAGAAACCAATGTAGTTCTCTGGGTTCCAGTAATGTTTCCCTGTCTTTTCCATTGCAGGAATGATAGAATATCAGGGTACAAATGTAGTTGTAAAAATACCCCGGGTAGGAAGCTATCGGCTGCTAAACCATTGCAAAAGCAGAGCTAGTTTTCACTTGCTAGTTTTCTGACAGAAGCACAAAACAAATATTTAAAAAAACATTGCATCACTCCCTGACTTTTTAGTTCTTATTTTGCCTTTTAAAACTATCAAAATAAAAATAGACATTAGAAATAATTAGAAATATAAGTTCCAACCTCTTTCACCTCTGAGTTAATTCAGCCCAAATCACCATATCTAATTCTGAAATAAAATTTTCTTCACCTCAACTTGATCTATTCAGTCAAACAACCATTGGACAAAAACAACACTAATTGAATCTGAACTTTGCTGCTTACTCTCCCTCTGATTAACCACTGAAGAAAACTTTGGGTTTGGGGGAGTTCATACTTACAAGTACTTTTACATTTTTGCTCACAACATATATAACACAAGCAGGCGGCCATGGAGCTAAAGGAGTGGGTATTGATTTTAGCAAAACAGTTGTGGCTTGTGTTTCCTCTGACACTGTTTAGTCATTCCTCCAAATTATTAACGCCTTCAGCAACATTTTTTTTTACTGTGATCACAAGCAATAGTGGGCACATGCAAAGTGGGCGTAAATGTGATTGTTTCTAATCCTTTCCAGATCTCAAGTCCAAACATATTACCTACAAACTAAAATGTAAAAAAAAAAATCTAGTCTTTGGAAAACATTTTTCAAAAATCTACAAAAGCAGTAGCTGAACATCTCTGTTCTGCGTCAGTGTGCACACAACGTATTACCCATTTTTGATGTTGATTTCTGACTTAAATGTAATACTGGTTACTACATTTCATTGCATAGACATCTTCTGAACAAATAAGTCTTTCAGATTTATGTTTTTTCCAATTTTGATGTTTGAATAAATATTTGATATAATTATACATTATTCAGCAGGCACTAGCTCAACTGATTGAGTGGCAATAATATGGTATATGTTTCCCATTTCACACGGATGAGAAATAGTTTAACATTTACTGCAAATAAATCTCCAAGATCTTGGATGTTGAGTCAGAAAAAACACACTGTTACCAGGTGGTAAATATTTCAGATTTTTTCTTGAACTTGATTTCTTTCCAGAGCAACAAACTAATCATAGTTCTGATTAGTTTTAGTATCAGTTTTTTTTATTTAGTTTTTTATTAATTACATTAATAATTTGGCACATCCCTTTTGGACAAAGGTTTTTCTTAATGCAGATTGCACTTGAGTTTTCCCTGCAGCAGAGATTCAGCCTCAAAGCACCAGAGAGCTCTTGGGTGACTCGCATTTCCCCATGGCCCTATCTCTGCCTCCAGTGTCTGCACGGCTTTGGAAGGCCAGGCTCAATTGAACACATTTAGTGAGGCTTCAACCTTGGACTCACCAGGGATTCAATATATCATTCCACCTTCCACGGACAAGTTACTTCCTGTCTAACGAGATGATTCTGCATGTGGTATGATGTAACCATTCAACATTTGAGTGAAATGTGCACTTTTTCCTACACTCTGACTTAATGTTTGTTATTCCTATAACAGATGTATCATTGATACCTGTTAAGGAATGACTGTCCTCTTTCCCCATCATTCTTGGTGGTGATGGGTGGGATGTGGGTTGGCAGCAAGGATAGTGATCAAATTTCCTACACCCCACAAAAGCAAACACAGCTAGTCGGCAGTGTGTGCCGCACATCCCCGGAGTCCAACTACTGCTCTGAAACCAATTTAGCAGCCTCTGCAGCATGGAGGAAACCTCCATCCCCCTCTTTTCTTCTATCCATCCAGCCCTCCCTCCTCCTTCTTTTCCTCTCCCTTTCAGTAGTGTGTGCTCGGTTCTCTCTCCCAAAGTGTCACTCTTTACAAAAGTGGGAGGCAGGAAAGGGTGGGAGATCTTGGGCTGGAGTAGGGGAAAAATGAAGGGAAAGGCTTCTCTTCTTTCTGAAATCATGCTCTGGATCAGTCTGGAGAGGCCTGGTGTATTTGGATTGGCATGGTGGCTGGCAAACGATAGAAGGAGGTGGAGCTGGAAGAGAGTTATAAATAAACATTTCAACAGTACTGCGAAGAGGTGTCGGCAGGCCTCAGGCCACAGACCTTCCTTGGGTTCTCTGGCGCCTCTCCAGGTCACATTACAGGAGAAAACAGCCACATAAAAAATGTCTGCGTGTGTGTGTCTGTGTTTGTGTGTGTGTTGGTGTGCGTGTGTGTGTCTACATTTCTTTGTGAAATAGAACAAGAGTCAAAGAGAGAAGAAACTTGATAGGGTGGTCTTTATGTTGCTGAATTTTCCACTTGTAGACTGATCACAACAGAACTGTGGGAAAAATATACTGTTAAAATTTAACTTAAAAATTCCATTACTTGCTTCTTTTTAGAAAAGTATCATAGAAAGCTAAGAAAGTACATTTTGTGCCTTCTATGATGCTATAAAATAAGGAAAAACAATAAATTGAAGCTTATTATCAAGTGTTACTTTCAAAAGTAATAATTCTTCTTTTATTTTATTGGGATTTTATGTGATTGACCAATATAAAGTATTCTATATTTGTAAACCATGAAAGGGACAGAGTAATGTTGCATTCAGACCGCAAGCTTTGTCAGCGTTAAGCAAAGCTAATAAAGCGACTAGTTCTACGCATATCCACAGAAGATACATTTTAAACTGAAGCTTGCAAAGCTCGTAGGTGCGTCTTTCTGTGCTGGATGTTTTTAAACACTAGCAGATCGTTGTTGGCAAGGCAGCGTCGACGTCGGGCAACATCACTACACTGATTAGTTGCCGTGCTGCATCAGGAGCGTTAAGATCGTCAAAAGTTTAACTAGCTGAACTTTTTCGTTGCTGGCATTATGAGCTTTGAAGCTTGAAACGCAGCAACAGCTTGAAAAGTTAATGGAGCCAAGGCTCACAAAGCGCCGCAGAGACCGTGACGCTCCTCCAACGGCCTCAACCGTAGAATTAACATGTAATCTTGCCACTGCTGACGCTGACAAAGCTTGCGGTCTGAACGCACCACCAGGCTAGAAAACGTTGTCCAGATCAGGTCAGATGATACTAAAATTAAACCTTGCTTTCATTAAAAGTTCTGTGAGGTGGAAAATGACTACTACCTAAAAAAGTTACCATGACATGGTCTTATCATGCCAGGGACAGGAAAGATGGGAATATGAATGGATTTGAATGCAGGGCAGTCATACAAGGTCACATGTAAGAGACTTCAAAATGCTTAAAAAATACCTTCAAGAAAGATGAACCT
This sequence comes from Apricaphanius iberus, assembly GCA_028564705.1. Classification (NCBI taxonomy): domain Eukaryota; kingdom Metazoa; phylum Chordata; class Actinopteri; order Cyprinodontiformes; family Aphaniidae; genus Apricaphanius; species Apricaphanius iberus. The sequence goes on along the minus strand of JAPXFQ010000622.1, from coordinate 3,673,851 downwards.
AAAGTTACAACCACAGCATCATAGTTTTTTATAAGTATAGATATTTTTTGAAATGGCACAGGCAGAGTTTAGACCTAAATCATGACAAAGTATGGTAAGGTTCCGGGGCTATCGTTACCTTTTGCAAAGCGCTGTATATGCAGTCATATGCAGTAAAATTAAGCATGAGTTCTTATGAGGCTTGTTTTTCAGAATAAAAGTAAATTTTACAAATATAATCCTTGAAACAATCATCAGACATTCATTTCATTAAGTCCACATTTATGTATTAAAAATAAATATTTTATTAGTCTGATGTAATATTCCAATTTTAAATGTTTTTATTACCATAATTATCAGAAATATTGTCTTGAAAACATCCCTCCATGTGTAATTAATGCATATATTGCAGAGATGTCCAAACTTTTTGCTACATGGGCCAAAATCATCAAGTCGAAAGCACCCATGGGCAACAAAAACAAGATTTTTTACTGTTTACTTGCTTAACAATATAATAATCAGGTAATATAATAAAGTATGAAATAAAGTAGGAATTATTGTATAAAAGGGATTTTTAAAGGATTGTAGATTCAAAAGACAGGACTTTTAAGTAGGGATGTCCGATTTTATCAGCCTAAAGTCATTATTGGCCGATATTGGCTTTAAAATGTAATATCGGAAATGATCGGTATCGGTTTTTATTTTTTCAATAAGATGAGTTTTTCACACCATATACATATTATATATCAAACTCTTCAGCTACTTCTTTTCTCTCTCATAAAATATCTCTGTAAAAATATGACTGATTTGAGGTTTAGTTTTTCAGATATTATTTGTTTGAGACAACTTTCAATTTAAGATAACTTTAACAAAGGACTGAATCTTGTTTACTGGGCTCTAATCTGTTACTGTTTCCTCTTTGTGACACTATTTTAATTTGCACATTTGGTTACTTGAAAGATGGCTAATTAAGTCAATGTTGTTGTTCTATTGTATAAAATTATGGCCACTGGCCAGTTACATGTAGAGCTAAATTAATGCAGTGCTTAAGCCCAGTTTATTTTTAAGATTGTATTACCCAAAGTAGGTTAATTATTGGCCCTGCTTAAATGTTTGCTGTTTTTTATTTTTTATTCTTGTTTCAGTTGTTTCCACTTTCCCTCAATGCTATAAAGGTATAATGTTGTTTACATTTTCTAAAAGTAGAAATTTTGCCTGAGTGGTGGGCCTTTGTTAGTATTCTCTGTGTGAGAAAATGTTCCAGCTACTTTTGAAGACAAAAGTAAAGACAAAAGTTTGAAGACAATTGCCTAACTAAAATTCTATTACTTATTACATTTTCTAAATTTTTAAAACTCAAGTATGCATGATACAAGATATTTCATTATAGTTACCTAAAAGGGTTCAGTAGTTTTTGTTTTTTTATGAGGGAGGGTCCCCACATATCGGTATCGGTTTATATCGGTATCGGAAATTATGAGTTAGGCTATATCGGTATATCGGATATCGGTAGAAAAGCCAATATCGAACATCCCTACTTTTAAGGTTTGCCTTTTTGAAAGAATTAAGTTTTTAATTTTAAAGCAAAAATCTCTTTTTTTCAGCAGAAAAAAACATGGTTTGGGTCACTCTTTCTTAGAAAATACATGTAATTTGAGCTATGATTGGTTGTCTCCATGTCTGCTTTTGTGTTAGTTGTTTACGCAATGAAGCTAAAAAGAAAGCAAAAAAAAAAAAATTTTTCTCAAGGTGAATAATTAGTTTTGTGCCATGGATCATATTCTATACCTTTTCATTTGTCAACAAAAATGATTACCCTTCTAAAAGAAAGTCTCCATCTGCATCAATCATTTGTGTTGTTGTGCCGATCTTAAATGGTTGTCGAGGGCCGTATAAAATCAGTCCAGGGGCAGTAAATGACCCCCAGGCCACACTTAAACATCTCTGATATAGTGTGCGTCACTTAGTGAATAGAGTTAATGAAATGAAAGTTTTCAAAAGTATTCTATTTTTTTTATATGAGATGTGTGCATCTTTACATATTTTTTCTAAACAATAAAAGTCACACTTTGTTTATATAAATACAAAGGTTTGAACGCTTTAAATAGACTTAACTTATGCAGCACTTTTCAAGTCATGTGTCAAGTGTTTTACATGGTGTTCTGAATGAGGTCATAAGTTTTTTTTTCATATGAAGATTTATGAATGTTAGAATTTTGAAATTATTAAAGAGGAAATTTGACATACTACATTTGTGCTTTGTGCTGACTGTTGCAAGTTGTCTGATGTTGTAGCTCAATGCTTTAGAATACATTTAGTTTTAGCAATTGTTTTACAAGAGCGAAAAATGACTTTGTCATTTCAAAATATTTATCAGAAATAAGTCGAGGGACATACATTTCTTTTTTTTACTGCAGATCCTTGATTTACAGATGCAACCCCAGCAGAACTAGCTGCCCCTCCTGTGCCACCCCTGAAAAAAAAAAGTCTGGACACGCCACTGCCTAGGGGCACAGCGACATGTGACAGGTGGAAAGAAAGAATTGACTCTACAACCCTCCAATCAAAAGCCAACGACTCTACCTAGTGAATCACAGTTGACCAAGTCTTTGTTGTTCCCCAATAATCTTTTTTTATGATTTTAAATAAAAGTGATAGTCAGGAATTTGATCTTATTTATAACCACACATTGTACATCAAATGAAACCACAATGGGTTGGAGCAAAAGGATGAAGTTAGTCCAGGGATTGAGAACAAACCGTCTATACTTTTATCCTCTTTTTTTTATCCTCTTTTACCCAGCCAGGCTGAGGAAATCAGTGGCAGCAACGCCACAACTCTGCATTTCACATATTTATTTTTAAATGCTAAAATATGGTATCATTGTAAGATATGGGCCAAAGAAAGTTTATAGTAATGTTATACAGTGCATCTATTTTACAGACTGGGCCTCTTTGGGATGTTGCCACCCAATAATAAAGAGAAACTATATGAAACTATATGGTATGTGGTATGACCTCATTCTGTACACAGGTTCCTTATTGCAATACAAATGTTGCTTGCTCGAAGTTTTCCTCCCAATCAGACCTGAGTGGTCCCCTGTAGTCCCCTTGTGTTCATCAGGTTCAAAGCTGAACCCACAGTTAAAAAAGAGATGCTTTGGTTTCATGGTTACTTATTGCAGGCAAAGTTTTACATTTGTGTTTTGGCAAACAGAGCTGGTGCTTTTGGCTGGAGCTATCCACATCTGTGCTCAGCAGGAGTTGTCTTGAGCCCTCACCACTACCTCTCTGCAGATACAAAACGAGATATGGGGATCATATTTAATGCCTGGATGAGCTTTAGAAGAGAATAAGGGAAATTTAAGAAAATATTCGTGGCCCTATTGTGATTTCACATAACTTGCAGAGTTATTGAACGGATTAAGACTTTCATCACACTAAATCTTTTCAAATCTCTAACGTCAAAACACTGTTTTAAAGAGCTGACAAGACTGGCTAAAATCTATGAAGAGAAATGGTTCATCCAGCTGCATTTTTGAATGAAGATGAAAGGGACAGCCAAGGATGGAAAGAGTCAAAAGCAAAACAGAACTCACAGGAAAATGTAGACCACAGAATGCTATGAAGTCAGAGGAAGCCTATCTTCTTTTTATTTAGTTGTGGTTTCCCTCCACAATTTACTATAAAAACCTGGCAGAGTCCTAGGGGGCTAGTTAGCAGATCCCACTGATATGACTAGACTTGGGTGGCTTTACCACAGGCTTAGCCAGGGGTGAAGTATCTTCTAAACACTTGGAAAGTTTTCTGTGTCTGCCTGTATGTTTGCCCACCTTTTTGCAGAGAAGCTGCAGTCTCAGCAACAACAGACACTAATGACCTTCTCAATTGCACTGAGCTGCTCTAGCTTCAGACAAAAGGATGCTTGCATTTTTGACCTTCTGAACCTTGATGCAAATCTCAAGCTTTGTACAGCTCCGAACGGGAAAAAAAATCCCTATGCCATGATGCTGCTACCACTATGAGTCACAGTGAGGATGGTGTGCTTAGGATTATGTGCAATACATTTTTTAACCAAAAGCATAGCAGTTTGAAAGGAGGCCTAGAAGTTTGGTTGCATTCTTATCTGGACAAAGTACCTTTTTTTCCCTGATGTTTTTAAATGGTTTGTTACAAACTTCTAACAGGAGTTATTGTGTCTTCCTTCTTGACCCATGTTTAAGGGCCAGATTTGTGGAGTTCATGACTAATAATTTTCCTGTCAAAACATTATTTCACCTTAACTGTGGATCTCTGTAGCTCCTTCAGGGTTACCATGGAGCTTTTAGCAGTTTTTTGTTGTTGTTTTTTGTTTCATAACTTAACTCTGTTTCAAGCTTCTCTGCAACTTTTTCTTAGTCCAGTTTCAGTATTCTTCATAAAACTGTTCATAAAACTCAGCCTTTTATTAAATATACATAGGGAGGTTGTGTTCACCAATTTGGCGATTTCTGAAAAGAAAATATAATTGGCTGCATTGAATTTTGATTGGAAAAGTATGGAGAGCTGTCTACAAATGCACACCGCACTCTTTTGGTTGTAATAAAAAGCCGGTTTGAGTGTTACTGCCAAGTACTGTATGGTATGACATTTTTTTTGTTTTGTTTTTATTTCTTGAAAGTGCAAAGTACAATGTAGACTTTGAGTTTAATTTAAAGCCCAGGTCCCCCTTTCCACACATATGTTATTTGACATCTGCTTTTCTTCCTTATTTCATTCAGTGAATGAGAAAGTACTGGGGATGCAGATAGCAGAGAGGAAAACCAGTGCAATACTATTACCCCTTCCTGTTTCTGTAGAGCCAGGAGTCTTCAGGGAGGTGAGCTGAGAGGAGTCTTGGCAGACAGCCACTTCTGATGGGCCAAGTGGAAAGAGGAGGAGAGCAATCAAGAAACCTGTTTGCAACAAAACTGATGGAATTTGATCTCAGAATTAAATAAGCACAGCAAATAATTTGAGTTTTCTATCTGGCGCTGTGTTATCTATTAAATAAAGCAGATTTTATTTCAAGAGTTCTTTGCTTACTTTTTGTATTGTGAACGCTGAATAAATGCTGAAGGCATCTCATCTTCTGTTTCTAATTAAAGTGCATCACCATTTTCCAAGGAGACTTTACCAAGAAAAAAATTCTTGTAACTCAGAATGTTTTGCACTGTGGTTTTTCACTATAAACACGTGAAAGATATTACACAACTACACTGCCAAAGGATAGAAAATAAACAAAAACATGGGTGCTGTTTGCATGGTGAAGGTTTAACGAACATATCCAGGATCTGTTTCAGCATTAAAGAACAAATTATTTCTCATAAATTAAATATTTACTGCAGTTTTCGGCAAGCATGCCTGTTAAACAATGTAGGTGTTTCTTTATGTTTTGTTTACTTTTTGCTACAAGTTATGTAGTTGAAATAAGACCTTGAAACATAAATAATTAACGTTTAACTGTTGAGTCAGAGTGGAAGATGAAACTAAAGCTAAACTTAACCCAAGCTTAAAATCTGTCTAAGGGGAAGAGGGATCAGTGAGGTAAGCAAATAAAGTCAAACAGGAGGTAAACACTAAAACTCCTGACCTACCTTGTAAGAAACCCCCTTCTCCTCAGTCTGTGCTACCAAACACAACCTCCAACACTGCCAGCAAGCTGCTCTCCTGACAGCCTCAGACTCTGAGGCCTAAAGAAAACAAACTGACTCTGATTATGAAAATAGTGCCGCAAGGCCTTCCCGGTGCCAAACGCTTATCTTACACAAGGCGAGCTTTGTGCTCTGTGGGGGCTTCTTGCTGGCCCTCAACCACCCCACCAGGTGTAGACTTCCAGGGCCTGGCTCTCCTCCTCCATCCCTTTACCTCTCTTTGCCCTTGTGCGCACAGTGTCACGTCCGCCGAGACCGCTGCGTATATTTTGAAAGGGGAGCATCAGGAAATTGATCCAGAGGCACCACACTGTTCTGAGGGCAAAAGCAATTCCTTAACAGTTGGGGATGATGAGGCTTCCCAACTGCAATGCCAACATTGTTTCATGCACCAAGTATTTTAAATAAAGGTTTGACATATGGAAATGACAAACCCTCTTGATGAGCTTAACATCGGGTTGTAGCAAGTTGAGTAAAGGGTACAACAGAGCACTTATAACATAAAATCAGGATTTTATAAAGTTACATCAATTTAGGAGGAAGAGAAATAATGGGAAAAGTCAGAATGCAGAAATTTCTACAGGTGATTAACAAAATGGAACATCTTCAGCCTAGACAAAATAATGCCTTTTTACTCACAATTCTGCTGCTGAATATTTGAACTTAATTGAGATTTGACAAGAAACATAGAGGATCCTTTTTGTCAGTAGGGTTATCAGTACCTGTAGCGCAGTCCGTTTGTTGGAAATCGACTAAACACTAGTCAAGGTAACATTTTTAGCAATTCTGAACAACAACAAAAAAACATAGTTGACAAGAAATGTAGTAACTAGTAACATCCTGCTTTAGACTAAGGCCTGTTTCAATGCGATGACAAAAACCTTATATTTTCAGTAAAATACTTCCACACATTTTATTTATTGCAAATAAATATTTTTGCAAATAGTAGAAAATAGTTCAGCTTAGAATGAATTGTCTTAGGTGGTCCATACGAATCTCAACGTCCTACTTCGTTTTTTATGTGGAAACATAGACTTAGTAAGCAAGCTCTTTCCTGCTCTGAGCTAGAATTTCCGGGTATTGAATTTAGGACCTGATTACTTGTGATCATTTAGATAGCAGATTGGTTTTTGTTTTTTGGGTTTGTTTGTTGTTTTTTCTCCAGCAACCACATGCCACAGCTGTCAACAATTTTAAAACAGTTCAAGATAATATTGATGATTCATTTCGCTCAAGGAAACTGTTTGTAGTGGTCTTACCAGTCACACGATAACCTTATCATTATGCAGTCAATAGTGACTGCTAAGTAACTTATCATCAAAGAACAAAATTATCAAGCAGATTTGATGGATGATTATGAGATGTGAATGATCTATCAGGGTTGATCTCTTCATTTTTTTGCTTGTACAACTTCCATACTGATTACCAAAGTCACAAGTTCACAGGAAGTTAAATATTAGGTTCTTTCTTATTCTTATTTCTTTTGCCAGATGGCTGATTGCGCTTCCTCCGAATTTGATAAACTGACCAAAATTATGATAGTTAGACAAGACAAAAACAAAAATTACAAATGTTGTCAACAAGTCTTTTTACTTCCACTACCTCAACCCTCAAAGACATGCTGGAGGATATTTTTATCCCTGAAACCAACCCAAGTCTTTTAGGAATAGGTCAGTATCGATACTTAGTCCCAGTCTAGAATCTATATCATATTTTAGAAATTTGAATATGAATGAGGAAATATCTCAGATTAAAATTTATTTTTTTAAATAATAACTTTTAAGCAAGTATTACATGTGCCTTTTATTAAGCCCACATATGTATTGCAAATATTTTTACTGATCTGGTATAATATTCTAATCTTAAATGTCATGTTTTTAATGGCAGCAAGCAGACAAATCATCAACAATCATCAGAAGTAAGGGCTTAAAAACATAAGTCTGTATATAATTAAGCTTTATACTCTTTTTCAATTGAAAACTATAATGAATTAACTTTTCAAGACTTTTATTTTTTTTTAAATCCCCTATACTGTATTATCTTTTTTGACATAAGCAGATATTTGACACGGGAGAGGTTTTTAGGACATTCTTATTTATCGAGATGTATATAACTTAACACGTTCAACTTAATCCTTCAATAAAGCATCCCTCTTACTGATGTACAATGAAATGTACATCAGTAATAGAAGGATGTACTGATGAACATTGTTAAAAGTCTAACAGCACATTCACTGCCTGTTTTTTTATTTTATTTGACTGACAGCACATTTTGATGCTGTTTCAGTTAGTTGCTTGCAGAAAAAAATTGTTTCATAAACTCAGTCCTATGCTTTGAAGTTCATGAAATTTAATTAACAATGTTTCAGCAGCTCACTTTTATACCTACACCTACAGAATACGTCACATTTGAAAGACAGACAGGAGGCTGCAGCAGCTAATACAATGTCTGTTTCAATGTGAAGCGCCTTATAAAGGGTATAAACTGTTCAATTAGATTTATTTATAGAGCACCTATACACAACAAATGTAATCTCAAGGCACTTTAAAGGTTGAATGTAGGACATTTGAATAAAAATCTACATTAAAAAAATACTAATGATACATCCAAGGGGCTTTTATAGGGATGCAGAATGAAAGTGCCACATTTCCTTAAAAGAAAATGTATATTTAAATTAAAATATAAGAAAATGTACCTTTAAAATGACAATTACATTATGTTTACACCTACCAGCCAGTAGCGGCCGCAGGTTGCGGGTCTCTGTGGTCCAACTAAATTGTTGGCACAGGTTGGCTGGGACTAGGTCAGCAAGTCAAGGAGCTGCTTCAGATTGCCGGGGACATTGTTTTCCGTCTCAGGAGAGGAGTGACCACACAAGAACAGAAACTGCAGTAGTTTTAGTTGAAGCCTACACTAGACGGACCCACTTAAAACATTTCCATGGTATTAAACACACGTGGAAACGTCAACTTTCCTCCTGGATCAGTAAGCTAACTCACTTGCTAACTTTGCTAACCTTAGCTATTAGTTAAACTATCTTAAATAAATTCCTCAGTGGACACATTTCAGGTTGGTCACTGGGCATATCGGCAGCGAACCAGGAAACCTGGAATGATGCTTTTATTGTAACTACGATCTAGATAAGCTACATGTCCCTATCATACTGATGTTCAATATCCAACCTTTAAGAGCTGTTGTCCACCATATAGATGAAAAAAAAGAGGAGAGTCTGTTATAGAGTTTTGCAAGCCATGCATATGAAGTTATGCACAGATTTTTTTTTAAATCATTACTTAAATTCTAGCCAGTTTATGTAGCAGCAAAGCTGGGTAACATAATTACTGACAGGATCAGCTAAAGTAAGCATTAGGAATCAAGCTTAGTCAAGGGCTCCAGTACACATTAAAAAAATGCCTTTACCAGGAACGGATATTTGCGATCAGATCATGGCAGCTCTAGTATGCTCCATGTGCTGCAAAGACACTGAGCTGAAAGCCATTATTTGAGTTACGCACTGTTGTCTTGAACATATTTCAGTTGGAATTCATTAGAGAGCAGGGTTAGATTTTTCTCACTGAAACCAAAAGAAATAAGTCTTGCGGATGACTGATTTTTTCCAAAGTCTTTGGAGAGTGTGTAAGTGATCTGAGACACACAGGGTGGCGTCTACTTGAGCCTGGGTTTGGATCCGAACCTTCCATCTGGGGCACATGTGCTTTTGACTGGGACAGAAAGACAAGAACAGAGAGCCAAAAGATCTTTCTCACCAAACTTTTTTTTAAGCGTAAGAGCTCTAAAATTAAGTCTAATGGCTTTCTTTTCCATTGCACATTGTGCATCCACTCGACTCCAATCCTTCTCCTTGTCCCTCATAATGTGGAGTTTAAATAGTTCTCATGGAAGTAAGAGCATTGTGGACAACAGCATTACTTACAATCAAATGTGTTTATAAAACAGCGTTGCTGACACGCCACACTGGAAAAGTGATCCCTGCAAGAATCAGACCCCTGTGGATGTGTTTGGTGGGACGGAGGAAACATAAACCACCAAGAAATAAACAGTACTACCAAAGAGAGAAAGAGACAAACAACAGAGGAGCTAGAAAGAAAGAAAGTTGTGGATATTATGGTTCTCTGGCAAACAACAAACCACATCTAGTCCCCTCCACTGGCAGTCTCTTGGCACTGCTGCCGGTATCCCTCCATTAGCAACATCAGAAGGCCCACGGCGGCTGACAGAAGTGTGACCGGAGATTATTGTCCTGCGTGCTTGTTTGGGTTAAGGCTTTAGATGGGGAAATGGGATTAGGATAGGCCCGGCTGGGGAGACACACACTAATGGGAAGCAGAGGAGTGTTCGCCTGATCCTCCTCCACTCACCGAGAGCAACCCTGTTATCCCACCTGATTGGATTAGCCCCCTGTTAAATGTGCTATGATAAGGGCGGACCACTGCTGAGAGCCTCCTCAGTGCTTCAGGGGTGGAAGCACACATGCTATACATATTTTTTGGTATATGTCTCTTGTGTTTCAGTTTTGTTTACATGATAGGGGTGTACACAAATTAAAAGTAAATTTAAAAAAAAACAACTCCCTCAGCAGCTTTGTCTCTGCAAAGATGCGTCTTTACTTACATAAATTATTTGAGAGCATCCTTTTTCATAACAAATCATTAGAAAATGCATTGGTGCATTTTCTCTTTCTTTTTTTTACTGCAAAGCAACGTTGCAAAGGTTTATATATGTATGCAAATATTTAAGCCTTAAACTTGCTAATTGCAGCAACTCTACCAATCAGACAGTAATTACTGGTATCCTGCCTGCCTTTCCTTCCAATGGCTGAGCAGCTAATTTGAGCTGTGGTTTAAACAGCTGGAAAACAGCATCCTGTGGCAAGACTGGAGGCCTGTGTTTGAGCGTGCATACATGTGTGTACATCTGTGTTATTGCTCATATATAGTTTATGGCACTTTTTAGGAAAATGCAGTGTAAGGTATGAGTTATTTAACTTGTAGGAAAATATGGGCAGATGTATCTGTAACATAATATTTCTACACATTATCCAGCATATCTCTTGCTGTGGCCCAGAAAATCAAAGCCTCTGTCACAATAACAACTCATTCTGACTGGAGATGCACTAAGAAATGGACTGGTGACCGGAAGCGATATAATTTGGCTGTTATGAAGTAAAAAAAAACAAAAAAAAAACACTTCTTCCAGTGAGTATTGCAAAGTCTCGCTAATAACTACAGTCTTCGATGTGGAGGTTGTTTCTGAATGAAGACAATTTAAAGTAAGATATTTCCAGTGTCTGTGAATTAAAATTTTATGTCAAAGACTTTACAGAGGTGTGAGAAGATATTTAACAAAAGTAGGTCAACTTTACTTCTAGAGCAAATTCACAGATTTAAAAAAATCCACAAAGTGTTTCATAGTAAAGTATGAACAATAAAACAAATTACAGAACCAGGGGCCGTATTGACAAAGACTCTTGTCTTCCTGCTAGGTGTTACTCTTAACTCGCGCTAAAATGTCTTACGTAGGAGTTGTCGTCTAAAACCTATTCACAAACGCACTAAGAGCTACTTTTACGTAGGAGAAGAGTAGCTAAGAGTGACGTCCCGTTGCTATGGAAAACGTAATTTCCTCTGCATGAGTAAATACACGGACAGCAGTGTAATTGGTTGTTCAATGACACGTGTGAAACCAGGAAATGGAAAACTTATGAACAGCGCAAATAGCAGAAATAATGCATGATGACATGTTTGTGTCGGCCACAAGACTCACACTTCGTACAACTTACACACAATAGCCTACTTACAGAAAGGGTGAAGTTTAAAAACGAAAAAACTTGAAATGCATCATTTGCCATCATAATGCTTAACGCCAGCTGATAGCTCGGATAAACTCCAGCCCCCCCTCCACGCGACCCTGAATTGGATGAAGTGATTACAAGTAGGCTGTAAACAATTAGGCTGTCTAATGAGCACATCAGCCACATCTTAAATAGACCCCCCCACTACCGTGAAAAGCACCTTGTGAACTGAAAAAAAATTTGTGGCGAGAAAAAGCAAGGAAACCTAACTGGTCGCAGGACCAATTATTACTAATGGCACAGTTGTTACTGGAGAGGAGGGCGGTCCTCAAATGGCGATTCGGAGCCGGGATTACGAATAAGAAGAAAAGGGAGGCATGGGTGGAAATGAGCAGAAACATAAATGCATCTTATCCAGCGGTGTCTCGAATGTCAGAAGACTGTGAGAAGAGATGATATTCTCTACAGTCCCAGTGTCCTTATAAAAAGGATGCTGCTGCAGCAGGTAGGCAATGTCCGTCATATAAGCATCCCTACATGTTGCATAAATTGGAAGACGTGCACATTTTCTTCTTTGTGCACGCCCGGCATAGCTGCAATCGCCATGACACTGGCTTTAAATCGATGCAGTCGCTGGATGTATAATGGGAAACGGATGAATTGTTGGATAATGTGTGGTCGACAAAGCGCTTTAAGACTTTGGTGGATTCATCGGCTGATAGATGGTTGTGATATACCCAAGTCGTCCGCGTTGCAAAGTTGCATTTTACGTGTGGCTGAATATCTTTAATTTCTGGACTGATCGGGTTGTTACGTTTAGTTGGTGATTGCATCCCGCACCACATCTGCAATAAACGATTTAATCGGTATCGTTTGGTTAATTCAGAATCATCCAGAGTGTCCAACATATTGCGTCTGGCTGCAGCCATTTTGGGAGTCTTTGTGAATAGGTCTTAGGGAGTTAGGAGTCATCTTGACTTCTTTTAAGGACTCCCAGACTTAGGAGCTACTTTTAGGCCTAAAAGTGGTTGTGAATTACTTTTATCTTAAGAAACTAGGAGTCCTAATTTTAAGAGTGACACGCCCACATTTGTTAGGAGTCACTCCTAAATTCGGCAATTAGGACCAACTTTTAGCCCTAAGATTCTTTGTGAATACGGCCCCAGTTTTTTTGTTCTGGTCATTTGGTAAATGTGTACACCCACCTAATTCTAACTGCAAGATAAACTATTGTGGAATCAATTAAACAAAAGCCACATGTCCACCAGACAAGCACTTAAGAAATTAGAGCTGAAATACAGGTCACTGTTAGCTAATTAAGTAAATTGTTGTTTATGTAGCATGTGTGTTGTTACAAATATCTCATTGCCACTAAGAAAAAAAAAACCCACAGTATTTGCCAACTAAAAAAGTAGTTCTAAGTGTGTCTAATTATTAAAAGACATGTAGTTGAATAACAACATGAAGATGAATAGTGTAATTTCCCAACCTTTAGAACCATTTAAAATATTTAATATCACAAAATTGCATTAATAAATGTTCTGTTTTCTGATGGGTTTTTTGGAGGCTTGTTTTCTCTATTGTCTATGTATACAAAGCTTTTCTCCACCACAGCCATTTACACGCTCTTACTTTTTTTATTTACACACATTTCACATCACATTTTCATATTATCTCTTGTTCATTATTTGCTTATTTGTGACTTTAGCAGAAACAGGCTGAGGGCACATTTTTATATACTGATGTGACAGCAATGATGTGTTGTAAACAACAGTAAATGTTTATTTTTCTGTTTTTGAATTATTAGTGAAGAAGCAGCAACACCCACATTAGATTAATATCAGCAATACTAAGGCAGGCAACAGTATTAAAATAGATTTTTCAGGATTATCCACCATGTTTTCTTAAATCTAAAACCATTTTCTAGATAGGGGTGGTTTTGTCTGCCTAATGCTGGCAGTGAATGTGTCAGGAGAGGGAAAATTCTGGCCCGGGCAGCCATAAAGAGAAAGAGTCTGATTACTGTACCTGTGTAATGGCCTACTAATCTGGGAGAGTTTCAAGCAAATCTAATTGAACCTGGACTAGAGAAGAAGACAAAAACTGAAAGGAACTGTAAAAAGAGATGTTAGCATTTATAGTGCCTTGCAAAAGTTTTGTTACTGGGGCGATGGCAGCTCAGGTGGTAAAACTTTGTCCTGTGACACGTGGGTCGCTGGATCAAATCCATGCTCCATCCTCTCCTTTGGCAAGACACTTGACAAATGTAGCTTATAACCATTAGTATGTGAATCAGTTCTGTTGCTCTTTCTGTGTCTCTGTGCTGTATCTCTGTTCTGGTTTCTCCAAACCACAGACGGTCTCGGCAGATGACCGCTTGTGCTGAGCCTGGTTCTGCCAGAGGTTCCTGTTAAAAGGGAGTTTTTCCTTTCCACTGTCGCTTCATGCTTGCTCAGTGTGAGGAATTGCTGAGAATTACACAATGCAATCTTCTGAGGTTCTCTAATTTCTACATTAAACATTGTATTGTAATAACTCTTCTTGTAAAGTGCCTTGAGATGACATCTGTTTTGAAACGGCACTATATAAATAAACTGAATTGAAAATTGAAATTGAACGGTTGAATGACAGAATGTACTGTAAAGAGCACAAAATGACTTCACACTAAGGTATGAGGATTTATTAAGAATACAAATCAACATTACAGCCAAAACAATAAATCAATAAATCCACTTTATTCTACAAGCATGCACACTATTTACTAAACCAATATTAGAAAATGGATATGTGAATGGAACAAACAAAATCAGAAAATCAATTCAAATACTGTCTTATTATGGGATGTGTGTAGGTGTGTGTGTGTGTGTGTGGGGAGGGTTATCAAATAGGGAGCGTGTGTTTCAACAGGAAAATTATGATACGCTGCTAGCTTCTCTACATGGATAGGAGCTAAGCGCTTAGCAATGATTGCTAGAACAAGGGGGACTTACAGACGTGGACAAAATTGTTGGTACCTTTCATTAAATCAAAGAAAAACTCATAATGGTCACAGAAATAACTTTAATCTGACAAAAGTAATAATAAATAAAAATTATAAAAATGTTGACCAATGAAAGTCAGACATTGCTTTTCATCCATGCTTCAACGGAATTATTTAAAAAATAAATGCATGAAACAGGCCTGGACAAAAATGATGGTACCCACAACTTAATATTTGGTTGCACAACCTTTTGAGGCAATCACTGCAATCAAATGATTCCTGTAACTGTCAATGAGACTTCTGCACCTCTCAGCAGGTATTTTGGCCCACTCCTCATGAGCAAACTGTTCTAGTTGTTTCCGGTTTGAAGGGCGCCTTTTCCAGACAGCACGTTTCAGCTCCTTCCAAAGATGCTCAATAGGATTGAGATCAGGGCTCATAGAAGGCCAGTGTTTTCCTCTTAGCCCTTCTTGGGTGTTTTTAGCTGTGTGTTTTGGGTCATTTTCCTGTTGTAAGACCCGTGACCTGCGACTGAGACCATGCTTTCTGACACTGGCCAGCACATTTCTCTCTAGAATCCCCTGATAGTCTTGAGATTTCATTGTACCCTGCACAGATTCAAGACACCCTGTGTCAGATGCAGCAAATCAGCCCCAGAACATAACCGAGCCTCCCCCATGTTTCACAGTAGGGACCGTGTTCTTTTCTAGATATGCTTCATTTTTCCGTCTGTGAACATAGAGCTGATGTGCCTTGGCAAAAAGTTAAATTTTTGTCTCATCTGTCCACAGGACATTCTCCCAGAAGCTTTGTGGCTCGTCAGCATGTAGTTTGGCATACTCCAGTCTGTTTTTTTTAATGATTTGTCCTCTGGCTCAAACAGCGAAGGATGTTCCGATCTGACACTGATGTTCCTTGAGCATAAAGTTCAGCTTGGATCTATTTTGAAGTCTTTCTAGGCTCTTTTGTTACCATTTGGATTATCCGTCTCTTTGATCTGTCATCAATTTTCCTCCTGCAGCCACGTCCAGGGAGGTTGGCTACAGTCCCATGGATCGTACATTACTGAATGACATGTGCAGCTGTAGTCACAGAAACATCTAGCTGCTTGGAGATGGTCTTATAGCCTTTACAGTTAACATGCTTGTCTATGATTTTCTTTCTCATCTCCTGAGACAACTCTTTTGCTTCCTCTGGTTTATATTGAGTGTGGTACACACCACGTCACCAAACAACACAGTGACTACCTGGAGTCCTATATATAGGCCCACTGAGTGATTACAGGATTGTAGACACCTAGGATGCTGATTAGTGGACATACCTTGGATTAACATGTCCCTTTGGTCACATTATTTTCATTCTTTTCTAGGGGTACCATCATTTTTGTCCAGGCCTGTTTCATGCATTTATTTTTTTAATAATTCTGTTGAAGCATGGATGAAAAGCAATGTCTGACTTTCATTGGTCAACATTTATATAATTTTTATTTATTATTACTTTTGTCAGATTAAAGTTATTTCTGTGAACATTATGAGTTTTTCTTTCATTTAATGAAAGGTACCAACAATTTTGTCCACGTCTGTACATGCAGAAGGACGGGGGTTACTCCTGCCCAGGAGGTTGGGCTATCCCTCGCTCCCAGGTGCATAAACAAAGGAAAAATATGTATATAACAAAAGTTCACTTAGGAAGCTAACAATGGAACAATGTGAGGTTCAATCATGGGGAGGCTGGACAGAGTCCGGGTATTGTGCACATATGACTGAAGAAGAACAGAATATAGAGAATAGTGAGTCTACCTTCTCAGGATACAACCAGTTTAAAACACACAGCAAATAAAGCAGCTCACAAACAACTGTAAGGCACAGCATGGTTTCAGCGTTCAAAAACACATCAAACCAACAAAAAGCAATTTCTAAATTACCCTGACTTATCTTTGCCCAAACATATAAAAGGGGAATAAAATAAACATGTTGATCTTACATGAGGTGACTTGTTGTTGTTAGGAACTTGGGGTGTTTGTCTGTCTTGTTTATTTGTCTGCTTCATGTTGTTTCCCTGGTTCTGGAGGTTTCCACCAGAGGTCCCGGTCGAGCTGTGGAGCTGTCCATCAAGCCGAAGGTGGAGTCTGCCAATTGCCCCTGCCAGGTGTGGCTCATTGGCCCCATCAGCGAAAGATAGGGATGTCACGATTCTACAAATCCTCTATTCGATTTCAGTTTCGATTTTAGGGTCACGATTCATTTGATTATTGATTTTTAGTTTTTTTTCCTTTTACAGTACAAAGCCTTATGTCATTTTTTAGAGTAGTCTACAATCATTGTCTCAAGGAAATTTCAATTGAACGCAACTGGACTTGGTAATTTGTCTTGCAACACGTTTCACCTCTTATCCAAGAGGCTTCATCAGTTCATGCTCGCCACTTACTAGGCTGGGACTGGTCCAACTAACTGGTGTGTAGACTCAGCTATTTATCCTTTTGGAGGGCTTTTACAAGACTATACAGTGGTTGTTAGTTTTCACCAATGTAGAGGTCCTTGCACCTAGTGACTCTTTCTACAATCATTGGTTATATTCCTTACATTTTGTACAGTAAATCTTATTTTAAAAGACAAAATTGATGCTGTTTTTATTAATCTTGTGTAATGTTTCACATTAGGCATTAATGGTCAAACTGAAATAATTTATTTACAATGAAAGTGTAACAGTATTGTTTAAATGACAGAAATTATTAGTAACAGAGGGTGGCTGCCACCTAGTGACTCTTTATAGTTACTGCAGAACGACTGGAGACGCACATCTCCAGATAGCTCATTGGACTGAGTAAAATGCAGCTAACAGTGGTCCTGTTGTTTACAATGTAAATGTGGACTTCGATGTGCAAGGCTTTATAAGTAAAGAGGAGGATCTTAAACTCTATTCTGGATTTAACAGGGAGCCAGTGGAGAGAAGCCAAAACAGGAGAAATGTGATCTCTCTTTTTAATATTAATCAGAACTCTTGCTGCAGTATTTTGGATCAACTAAAGGCTTTTAATTGCATTTTGTGGACTTCCTGATAATAAGGAATTACGGTAGTCCAGCCTTGAAGTAGCAAATGCATGGACTAGTTTCTCTGCATCACCCCTGGACAGGCTGTTTCTGATTTTAGCAATATTCCACAGGTGAAATAAAGAAATCTTAGAAACCTGTTTAATATGGGATTTAATTTTCATGTCTTGGTCAAAAATTACACCAAAGTTCTTTACATTATTACCAGAGGCCAAATTAATGCTATACAGATGAAGTTATTGATTTAGCAGTTTCATTTTTTAAACGTTCCGGTCCAAAGACAACAACTTCTGTCTTGTCTGAATTTAAAAGTAGAAAATTCAGAGTCATACAGGTTTTTATGTCTTCCAGGCATGCTTGTAATCTACCTAACTGATTGGTTTCATCAGGTTTAATGGATAAATATAATTGTGTATCATCAGCATAACTGTGTAAATTAATTCCATGTTGTCTAATTATTTTGCCAATTGGAAGCATATATATAGTAAAGAGAATCGGTCCAAGCACAGAACCCTGTGGTACTCCACAAGTAACCCTTGAGTGTGAAGAAGATTTATCATTGATATGAAAAAACTGGAATCTGTCGGACAGATATGATTTAAACCATCCTAGTGCTGTTCCCTTGAGCCCTACACCTTGTTCAAGCCTTTCTAAGAGAATATTATGATCGACTGTGTCAAAAGCAGCACTGAGATCTAAGAAGACCAGAACATTCACAAATCCATTATCTGAGGCCATTAGAATATCATTACTAACTTTTATCAGTGCTGTTTCAGTGCTATGATAAACTCTAAAACCTGACTGAAATTCTACAAACAGGTTGTTGCTGTTTAGATGATCACATACTTGATTAGCAACTATTTTCTCAAGAGTTTTGGATAAGAAAGGAATGTTAGATATAAGTCTGTAGTTAACTAAATTATATTGATCCAGGGAGGGTTTTTGATGTAAAGGTTTAATTACAGCAACCTATCAAACATGGCAGTTTCTTTTCACACGAAAAAGGGGAGCAAAGTGTCAGGCAGACATGGTAAGATCCTCTGAGCCATGGTTCATTTGAAAGCCTGAAGGCTGCAAATCAACATCAGAGGGTACTGTGGGCCATCTTCTTAAAGAACTCTCTTGGAACAGTTCTGCTGTGTAACAGCCATTGCTGTCAAATCTTTCCATGAATTCACACAGAGGAGCCTTGATGCTGTTTAGCTTGTACTTCGAAGGTTTAAATGAGAGTTCTGTCCTGGTCCGGCAGGTGAGAGCAAAAGAGGGAAATTGAAGCCCTTAAAGGGACTATATCATGTTTTTTTATATAGCTTTCAACTCAGGGGATATACATATATATGATAAAATGTTATATATATGATAAAATGTTATTTATATCATAAAATGTTCTAATAGAATAATTTAGCTCAAAGCTTATTCAGGTATTACAATGGTCCAGTCAAAGTCTAGACAAAACAGCATATTACACTCCGTGGTAAAAACTTGGAAAGTGGTTAGTAGAAACATTCCTAAAACACTTGCAGCAAACAGTGGGTTCATAAAGCTGGACCCAGAGGGGGCTAAATACACTTTAAGGCTAGATCATTGTAGGAAGATATGTAATTGTAATAATTTTCTTGAACACTGTGAGGATGATAATTGTAACGGATGTACAATTGTACAAGTACATTACATTTTTCAGATTTGTCTTTGTATTAAATGTTTAACACCATGTTTTATGTTTCTTCCTCCCCACAGATACGAGCTACCTTGCAGTGGCCTATCACGTAATATCCCAATACAATATATTAAGACTTGTAGTTGAAACATGAAAAAAATATGAAGAAAAAAATTAAGATCTATCACCACTTTAGTGAGGTACTGTTTTTGTGTTTACATCTCTCTTCATTTGTAAATAATGAAGAGCATCGTATGCATCCTAGTGTGTCCTAGCAAGTGTTTGAGAATGCTTATTGACCACAAGGCGGACTACTTCTATTGAAAGATTATGATTTATTTGACATTTTTCTGTTCAGAGGAGCGGTAGATAAAACTAACAGGAAAAGCAATAAACCATACCATACCAGTTTGTTTGTAAAGCTCTTTAAACATGGCATTACAACCAAACAGAACACTGTACATGAAAACATCAGTAGCATAAATACAATTATAGAAAAGCACAAAAAATACAAATAGCTAAAACACACAAACAGTAGTCTAATCTTTTTTTCTTCAGTGACAACAGAATACAGCAAAATATTTCATTGGTTTACAACCCTTAACAGGGGTGTAACCATTTTCTCAGAAGTGAGGAGGACACATTTTTTAGAGGTCCATGGGTAGTCTAAATCATGCCCATCTACTTCCAGTCCATGGGTCCTCTACTGTTCAATGAAATGAATGAGTCAATGGAGTGATAACACTTCTCATCCTAGTTGAATTCCGCCATGGATTTAATATTTGATTTACTTGAATTTTAAAGATATAATTTTGATTCATACATCAACATCATTCCTCCAGGATGAAGGAATGAGCATTAAATGTGGAGAAACCCACTATGAAAATGGCCATATGGAAAGTGGTAGCTATGCTGTGGGGGAAATAGTGGAGTGGCAGCCAGTATGGAAGAGAAGCTCGACAAGGTTTCAGTGAATATTTCTACCGTTACCTACATGACTTCATAAATGCGTCTTCTGATTTGTAGTCATTTTAATGTACTTTTTTTGACAAGATAATAAATCCCAATTCACATGAAAAACACAGTTTAAACTCATCGTTAGTTATCATTAGTTATAATCTTTTAATTTTGTGAGATTTTGAGTTTGGGATTTTCAAAGCTGTAAGCCATAATTATCAAAATTATAACAAAGGCTTAAAATGTCTAGTTTTGGATGTAATGGGGCTATATATAAATTTTATGTTGTTTGCTAAATTACTAAAATAAATGAAGTTTTGCTCAATATTCAAAATTTTCAAGCTTCAGCCGAGCATCAATTGTGTGCTATCTTATAAAATACAGATAAAAAGTATTTTGGAGTATGACAGAGTAATTCTGAAATATCAGTAATAACTGTGCTGATACCTGCTGGTTTCTACCAGCAATTGATCTTTTTCTTTCCTTACCTGAAGACCCTGCATAATCCTTCCAGCTGCAGCTGAATGCCTCACATCTCCTCCTTAAATTTGATCTTTGCAATAACAGAGACAATATTGATTTCTCTCAAAAATGTGGATAGCAGTAGTGAGCACAAGTCCTGCACTCAAATAACGAGGACTGGTTTTACTTCAAGCATAAACTGGCAAGTTATGTAATGTAAGTAACATTATTATTGTTAATGAGTTCAAAACAATATAGTTGCATGTGTTAACTTGCTATCATTTAGCTAATAGTACTTGCACACAACAGCAAAACTCAACTTATATTTTGTTGGGAAAAAATTCTGCAAAGTGTGATGCCTTTTGCTGCATCTTGCTGGTTTGCTTAACAAGCTACTCTGCAGCACTTGTCTTTAGTCCACCAATGCCTACATTTGGGTGTGTGCACTTAAGGTGTGTTTAAAGAGTGCTCGTAAAAATACACTGAACTAAAACAAACACACAACAGATTTGTTTTTTGCTCCTATTTTTTGTGAGATGAACTCAAAGATCTGAAATATTTTCTACATACACAAATAACAATTTCCAATAAAAATATTTTTCACAAAACTGTATAAATCTGTGATAGTGAGCACTTCTCCTTTGCTGAGATAATCCATCCCACCTCACAGGTATGCCATATCAAGATGCTGGTTAGACAGCATGATTATTGCACAGGTGTATATTAGACTGGCCACAATAAAATGCCACCCTGAAATGTTCAATTTTGTTTTATTGGGAGGTCTGAGGACTCAAAAAAACCGTCAGTATCTGGTGTGACCACCATTTGCCTCATGGAGTGCAACACATCTCCGTCACAAGAAGTTTATCAGGTTGTCGATTGTGGCCTGTTAAATGTTGGTCCGATCCTTTTCAATGGCTGTGCAAAGTTGCTGGATGATAGCAGAAACTGGAACACACTGTTATATACGTCGATCCAGAGCATCCCAAACATGCTCAATGGGTGATATGTCCGGTGAGTATACTGCCCTGCAAGAACTGGGATATTTTCAGCTTCCAAGAATTGTGTACATATCCTTACAAGGGTCCGTCCATTATCATGCTGCAACATAGGGCGATGTTGTTGGATGTATGGCACAGCAATGAGCCTCCGGATCTTGTCACGATATCTCAGTGCATTCAAAAAGCCATCAATAAAATACAACTGTGTTCTTCGTCCATAATGTACGCCTGCCCATACTATAACCCCACCGCCACCATGTGCCACACAATCCACAACATTGACGTCTGAAAACTGCTCACCCACACAACGCCACATATGCTGTCTGCCATCTGCCCCGAACAGCGTAAACCGGGGTTCATACATGAAGAGAACACCTCTCCAATGTGCCAGATGTCATCGCAGGTGAGTATTTGCCCAGTCAAGTCAGTTACAATGATGAACTGGAGTCAGGTCGAGACCACAAAGAGGAGAACGAGCATGCAGATGAACTTCCCTGAGACGTTTTTTTAAGGTTTGTGCAGAGATTATTTGGTTATGCAAACCGATTGTTTCAACAGTTGTCTGGGTGGCTGGTCTAAGACGATCTTGGAGTAGAACATTCTGGATGTGGAAGTCCTGTGCTGGTGCGGTTATGAGGCTGGTTAGATGTACTGCCGAACTCTTGGAAATGCCTTTTGAGATGCCTTGTGGGAATGAACATTCAATTCATGAGCAACAGCTCTGGTGGATATTCCTGCTGTCAGCATGCCGACTACATGCTTCCTCAAAACTAGCGACATGTGTGGCTTTGTGCTGTGTGATACAACTGAACATTTCGCCTTTTATTGTGGCAAGACCCGCGGAATAATCAGGCTGTCTAATCAGCATCTTGATATGGAACACCTGTGAGGTGGGATGGATTATCTCAGCAAAGAAGAAGTCCTCATAATTTAGAGTGATTTGTGAACATTTTTTGAGAGAAATTGTTATTTAATGTATGTAAAAAAAATGTTTCAGATCTTTGAGTTCATCTCAAGCAAAAAGAAAACTTTTGTGATAATATTTTTGTTCAGTGTACGTTACCGCAAACTGAAGTAACAGCTGAAAAAAGCACCAACACCGAAAATGTGGGGGACATGTCTTACATGTACCCCGTGGCACTTATGTCCATGAACCTGAACATCATTGGACATTTTTCCATAGATGGGCTAGACTGTTGGATAGCTTCAGATGCAAAAAATGGAAAACAGCTTTAGATGCATTTAAAGGGTGTGCTTCACAACCTGTAATAAAAAGCTCTGGACAAAAATTTTAAAAAAGGACAATGTTTTTCGGACCAATTAATAAAATGGAAAATCATTCATTTTTGTGTTTCCATGTGTATAGCATGGAAAAAAGGGTGTATGTAAATTACTGGGTAAATTGCATTGCTTCACATATTCTTATGTAGACCAGGAACATAGTGTGCAAGCGTAAGCCAGAAGAATGAATACACTCATGTGTGCGTACCTGCCTCAGCCTTCTCTGTTGTGTGTGTTTTTGTGGATGTCTATGGGTCATTCTCATCCAGAGCAAGTTGTGAAAGCAAATTGTTAGCACATGTGGAGGATTTTCAAGTGTTTAGAATGAAGCTGGTTTCAACAAGATGCCAGTGGGGGTGGAGAGGGGTTGCCCAGCAGACTGCAGACAGAGACAGCCTGCCTGAACCCCCTCTTCTACCATGGCTGAAACCAGTACCTTTTTTTCGTCCTCATGGGAGTAACGGTCAGAGGTCACAGGGGAAGATCTGTTTGATTGGATACAGACCTGCAGTATCAAACGTGTAGGACACAGCAAAGTTCCAGACTGTAACATGACACCCCACATTTGTGTGATGAAAGTGAGATTTTATTAGAAACACCCTTACCAACAATGCAAGTACATAAAACATAAAAACAATAGGCAAAAACAAAGCAAATTATGCAAATATGAGGAAAAAGTCTTACACGCCATATACATCCACTCCTCCCTTCCTAGTCTTTTCCGGGGGTGAGGGTGAAATATTCAAGAGATGGACAACCAAGCACAATTTTAAAGATAAAATTTGAAACCCTATATGGCTCTAAACAATAAAAGCTTAGGTGAAAGTATCTTTTAAAGGGGACATATAATCCTAATTAAAACACAGAGAGGAGCTACCATTTTATCCTAAGGCCATTCAGCTGTTTTGAGACGGTATTCTCCTACAAGATCTTTTATCATTGTTTAAGTAATCCTAATGAAATTAACATTGTAAAAGAAAGTAAATCAAGCATTTAACAATGTGTGTTTCCCATTTTCAAAACAAACCAGAATTCAACAATTTATTGGCTGTTAACAAGGACGGTAACAATTAATAATTTTTATTTACAGTTAGCCAATTGATTAATATTTTTTTCTAAATGAATCAGTAAGTCCCCAATTATCTTGACCCATCTCTGCTTTCGGTGGAGACTGCTCATGTTTGCAGTAAGAATGCATCTAACAGAAAATTTTCAAAGGCAGGTCTCTTTATTATTATTTATATTGTCCAAGAAAATTAAAATAAAATCTTTTCAAAATGAATAGTGAATGTTTTAATCTAATGTGTTCTTAGAAAAGTTCTAAGTCAAAATCTAATACACTGAACACAAGTCAAAACTAAACAGGTTTAGTCTTTAATAATTACATGTCTTTTTACAAACATTGTTTGAGTAAATATGTACTTGCAATGTGTAACATCTTAGATCAGTTAGGTGTAAAAATACCAAACTGTGTTGTCATACACTGGACTGACACATTTTATGTGGCTTCCTCAACAGAAGTAAAAGCTTCACGTATCATGTTTTAAAAACTAATTAGCATAGGACTAATCAGTCTAAGTTTGACTCGTCTCTATGTTTTAGATTTAAGACTAAAGCTAAAATCTATATTTTTACCTTAAGCACCTGTTGGTTTCTGCAGTGTAGCTGATCTGTGGGGTCCCTGAGTCCTGTTTGAGCGCTGACTTCAGTCAGCTGGGCCAAGTTCTCCCTGAGTTCTCCAGCAAGGAGGCGGTTGCTGACCTGCCCTCTGTTGGGTCCTAATCCATGATTTCTGCTGTGACAGCATGAATGGTGGTGAGACAGGGCCCTGTTCTGTTGGGGGAGATTCCAGGAAGGGGATCCATGCTTCCACCTGGCGACTTTCCATTTCCTGCTTCAAATATGCAGCACTTCGTTACAAGAGAGCATTGGGGTGTAGGATGATGTAACTTGTTTGAGCAATTAAGGAGGGGGGAGCTTCTCTGATGCAAACTCACCCTGTACCTCAGTTTTAATGAATTTGACACACATAGGCCTTCGGAGCTTAGGGCTCTGGCAGGGTTGCTCGAGGAGGACCAGGAGGTGGGAGCACCCTCCTGGTGTGTTGGGTTACTGGCTGGTGGCGTGTGGTTCATAGGAGTATTCTGGGACAGTGGTGAGGCCTGGCCTGAGCATTGGTTGGGGCACTCCCTAAACCACTCTAGGGTACAAACAGGTGGGATGGCATGGTACTGCCCTTCCTTGGTCTTACTGAGTCCCAGCTGTTGTGGTGACCAATGACTGCCCAGCCGGTTTGGGGTGTATTGGGGCTGTTCTGCTTCCGGGCAGTTCTGCTGCTGATGGGCTTGTGTGAGTGATTCTTTATCATAATATTGCTAGCATTGTGAAACAAACAAACAACAATAAAAACATAAGTAAGCAATGTTAGGGTGAAAACCGTTCAGTCAGGCTTAAACTAAATATGCACAAAATAGACAGCTTACAAAATTACATACTCATGAACAGGACAGAGTAAAAGCTCTGTCAGAGTGCCAAGATTGGCAGTTCTGCTTTAAAGAGTCCCAAAATACCTCCTTAATACCCAACAGAAGGTAAAGAAAACAGTGAAGAAACAGTCTGATTCCCTTTCCGGGCGCAGAAAGGAACATTTCTCGTACAATAACCTAGAGTGTTTCAGACAAACAAATAAGCCAGAAATAAAATTTTCCACAACACTAACAATTATTCTGTGGTGAAATAAAGATGAAACAATGAATAAAAAAGACACTGAATATAGTTTATCTGGGACATCCACTTGTTTGATTATTAAAGATTTTTATTTTTTATAAATAATAAATATACTTTCGTAAGGCAAAAAAGCTTTCAATATTACTTAAAGGGTAAATCACTCCCAATCATAGCCTTTTATATTCACATGAGTACTTGAAAAATGTCTCCAAATAAGGCATTGCCTCGTGGACCAGCAAAGGGGAGGACTAGGTGTGGTCTGTGCTGTGATTGACAGGTTGACAAGAGCAAGTTATCAAGCTACATCCCCTCAGAGGGGAGGCAATTTTGAGGTTGAAGAGTTCTCTCTACCTCCTTTACTGGAGGAAAGATAGGGTGGGGAGAGGATCCATGGAGGAGGCGAGTGACTGTATCGTTTCGAACTTGTAATTTTTCAACTCCAACTCACTACAGAGGTGTGGCAAAAACTGAGCTTGTTTAATACTCTTCAGTGGTGGGATAAACATTTTTTTTTATTAAAACATACCATCAATCCATCCATCAGTTATCTTCCAGTTATCCGGGGTCAGGTCGTGAGGACAGCAGCTTAAGCAGAGAGACCCAGAATTCCGTCTACCTAGCCACTCAGGCCAGTTCCTTGGGAGGAAGCCCAAGGCATTCCCAGGCCAGCCAAGAGACATACTCCCTCCAGTGTGTCCTGGGTCTTCCTCAGGGTCTCCTCCCAGTGGGACATGCCCAGAACACCTTACCAGGGAGGTATTCAGGAGGCATCCCGACCAGATGCCCGAGCCACCTCAACTGGCTTGATGTGGAGGAGCAACAGCTCTACTCTGAAGCCCCCTCTGGATGACTAAACTTCTCACCATGTCTCTAAAGGAGAGTTAAGACACCCTATGGAGGGAAACTAATTTCAGCAACTTGTATCTGTGATTTCATTCTTTCGGTCACCACCCAGAGTTTGTGACCATAGATGAGGGGAGGAACAAAGACTGATCGGTAAATCAAGAGCTTTGCCTATCGGCTCGCCTCTATCTTCACCACGACAGAGTGGTTCAGCGCCCGCATAACTGCAGACGCTTTACCAATCCGCCTATCGATCTCCCACTCCATTTTTCACTTATTTGTGAACAAGACCCCCAGATACTTGAATTCGTCCACTTGAGGATGGACCTCGTCCCCGACTCAGAGAAGGCACTGTACCATTTTCCGACTCAAACCATGGTCTCAGATTTGGAGGTGCTGATTGACATCCCAGCCGCTTCACACTCGGCTGCAAACCACTCCAGTGAAAGCTGTAGATTGTGTTCAGATGAATCCAACCGGTCCACATCCTCTGAAAAAAACAGAGATCCTGCAGTCACCAAAAAGGATCCCCTCAACACCTTGGCATGATCGGTTACAAAGGTCAACCATGGTTGACACCAACTCTCACCAGGAAGGAGCCCGACTTACTGCCAGCAATGCAAACTGAGCAATGACACCGGTCATACTGAGACCTAACAGCCATATTAAAGGGCCTGGTATGCCATACGTCCAGAGAGCCCCCCCACAGAACTCCCTGAGGGACACAGTCAAACGCCTTATCCGAGTCCACAAAACATATGTAGACCAGCTGTGCGAAGTCCAACACACTCTCCAGGACCCTGCTGAGGATGTAGAGCTGGTCAAGTGTTCCACGACCAGAACGAAAACGGCACTGTTCCTCCTGAATCTGAGTTTCGACTATCCATCGGACCCTCCTCTCCAGAACCCCTAAATAGACATTACTAGAGAGGCTCAGAAGTATGATCCCCTGTAGTTGGAACACACTCTCTGGTCCCCCTTTTTAAACAGGTGGGCCATCACCCTGGTATGCCAGTCCAAGGGAACTACCCCCAATGTCCATGCAATATTTATATAATATTTAATATTATATAATACACCATATTCTGGTTAACCAATACAGTCCCACAACATCCAGAGCCTTGAGAAATTCCAGGCAAATCTCATCCACCCCTGGAGCCTTGCCTCCAAGGACCTTTTTAACAACCTCTGTGATCCCAGCACCAGAAATTGGAGACCCCGACCCAAAGTCCCTAGACTCTACTTACAAACTGGAAGGCATGCGTGTAGGACCAAAAACGTCTCATGTCAAGGTGGGTAGCACACCATTCCCACTGTAAACAGTGGGGATGGTATGCTGCGGTGGGGAACAACGAGATGGTGGATACAAGACCAGAATCGCTTCGAAGCCATACGGAAGTCATTCTTCATTGCCTCCCGAAACTCCTCCCAAGCCAGTTTTTGCCTAAAATGTACTAAAATACCAAAATTGATGCTGTGCTTGTTCAATAGACCATCACCCCTTCCAAAATAAAAAATAAAAATTCACACATTTTAGCATTACTTGCATTCCATACAGCCTAAAAATCTGGCAGAATATGCATCGTAATATGTTGATTGTCACAGCTTGCTTCTGTTGGTGCTTGAAAATGTTTAGAAAGGTCTCAAAAATGTTTAATAGTACAGAGCTATGCTGCATAAGTTAGCTTCTGTAAGTTTGCCCATGTACCACTGGCTCTTTTGTAGGGCTAATGAGAAGGAGAAAAGTAATATAGGAGAAAGGTTGAACTTGTAGCAGCAGCATGACAGGGTTAGGGGAGGTGCACGCTATCATGTGCCAATTGTATTTTAAAAATTCTTATTTAGATGTGCTCTTATTTAGAGGTCCCACTGTACTTGCTCCATGCCCTCTGGTGGAAGATATATAGCAAGGGCAAGTTTTTTAAAGAAGCTGAAGATGGTTGAATCATGTAATTTAAACAGCAGTTTTAATGGAATACACATTATTTGTAATGCTTACAGGAAGTTGAAAAGGGTTCTTATAAAATCTCTGTCTTCAGAAGAGTCATACGGCAAATAATGTCAATACCATCAATTGCTTTGTAGAAAAAACAATTGTTAAAAATTTCGTTATTAGCTGGGACATCTTAGATTTGAACAAATCAGATATAATAGAGTCCCCAAAACTCTTTAGGAAACACTGTAGTTATTAAAAACAAACATGGTCCCATAAAATACATAGAAAAAAGTATCAACATTCAATTATCTCAGTCACCTATATTTTGAGAAATACTAACAAATACCACATAAGAAAAAAAACTCAAAAAATACTTTGTGCTATCTTGGATCTTTGTCCAAACACCAAGTCATACACACTTATACACAAGCCACCTTCCTTTTCCATTGATCAAGGTAATTGAGAACAGTCATGAATCCCCACCCCCCGACACACATACATTTCTCTGCTGTCCTCTCTCATGAAAGCCCAAACATCTGGTCCACATACACCATGAATCTTCATCCCCTAGAGTCACCTCAGAGCCCCAGTACTTCTGAACCACACAGATCCATGAGAATGAAGCATTTAAGGAGCATCATGGAGATATAAAAGAAGATAAAAGACATAGAAGATGAATCTGTACACAGAAAAAGACATGTTAACCCGTTAACGTTATTATGACCCCTATGAGGGCAAAACCACTTCCATGTTTATATCCACCAATATACTGACTTTAAAGTTCTATAAACTTATATATATTTTCTATTATTCAGAAGTTAAGACTTATGTTATTTTAATCATACATTCCAATCAAGCATACAATCGTAACTGTATACACAGTGAATGGTTTTGTCAACCCAATTCTACGTCCACAGTCCAGCATAATCTGCCACTAAAAATCAGATTTCCTTCTACGTGAGTAAGTTTGTCCAGGTTAGGAGCACGGTGGTGCCGCTGGCAGCGCAGCTCACCTGACAGCTAGGAGGTCCTGGGTTCGATTCGCACCAGGGATGCTGTGGGTGCTGTTTGTTCCTCCATATCAACATCACCCACACCCTGGGTGGGGGTGTGGAGTTTGCACGTTCTCCCCGTGTTCCCTTGAGTAGCTAATGGTGTGGCAAAATCTTCAGCTAATCGCTGATGGTTAAAAACCAGCGTCCTCATTCTTAGAGATGCCCTTTAAACCATTCGTAGCACAGAACAATAATGATTAATGCATTAAATAGCCAAGAAAATGCTGTGTATATATATAGACAGCATTTCTGACTATATATAAATATATATATACACAGTATTTTCCTATGGTAACATCAATAAGAAGGAACATGTGAAACTTGAGAAATACCAAGGGCTAGCTAAAAAAGGCTTGGAAGGTAAAGGTGACAGTAGTACTCGTGGTAATCGGAGTACTCAGGACAGTGACCCCCAAACTGGAGGAATGGCTTCAGCACATCCCTGGAAGAACCTCAAACATCTTAGTCCAGAAAAGTGCAGTATTTGGAATAGCAAGATACTGACGAGGACCCTCAAGCCTCTGGTAGAGGACACGAGTATGGAATGGGAAAAAACGGCCCAAGGTGGGTGAGAGGGGAATTATATATGTATATACTTAGACTACACTTAGACTAAGGCCATATAGACAAGCAGCCATTTTTCTTCTTTTTAAACGAATATTTTCCTCCGCTCTTAAAAAAAAAAAATCTCCATACACACACAACTGGATAAACGCATTTTTCAGCACATTCATAGATGGGGAAAACCTGTAGGGGGCAGTAATTCTCACAAAACCTATCTGCTCAGAGTAACTTTCTACGTTCTAACTTCTACATACAGCAGTGATAGAGCTGGTAAAGACAAGAGAACAAAAAGTGCTTGGCAAATCAATAATACAGACATAGCTCTGAGGGCATAAATACTGCTTTATTTAAAAACAGATCATAACCATAATTATACTCTATTTGGTTTAAGAACAGCTCCGATTTTAACTTTGGGTATGCTTTTTCTAAATATTTTGGGCAGATATTGCAGTAGTGTTAAATCTGACAAAACAAACATGAAGATGACCACACCAATAATACAAATATTAGCCTTAAAGCTGAAATGAGACATAATAGCACAATTAAAACTGAAAATATCACTTATATTTCATGGACACAGTGTATCTTTGTAGGAAGCGCTTTCAGGGACAGTTGCCCAATGCAACAAGGTGTTTGGAGCCTGAAAATATGTATGTTTTTAGAGCTGGACTTGGTTGTGTACTTTGGAATGTTATACCTTATAACTAATTTGGGTTGGAGCTTAAAATCCCAAAGTAAAGGCCAGAATTTCCCTTTTACAAATGTTTTTATATAAATTGTAGAGATTTTGATTACATTGGTTGCCTTTGAACTTTTTTTTTTAATACAGCATGATATCTTTCTTTTTGAGACCTTTTACCTGTTTCATGTTTTCAGGCAGGTCCAAATTAATTATTTCATCTCAAAATGTGGCTGATTGTTTATTTTCAGATTTAAAAATAGAAAAAATATATATTTCTCCACTTAGGGCTATGGTGGAAAAGGTGGTTTCCCCCCTCCCCCTCAATACATAAAATAATTTTTCCAAAATTGTGTTGGTATTTAATCAGGTCATCCTTGTATGATATTCAAATGATTTGACAGTCCGTGAAAAAAAGCGAAATGAAAGAAATATGTAGGTAAGATACTTTTTAAAGAAGAAAATACATGGACTTTTAGATGTTATAGGCCTAACAACTGAAGATGATGTTTATCTAACTCTAACTTTACTGTAATTTGCATCTGTTCAGATAGGGCTCCAAATCGAACTGTTGCCCAAAGACCCATACCAACCTAAATCCAGCCCTGCTTGCGAGTGTGCGCATATGCCTGTGTGTGTACGTGTGTATCGATCACATTCATTCAGCACCAGAGGCGGTGTAAGTTACGTGTTATAGATAAGAGATCAGGCTGGGACAGATTTAATTAACAGATATCTCTCCCTAATGTAGATTCTTTTGGCTCCCTCAGATCCAACCTCTTGTGGTTATCCAACAAGAAAAAAAGAAAAAAAAACATATCTTGGATTTGCACTCATCATTATATTATTCCTAAAGCATTTAAAGAAACAGGAGTTTTGGTCTACAGCTTCATGTTTTACTTGAATCAGACACCAGTGAACAAGAATATTGCTCAAAATATCGTCTCCAACATCTTGAGTACATAGTACTGTCACAGGCATTCTGTGTCCTGGGCAAATGTTGTTTCATGATGTTTTTAAAAAACTGGTTTCCATGCATATCTCTGTTTTAGCATGCATGCATGAATTTGCCCTTCATAAACTAAAGCTAATAGATACCTGCCCTTTTAACTGTCACTCAAGGTGACCAGATTACGAACATCAATTAAGAAGTGTTTGGTTGGCCACATGCCCAAAGCATGCACTTTTCCTTAGAGGAAAAGAGGAGATCATCATCCAATAAATCAGCACAGGAAAGGAGAAAACGCAGAGAAAAGTAAGTAAGACAGGAAATACTAATACAGAGATGACTCCTCTATCCTCATCAAAGCTAGTTGCCCTACAGCAAGTTACACAAAGTCCATTCCTGTTATTCCAATGAAGCAAATAATGAGATTAAATTGAATGATTGCGGGTCATATATATGCATTTTACAGTAAGTGCTGTCCCTTTAGGTATCAGAGCTCACTGATCTAGAAAAAGCCGACGGAACAGAGGAGAAAACTAATCACAGAAATAATGAGTTTCAACTGATGAACGGTGAGGTAGAGTTTCCTTAAACTTCAGTGAAGTTCTCCCATGAAATCATAAAAACAACAACTGTATCCATATACTACTCAGTTGGAATGTGGACAGTCACTATGGTTACACATTACTCTATTTGTAATGATTTGTTGATAGTGTTTATTCTTTGTGTGCATATTTGCATGTAAGCAGGCAGAGCAAAATAAATACTGGGATTGTTCTACATGTGGTATGTCTCAACCTACATTTGGTTGCAATTTAAAATATCTTTCTTTGCTTTCTTTTCCTATCCATGCAGTATCTTTTTGTGCTTAAACATTTTTTGTTGTGTTTTTTAAAAAACTGATTAAACAATTTTGAACATGATTTCCAGCTTTCAGTGTCTTGCAAAAATGTCTTCCTTCCCCTATGAATTCTTCAGGTGTTGTTACATTACTTCCGCAAACTTTAATGAACTTTATTAGGATCCTCTGGAATGGCCACCACAAGGTACAGATACTACAAAATATTGACTCAGGAAGGCTCTATACAAATACATGCCACACATTTTAATTTGTAAAAAAAAAAAAAATTATATAAATATCTATCATTTTGCATATGCTTCCCAATTTTGCACTTCTTCTTGTTAGTCTATCAGACACACAAAAATAAACTAAAGACTTTGTAATGTGAAAAAGTTCAAGGGGTGTAAATAATTTTGCGAGATTGCATGTATTTTTAAACATGGTACAATGACTCACCAGAGATCCATCTTTACTCGTTACACCAGCGGTCAAAAGCTGAAGTTGCCTCAGTGTATGTCAGCCAGCATACAGCCCACTTCACTGAAACCTGTGGATTCAAAGTGTTACACATCATTATAGAGGCATGTATGGGCAAATGGCTTAGTGGCTTGTTAAACAGAAAGTTCCAGAAGTGGTGCTTCTGGATTTACCCCTAGTCTCCTCTTTACAAGTATTTCCTACTTGGCTTTAGGTTTTAGGTTACTTGAAATTGGACCAGCAGTTATTCATTATGCATGCAATGCAACTTGATTGTCTCTGGGTTGAATAACTAATAACAATAATTCTGTTTTAGATATACAAGACATTATTGGTACAAATGCAGATGTAGTAGAGCTAAACAGCCTTTATCTATAAAACATATCAAGTTAAATGTTACTGTGTAAAGGTGCTGTGGGGAAAGATTCTGTATTTCTGAAGCATTTTGATCATCAAAATAAAGTGACCAGTGCATGAGCATTCAGTTTATGAAATTAAATTATATTCAAGTTATCCACGCATGCATGGACACATGTACACTGAGCCCATCATTAAAAGGACTGAAATACAATCCAATGACACATAGCACTCTGTTTAAAAGCATACTTTCACGAGGGATGAGGAACTTTAATTAACCTGGGTTGCAGATGGGAGGGAGGCAGCAGTTATCCAGTGGCCTCTGGCATGTTGCCTATCCAGCCCTGTGATGTGTAATATATTCTTATGGACCTGAACTCAGCATTGCACGGTTTCCCCTCTCTCTCTCTCTCTCTCTCTCTATATATATATATATATATATATATATATATATATATAGAGATATACACATATATATGGTTCTGTGGTCTTCTTTTGTCTCCCTAACCTACCCATGTACACATCCCCTTGGTTACTGACTCCAAGGACCTTAAACCGGCTCTCACAGACGATGATTTAAAATAACAATTGCATGCATATCAAGTTCCATGCCTCTGAAATACATGTGAGATGAGGTAATGTGATCGGTCCAGAAAACCATCCAAACCTCTTTCCCTGCTTTCTGCATGCAACTGTATGTATGCCTGTGTGTATCTTAAGAATTCATCTCTTAGGTTTAAAAGTTAAGCTTCATGTAGAACAATTTCTCATCATGACATCGCGTTAGAGAGTGCATTTTGTTTGTTAGTACTAAGTACTAAAACCTATAAAAAATATTGTTGATTTATCAGTATGTAAAGAAGAGCTACATCATTGCATAAAACAATGTGACAGCTAAAAGCAGCATAAGCACAATCATCTGAATTACAGGCCAAAAGAGATTGTCCTATGTTGCCAGTCAAAACCAAAAGGACAGCCTTGCAGGTGCACTTGCTTTTAATATTAATGGCAGTAATTCTTCAGTAATACTGCCTGTGTTAGTTGTGTTAATCTGTAATATAAGATGTTGAAGACAGTTTAATAGTATTTTCTATTTGTATTTGTTTTGTCATTCTTTTAAATGGGTAAACTCCTGATTGACAAATGTTTCTTATATCAATAAAAAAATAATGAATAGAATTGGGCAAGATTAGTATAAACAGGCCAAAGCTTTAAAAAAAGAGTTTGAAAACTGACCATTAAACTCAGATTGCTGTATCTCTAATTTGTATAAACAGACTGGGACTACATTTTAGGTCACCAAAACTGCAACAAAAGAAGTGTCCCTCTGCATATGGGCAGCTCAGCCAGTGGAACATTGTATTGCATGTATAGCGCTATGACATGCTGTTTCCATGACACTAGAAAAATAGTGTCCTCCTTGTAACTATTTGCCAAATTTACACATAAATAGTCATGAGATTGCAAATTACGTTTATTAAAGGACCTTTCTTTACAGTCTTGATTGTGGATTGCCATTTGAGAGTTGAACCTTTGACCTGCGTCCACAAGGCTATGCTATCAGTTTTCAACATTATTCAGTTGTTTGGTTGACTTGGGCATATCAGTTTTATATTCAATGTTTTTAAACAAAATCCATAAAGAATAGTTTTAAACAAGCCTCAGGATAATACTGCAAGGTCAAAAATGTACGTCAGTACAATGAAACACTACCACATAATTTTTGTTTTGGTTGCACATCTCTGTTTCACATTTTTTTCCATAATTTTTTAAGCTATCTTGAGCAATATTTTTTTCATAATTTCTGGAGATTTTTAAAAATTGTTTTCATAGAGCACCTTCTAGTATAATTCAAAACTCTATTTTTGAATCACGTCTTTTGTTTTTTGTTTTTTCGTGTTAGCTACCTGTTTTCTTTTTTTTTAGCTCTACAGATTATTTTGGGATTCACCAAGACACTTAAAGGGAAAGTTCAGTTTTTCTTTTTTTGACCTGGAGCTTATTTTTTTAGCAAATATTACATTAATTTACTCACACAGACAGGTTTGAAGCCTCTTGGAGTTCTTCACAAGAAGTTTAAATCCAGTTGTTATCGTATATGTACATAATGGGAGTCATTCAGGGCAGGAGATTTGCCACCTGTAAAAAGGCATTAATCTGTCCCAAAACTCCTTCATTTAGCCAATGTTTTGTTATGAATAGATAGCAATATTCCCCTGTGAGAGGGGCAAACATTAGTCTACCATCATTACCAGACTATAAGCCGCTAAAATTAAAATGATGCCGTTTTTAAGATAAAGACAGTTGATTTGGCTTTGGAAGAAGGGAACAGAGCTCCTTCACATACCCTTGGCATCGATCAATCAATGGTGAGACATTGGAGACGCCAGCAAGAAGAACTGTCTAATTGCAATGAAAAAAGAAAAACAAAAAAGCTTTCAGAGGTAATAAAAGCAGATGGCCCAAACTTGAAGTCTTTCTTGAAGATTGGCTGAATACAGAGACAGATGACGGCCGAGGTGTTTCCACCATATTGAAATGTTAATTAAGTCGAAGCTTTCCCAAACACTAATCACTTACCCAACAATCCCCTCTGCACAAATCCTTAAATATGGTAATTAGCAGCTAATACACCTGTGGCTCATAATCAGGTGTGGCTTGTATGGGTACAAATGTGTGTTTTTCCCTAAAATTGGCTGGTGTGGCTTATAATCAGTTGTTCCTAATAGGGATAGGTACAGATACCCGGTGCCCACATGGCAACGTTTCTGACATAAACGGTAGTAACCAGACCGAAAAGCAGCGCACATTTAGGTGATCCCACCCCCCTCCCAGAGATTTCAAGCACTATGGATTCTGGGCCTTAACCAACAGCCAAGATTGATTCCCTATATCACCAGAAAAGGTAATAATGGCTATCCGCACCATCGCGGGTCGATTAATTCCTAGAATTTATTCTTGTTTTTTCCTCTCTTCTTTTTACGCAATTAACACATACACAAAACAGCGCCTGCCTACAACACATCAGCTCTCCTTCCTAACTAGCCAAACTGGGGATTGTTGTGCAGCTGCATGTGTTTGTGATCCTAAATGACATGTGAGTATAGTATTATTAGCGTATTGGCTCTGTGTTGATATAAGTTCATAAGTTGTCTGTGGGAATTATGCTCCAACTTTGGATTTTATCTCCAGTGTGTGTGGTGTAGAGTTTAAATGCCCCGTTTTTATGTTGATTTATGCATGTTGGCTGACTGTATAGTTTCAGTACAATTCATAGTGAGATACCGCTGCGTTAAAAATACTAAATTATTCAGTTAAAGTGATGTTTTCAGACTTAAATTAGTGCTAACTACTAGCGGAAAGCTGTGTACATCTTAACAATAAAAGCATTCATTTCCTGTTGTGATGAATTGCAGAATCTTCTGAGTGTTTACTTTAGGAAAATTATAAATTGTGACATTTGATTACTAAGTCTATATTACAATTGCTTTATGTGATATTTAACACTGCTGAAACCCAAATGTTAATTTATTCATATTTTGCTTAGTTCTACCTCTATTTGTTATTATGTTTCATATGAGACCACACATACATTGTGAATGTGAGTGTGAAGTTGGAAACACTTTTTTTTATTTCTCCTGTATTTAATTTTTAAAAAGAGCAACTGCATCTAGATTTGTCCTTTATTTACAGTGTACATTGTACATTGTATCTACCCAGTGAATATTAGATCACATTTTTCTTTACATTTAAAAAAAATAAGAGGGTTTTTGGATGAAGTGTGTATGTTTTTCATACGTTAAGTACCGTTTCAAGCACCATTTAAGCACCGGCACCAGTTTGGCAACGGCATCGGATAAAACCTAAACGATTCCCATCCCTAGCACCTAACAGTCCAGAAAATACGGTAGTTGTATTATAAACCTGTTAATCACCCTGGAACAGGACAAATAAGCACTTCTGAGATGTTTTGAATAGGATTGGTTAAAAATACTGATTCATCAATTCATTGCAATTATTTTTTTTCAATTCTATATCAATTTATCAAATCCAATCAATCAATTCAGTCCACCGGCCAGTGGTGGTGCTGTGGGCAACACTTAGTGTTGCTGTCCACCAGCAAACAGCAGCAGCAATCTGTTTAAACCTGCTTTGTTAAAAGCCGACATTTGGGCTCATTTTGGATACCATTGAAATCAAATTGAATTGAAGCCTCAATAATTGAAATCAATTGTGAAATTCCAAATGATGCGCAGCCCTCGTTCTGAACTCCATGGGAAGTAGTGCTAATGATTAATAATGACAAAACATTGGTAAATGAATGAGTTTTGGGCCACACTGAAAAAAAGCTAAACATTGCTGTTGTTCATTCAATATGTTTTTTACAATTGGCTTCAGTAAATAAATTAAATGGTACCGTACAATTTTAACAATACAGATAGAGTCGTGTGAGATAATTAACAATTTTTGATTGTTTTAATTGTATAATATAATCAACAGTTATTTACAATAGTTAAATTGACCTAATTAACATTTGTTTATTAGGGACTCTTTGCGCATGCGTTGTTTCATGTTAGAACCTCCAATAGGGGGCAGCACTGACAACAACCGCACTTGACTCTGCTCAATTAACGCAGCAGAAATATCAGGACATGTGCTCTGTAGGTTTTCTTTACAGAAAAAGTAAAGAGACTGACAAGATCAGCTTTGTAGGGTGAAGCTGAAAATATTTGAGTTAAAGAGACACTACCATTTGGGAAAATCTAATCATTTTCCACCTCCCCTCAAGTTAAACAATTGAGTTTTACCTTTCCCCTGTTCGTCCAGCCGTTCTCAGAGTCTGACGACTCCAATTGTGGCTTTATTTCAGCATGAATCATTGAATCAGATTAGGCTGTTAACACCTAATGCTAATTGCTAATGGTCTAATCCGATTCAATGATTCATGCTAAACTCAAACCACAAATTGGGTTGTCAGAGTCAGAGAATGGCTGGATGAACAGGGGAAAGGTAAAACTCAATTGTTTAACTCAAGGGGAGGTGGAAAATGAGTAGATTTGGCCAAATGGTGGTGTGTGTTCCTTTAAACATCGTTTAATGTCCACATCCATAAATCTGTTTTTTTATTTGCATTTGTGGCCTTGAAATGTTATCCTGACCATTGTTTAAATAAAAAGTCAAATGATGCCAATGGGTCGTGAAATTATTTAGAAAATTAGGACAAAATCAAATTGATTAGTATAAAAAGATTGAATTAAACCATAAAAAGTATATTGATCCAATTTAGAAAATTAAAATTTAAATTGGCCCAGATATCATAATTAATGATTTTAAATTTACTGAATGAAATTTTGAACATTAACCTAACTAGAAATGTTTCAATTTTTCAAATTAATGTTTTATTAATTGGTTCTACAAGAAAAAGTTCATTATCTCAATTAACATTTTCTTGTTGAGCCAATTACAATATTTACATGTAAATGATTACAATAAAAATTGTAGGTTAAGCCAATGTTAATTTATTTTTCAGTGCAGGTAATGCCTTATAACAGGAGAAAAATCTCCTGCCCCTATTGACTCCCATTATATACGCTGATCAAGATTGGATTTAAACTTCTCCCAAAGGACTTCAAGTGGCTCCAAACTTGTCTGGGTGAGTAAATGAATGTAATATTTATTAAAAATAAGGTCCAGGTTGAAAAATAAGAACTTTCCCTTTTATACTGTTTCTGCTCAGACCCAATACCTCTTAAAATACACAGTTCAACCAAGTGAAATGCATCTCTGATATCCTTGATAATGGGGATCATGGATATATATATATATATATATATATATATATATATATATATTTATTTTCTACTCACAAAACCTGGCTTCCTATAGAAAAAACCAAAACGGATTTAAAGTGACTGGTAAAGTCTGGTAAAACAGCTTTTGTGCTTGAATGATTTATTCCTCCCTGTCAAGTTACTTCATTAACGTTAAATATATACAGTAGAAATGTTTAGGTAAAGACTAAGTTAAAATAGACAAAAAGACTGCATATGCTACGAGAATGCTTTCCTGTATGTAAAAATGGATACACAAAAAAATGAAAAACAATGAATCTCTGTTCACTCAGTATGAGAGCCCAGGGACTGTTTTCAATTTTAGCTCAAGTCAATGGCATTAAACTCTTACTTAGTGTCACTGAGTCAAAATTACAACTCAGTTAATACCTCATAAAGTGGTCCGAGTTAACGATTGTGCTAAGAGACTGAGCCTTTATGTTACCCATAACATTAAAATAAGAAGTCCGGGTTACCTCACTGCACATGGACAGGACGCTTGTCGACCCTGTAAGTCCCAGTGAGTAAACACTAATAATAGCTTCCATTAAGCCACTCATGTAGTGGTGTGGGCCAGGTCTGTGGGGGCCATTAAAAATTCTGCAGCATAAGACGTACCCTGCCAGACCCAAGCACAAGTGTTATGACACTGCTGGATAGCAGCACGGTGAGGTGATAACGGACTCATGGAAACAAAGAGCCGGAGGGACAAGCAATTAGAGAGAATAATAAAAGCACCCACTGTAAAATGCAAGGAGAAATAAGAACTACAGGTGCATGCTATAATTTTTTTCTGATTTGAACATACTGTACTTTGCAAAAGTATTCACTCTTCTTGAATCTTTTCACATTTTGTCAGATTGCAACAACAAATTTAACTCTTAAGACGCAATAGTTTTTTCTGTTAAGTATTAAATTTTGATAGCACAAGTTCAAAAGGTTGTACCTTTAATACGGTTATAGATACATGCATTCTTCTTCTTTTCTTGAATAGAATATTAATACGGTTATAGATACATGCATTCTTCTTCTACTTGAAGGTACAAGTACAAAACGTAAGTTATAAAGCGTCCCAATTCTTTCTTTTTTTTGTAGCTCCAACTGAATGGTGCTGAATCCCTTTGCATCCCACATTTAAATATTAAGAGAAATAAAATAATGTATAGAATTTGTTCATGTCACAAATTTGCACTAATTTCTGTTGATTTATTAATTAGACATTTGAAATTGTAATATAACAAAATATAAAAAAGTTTAAGGATTTTTTTTAATGAATTGTTGCCTCGTCAAACAGGCTTAAGAAAAAAACAAGATGCAAGTCATATATTTAAAAACCTTTAGATTTTTCCTCAAGAATCCCCCATTTGAGATTTTTCAAATTCTCTTCTATAATTTCACAAATTCCACCCATTCCATCCTTCTCTTCATGTCTTTGCTATACATGTGCCTCTCGTTTTAATCTCACAGTAACACGTTTGTCTCGCTGCACAGACAGGACTAAAATCGCTCACTTCTGTCCTCCCACACATGCTCCTTCCTAGTCTTCTGGACACTTCTCGCTCATGACAGATACCTTTCAGTTGGATAATCATTGCTTAAGTAGCCATTTTCCAGTTCTGCCCTCTATTGAAAGCCAGCCATGTAGAAAAGGCAGGGCCTTGTAGGAATGGCTGCTAATAGGGCAACAGACAAGTCTTCCCCATTTTGTCAGGGGGAGCTAAGCAGTAGAGCCTCTTATCAGTGGGCCACAGCCACAAATTTTTCACCAAATTAGTGTCTCCTTAACACATACCCCCATTTTTCAGGTCACATGTTCAACCTTCCACCGTTCATAGGTGCACATAGCTTTTTTCCCAATCTCCTAAATTTTAAAGTAAAAAAATCCAAAATGGACTTAAAATAGTCTGTCCACACTAGTGTGAAAGTGTTTTCAGTTTCCAACAGGATATTTGCTTTAAAACTTCTTGATAATATCAATAACACAGTCCCACTTTGCATGTCAATCATTGCCTTTCAGGAAACCAAATCATT
Organism: Apricaphanius iberus; assembly: GCA_028564705.1. Taxonomy (NCBI): domain Eukaryota; kingdom Metazoa; phylum Chordata; class Actinopteri; order Cyprinodontiformes; family Aphaniidae; genus Apricaphanius; species Apricaphanius iberus. The sequence continues at coordinate 3,632,714 of JAPXFQ010000622.1, read as the reverse complement.
TATTTTTGTTTTTCCCACTTTGTCTGTCTGGACACTGCTTTCTCTAAACCTTAAGGGCGGGGAAGCGATTTTTTTTTCTGAAACCCTTTTTGCAATATTGCTTGAAATGCTCTTCACATACCAAAAGAAACCAATAAATATAACTTTTGGTCTCTAAACCAAATGATTGCAATCAACTCTGAAGGGTACAATCTTGGAATCTCATCCAATCGTTTTGTCGCCCATTCAAAACAAATGGCTCCTGAACCATCCATCAAATAGCCTTGTCACAGCATCTCCCCCTGCTGCGAATTCCCTTCTTTGTGTACGCATTGTGCGTGCTCGGCTGGGATTAATAAACAGAAAGTGAAGGCACATTCACAGCTGCGTTAGGTATTTTAGATTTCAAATTAAATTAGTGTGTTTCATAGGTGTGTTGTGTTTGGAATTATTTTGGTAAATGTGTCATCAACGGGTCAAAAACGTAAAACTGCAAGGGCCGAAAAAAAAGCTGATGAAGAACGTAACAAGAGTTAGCATCAATGCTGCATTTGAGTTATGGCCTTAGTTGAAGTAACAGAGATGAAAACAGCTTATTTGGAGGCTCTATATCTCAATGATTAGTAAGATACATTTATGGTTTTATGGCCAGCATTTTCATTTTAACACATATCTGACTAGTTGAGGCTAGTCAGTTTTGACGCTGTACTAGGTCTGCTACGTTGGTAAAGACCTAGGTCAATCAAATGGACACGCCACTAATTATTCATAATTTTAAAATTTGCTCCTTTTTGGAGCCAGCCCCCAGTGGATGAGGGCTGAACTGCAATTATTGTCACTTCTGGGTTGGCTTCACATATTTTAAGCGGAGTTTGACCCTCCTCAAAGTTATCAACAGGCTGCCTGTTCAGCCCTGCAGAAGAAGTCTACACAGAGTTTGCAGATGAGGCAGAAATCCACAGTGTGGGAAAGAGAGATGAAATCACAGAATTTAACAAACAAAATGGAATACACAATTAAACGCTGTTCCTGTAGTAATGTGGTGGCTGCCGCTCCCATAAGGCTGCCTGTTTTTACCGGGGATTACAGCCCTCCTTTCCCAGTAGGTAGACTGAACCTGACAGCAATAGCAAGAAAACTCACTGAAACGCATCTGCCACCAAACTTGAAACTCAGCGCGTCGGTCAGAGATGTTTATACATCGTAAAAACTACCCTTCTATGAGTTCTGTCAGCTCACGTGACGTCCACTGATGGTAAAGGGTCGTATTAAAAACAAGGAGAAGAAGCGAGCTCTCTCTATCCATTCAGGGAACAAATCGCAAGCAATCCAAACGAAGCGCTGCAGAAAGAATGCTAAACACAAAAACACCAACATGTATTTATTTCACTGGAGTCTGGGAAGGAATAGGAAATAAAAATGAATAAAGGTATCGATTAATATGGAATAAAGTATGCGTATTTACTGTTTATAGGTCTCTTTATTGGACTTGATTTGGTGGTGAGAGAATTTCTTTTATAATATGAAAATTATGCAATTAATAGTTTGGTACGTTAAATGTTTTATTTCTTTAAAAACGAGGGGAAATGCTTGAACCACAGCACCCCTAAATTTGTGAAAATAGCTGTGAATAACAGTAAACGTGGATCTCAGTTATTTATTTGGTAAATTGTTTTCAGTCACCACAATTACACACTTTTTGGTATAATAAATATGATTAAAAATGGAAAAATTTGAATTCAGAAAAATCTAAATAGAAAAAGTGGAAATTTTTAAATAAAGCATTTCTAAAATAACGAAATGGATTTGATAGGGCTGTAGAGTTGAAAAGAAAAACAGTGCATGTAAAAGAAGACGTTATGTAGCCTCCCTTTTTGAAAAGTAACTGATGAAGCAGACCAGCAAATAATGTTCACAGTTTAAAAAAAGCTTTGAATGTTAGAGTTTATTCTAAAAATGCACATCCCAGTGAATAATTTGAACTGTATCTCTTCTGAGCATCATACAGACCGAGCACTCTGGATTACATATTACCAACTGAGTTAGTAAAAATGAACTTGGAAATTGTTGTTAGACCTAAAACAATAAACTGATCAAGAAGCTCAGCTGCACAGCTGAATGCACAATCCATACTATCCTAAATTTCTAAATATTTTTAATTACTTTAACAACTATACAGTACCCTTTTTTGTAACTATAGTTCATAAGTTAAAGGTTGTATATGGAATATTTTCATAAAAAGCCACATTTAAGTCAAGCAGCTGCTTCAGAGCCATGGATATATTGTTATCCGTCTCAGGCGAGGAGTGACCGTAGAAGTACAGAAACCAGAGTGTTTTAGGTAAGGGGTACACTACATGCACCCACATAAAACATTCCCATGGTATCAAACACATACAGAAACAATGACTTTCCTCGTGGATTGGTAAACTAGCTCGCTTGCTACATCTGCTAATGTTAGCTGTCAGTTAAACTCCTCTAAAATACATTCCTTACTGGACACAGTTCAAGTTTGTCACTGGGAGTATCGGCAGTGAACCAGACAACCCAATAGCTGGAATTATGTTTTGATTGTTGGAATTAAAACCTAGATTAACTAAATGTCGCTATCATGCTAATGGTTCCATATCCAACCTATAAAAGACTGATTCATTCACCTCACATCGATCCGTTCATGCTTCCATCTTCTGATCTGTGTTGTTCACGCCAGTACTGACCTAACCAGCAATCATCCATTCAGTCAAGACTGCATCTGCATTGTTATTTCAGTCATTGTGCCCTTGGGCAAGATACTTAATCCGCCTTGCCTGTCGTCAGTGGTCAGAGGGCCTGGTAGCCCGCATCATCAGTGACATGATGACATCTGAGTGAATGGGTGAATGTGGTGTGAAGCACGGTGGAGTCATCTGAGTTTAAAAAGCGCTATACAAATGCAGGCTATTTGCCACCATCTTTAGAATAGAGAGACAAGCTTAGTAATGCTTTGTTGCAATAGAGAATGATGGATAATCACTAATGACTAATGGTGTCGTATCTCAGGGATTTAAAGGGTCTATATCATGCAAAATCAAGTTTTGGAAGTTTTCAACCATCTGGTAGTACAATTTTCTCACTAAACAAAAACTTGCCAGAGCGGTTTTTGGCTTAATTCACGCATGTCTGAGTAATCCTCCTAAATCCTGCTCTCTGAGCAGCTGCCCTGACCTCTCCTGGAAAACTACTGAGTGTTGACGTCCTGACGTATTTTACGTCACTACGCGAACACTAGGAAGTGCTAGAGGTGTCCCTACTGCCCCAACAGAGAGAGCAGCTTACCTCTGGTAGAGTTGCAAGGACATCCGCCCCCCTTCTCAAAGCTCATAGCTGCTCCGGTTTTAGCAGCAGGAACCACTTTTTTTTTTGTTGGAATTTTACTTTCTTAAATGGCTCTGTGAAAATGCCCATTTGAATGCATCAATTACAGGACTTTATTCTACATTCCTAAAGAACAGCAGCTGGATCACGTCCAACAACAAAGACGCCTGACAGATTGAACAGAGAAGTAAGTAGCTACATGCTAATGTGTGTTAGGCATTTATCCAGATGCTTATGTGATTTTATAACAGCATTGTGTGGTTAATTAATTGATCTGTAGCATCTTAGAATGTTCAGTACACGGGTGTAAACAACACCTACGGCTTTTTTACACAGTGGGGTGGACAGATCTGCTTGCTGAAGTGGTTTGGCCTCAGTCTAAAGTCGGCATGGGCTAGGTTTAAAGTAGGGGAGGAGGGGGCAGGTGGCGGGATTACAGAGAAACAAGGCATTTTACTTCCCGGTCGAACAATAAATCCATGATACAATTTCATTAAATTTCGGGACTAATACTATATTACAACAACGGTAACATTTATCACATATATGTCTATCCCAGGCTTTGAAAGCTGTAAAATTGCATGATAAAGGCCCTAATCTTCTAGAAAATTTCTTCCATACAGTATAAGCCCATCCAAATTTTACCCTGTGGTCTAACTTTACGGTAATTTCTGGTCTCTTTTATGCCTTTTTTAAAAACGTTGGCCTGGTTTCCTCATCTCCTCTCTTCAGTTTCATTTCAAAAGACAACACCATCATCAGTGCCGTCATCAATGCTGGTATCAGTGGGCCATTTTGGTATTTCATAAGTGGTCAGCCTGTGGGGGCAATGTGGTGCGTCTTTCACAATAGATTATGTGATGGAGGGATGAAAGAGGGGTGTGGGAGTGATTTCTGGGCTTTTGACATGGAGGGTTGTTTATGAAGAGAGAAAACAAGTAAACAGACAACATAACTTGGATGGAACTTGTTTTTATCCAAACTGAAATCTTTTTATGAGCCACTTCAAAGGGTGGCTGTCTTTCGCAGTCCCCATGAACTGTCTGGCGATCTCGTGTCCAGCTCATAAGGCGAGATCCTCTGCATCACTGCATCAGTTTTAAATGCTTAAGGAACTCCCCATGTTTATCTGCATTTTAAATACTGTTGCTAGCTGGTGCTCAACGCATTTTCCACACATCATCATGACATCACTCTCTGTTACGCAAAGGCATGATATTCGTTCATAATATTGCAGTAATATTACTATCAAGCTTGCCGGCACGAATGCCGCAATCTTCTCACCTCACCATGCTGCCACGGCGCATTCAAAGGACACAGCATGTTGAAATAGCCAATTGACTCAGTGTGTGTCTTGGAATCAAGCACCCCACATTGCTCTTTTTTTTTTCTCCCTACAAATTCCCAAATGTCCCTACACATCCTGCAATCCATGCACGCATACAATAAAACTGCAATCTCCCCTGGTGCACCTCTCTCAGTCCATATGTTGTTGAGTCGTAAAGCTGTTTGGAAAGAGAAGTGTTAACCTCCGCTCCAAACCGCAGGCAGAAGGGCTGCATTCCTGCCTGAGTACTCAACACGCTGTTTATCTGCATCCATGCACTCTGTCACCATGGCAACCCCAACCAAATACACTGGCCTGTTCAACTGTGTTTAATTTTTTCCTCTCTTTTTTATTTCATCACTGGGCTCCCATGCTCACTTTCAGTAAGATAAACAGAGAGGGGAGCTCGCACTCAACCAAGCCCGCTCAAGTTTATTTTGAGTCTCCGCCCAGTTCATGACGATGTTTCGCCATCCACCGTCTTTTTTCACAGCTTGAAAACTGGAAAGCTCTCGGGGTTTTTTGTGTATGCGTGTGAGGCAGAAAAGACCGGAGCTGTGGTTTGAATTGGCTCAGCTTACATGAGCAACGACGCCCTAAATAGTTTCAGAGGAGTGTGTTCGCTGTTCGCCTTACGACATGTCAAACTTAAAGAGGAGACTCCAGCCTTGAAAAAGTGTGGCCTTTTGGGAGTAGGGCAGATTCATTATTTATCTGTTTACATACTGTCATCACCACCAAAGTAAGCATTTTTTTCTTCATTTCTTACAGCAGACATGCAATCACACACAGCCTATCATCTTCGGGAAGTGCGTCGATGGCGACGAGATGAGCCCTAAAACTCACAATAACGGCCGAGGATGTAAGACAACACTTTGTTCTCTTAATTAGCACTTCTTTTCCTCCATTCAGCTGGTGTTCCAGTGGTTGACTGTTCCTTTATTAGGAAGGATTCCATCTCCAGCTTTCCAATAGGCACTTAACTGCTGCCTAATAGAGGATTTTACCACACTTCCTCTGACAAGCCATTCAACTAAGAAGAGTTAATTTGTTTCTAATGCTTGGCTAATGGAGGATTCTGATGACAGGAATTGAGAGTTTTTTTAGGTGGGAGGGGATGGCTCTGGGCTTTTTAATGAATTCTAAAAGATTACATTTTTACCCTTCTAAAAACAAAGTCCGTTTACATCCAGTTCATATAAATTGGACAGTAAAACTGAAGTGACAAAGAAAAAAAAATAACAAGTGTGTCTAAGTTCATTCTGGTAAATCGGACAGTTTTGAGGGCTATTAAAGTCTCTTCGGGAGGCTGAATTTTGTGGCAAGAAAGGGACTCCCACTTGAAGCGGTGCATACATTGTATTTTTTTCTTCCCTGTCAAAGAAAGACTCTCTGGGACTATCTCAGCCTAGCAGTGACCAGTCAGTTAGTGCTTGACTGACAGCCTGTGGCACTATCAACTGTTCTGCTGCACAGCAGGAGTGTCAGGGAGGGAGAACAGAGGCTGAGGGTGAGGACGAACGCAGAGCTGTGCCAAGCAAAGGGGATGAGGCTCGGCAATGGCTATCTGGAAGCAGCCCAAATATGGCTCTTCTAATCAATCTAATTCCGTCGGCAAGCTCTGGCCTTCTTTCTCAGACATTTCGCTGCGTCAAGATAACCTTATCTTAACCTGCCACATCCTTTACAATTAGCACTTTCTCTGTGGGCGCACACAAAACTCTCAGACACATACAGAGGCCAGCTGTCTTATTTTTCATTCGTCCACTCTAACACTAAACTGGTATTCTGTTGAAATAGCAGTAGTAAAGTTACATTTTACATTCCCTCAAAAATATTTATGCTTTTTAAAAATCTTTTTCATAATTTGCCGTCAAATTGCAAAAATATGAGGTGTTCAAAATTTTTGTCCCTGCTGCCATTACATTTACCAGTTGATAAAAGCCAGATTTTCTTATTTTACATATTTGCTGTTTAACCTCCTTTACTTATGGTAAAAATTATTTAAATTATTTATTTTCTAGCCAGCCACAGTCCGCCATCATTTGAAACATCCAGCAGAGAAAGGCCCACCCACGTGCTTTGCAAATGTACAGGCATCAAATTAGTAACTTTGTGTTTTTTGACGCCAACAAAGCATGTGATGTGAATGCACCATTAGAACTTAATGAAAAGCAAATTATGGATTGAATTAAGCTATGCACAAATGAATTTTACCTACGGTTCAAGTAACAACTAGGCAAACTGGTTACACTGGACTTTTTTCAGGATCAGAAGATCATTGCATATGTTTCAGATTTTTGTTGTGATTTATGAATTAACAATTATGCCCTTCTTTGTGTTTCACTGTCACATAAAATTCTCTAAAATAAATTGGTTTTATTGGTTACAATGAAAAAAAAGGGAGGGGGGGATACTTTTAGACTCCCTCACATCAACTAAATGTAGATGGGATTTGACAAATCTACAGCAAAGTATAGGGCTGGACTTATTTATTGTAAAAGAGTAGGTGTGTCAAGATTTTGACAAGTACTTAAATAAAATTCTACTTCCATGTCTTTTGCCTTGTCTAATTTCTTCAATAAAGTCCATTACAGCTGTCAAACATTTAGCATGGTCTGGGAATTCAAGTGCATCCACTGGGATGATGCGTGACAACAGCGTGAAAAGCCATGCTCATCTTATACTTCACACCTGTGTTCTGGAAGAGCAGGCAAACAATACAAAGCATCAAAAAACATTGACAGATATTCATCTGAGCATTTTAGGAGGAAAGCATGTGGATGATGGCTGTGGGTAATGGGGGTACAAAATGCAGTGGACTTTTGTGATGTGTAACTTAGGTGAACTTAAAGGCTATAAAGACGATTTAATAGGTTCACACTCAACCTACTTGAAGAAAAAAATATTCAGTCTTTTTACCATCCACAGTACCTTAAACTTTCACACATTTTGTTTTGCTGAAACCACAAATAATATTTTTCAAGTGATAAATCAGTAAGTCATTTTAAGTGAAGAGGAAATTATACAATTTGATATGCATATGTATTCACCCTCTTAACTCTGAGACCATAAATAAAGTGCAACTAATTGACTTCATAGGTCATCTTTTTGATAAACAGAGCCCACCAGTGTGTAATGTATTTTCAGTATAAATATAAATGTTCTTTGAAGGCCTCAGAGGTTTGTTAGATAAAAAGTTTACAATTTGTCAGAAAACAGGTTTGGGGTTATATACTGTAATTTTATCCTAAGCTTTGAACAAATCACAGAGCACTAATCAGTTGACCATTTTAAAGGTAAAAGATATGTAACTACAAAACTACCAAGCCTTGGTTGAGTACCAACAGTAAAGACGTTGTACATATATGGTGATATACTATGCTGTTGTATCGTGCACAGGTTCTCTCTCAGCTGTGAGAATTTGTGCAAACTACAACTTTTAGTTCTGAACTTCATAAAATCTGTCCTTTCTGCAATAGTGAAGTGTTTTAAAAAGTCAAGTGAAATACACTGAATCTCTTTTGGTTGTCAAATGAAAAATATGAAAAACCTGGTGCGAATAACTACGTTAATAACCAGGCGCCATCAATTTTCCTCCATATCTGTTTGTAAAGCCAAACCCCTAAAGTTCTTGCAGGATAAAAGAAAGGATAAACTAACAATGACATTAGCCCCTCTGTGTTATCTCTTCCCTCTAAAACCTGTTTAGATTTCAGACACCTTTTTTGTTCTCTTCCATGAAGTCAGGGACCCAAGTTGGCTATCGATCCGCCGTTTTAGCATTTAATGCCTGTGCATTCAATGTATGTTTGTGTCTGTGCCAAAGAATAAATGAGGGTGTGTGCTTGTACACCTTTGTTTGTTGTTGACAAAATTAGGAGGAGCACACCCACGCATGCACACCAACAAACCAGTGGTGACTGAGGATAATTAGGACCAGTAATGAAATGCAGAGGGCAGAGTGTGTTTACCCCACAAATCCTGATAACCAATGCCCTTGAAGTCCATCAAAGGCTGAAAGGCTGAAATATAAAGCTTGATCAGCACAAAGAAAACTACTCTGTCAACCGAAAAATTTAAAGAATTTATTTCCTTTGCAGGTTTTAATAAACATGCTTCTAAACAATGCATTAAGGGACATTTTGCAGAATTGGCTGCACATTAAGGGGCTGCTAATCAGTAAAATCTATAATATACTTACAGTTATGCATATTTCAGATTTTTAGCTCCAGGACTAAAGCAGGTGCCTTCAATGACCAAGTTTCTCTCTCCATTCATCAGAGTGTGTTATTGCTGTCATTAGATGAAAAGAGGTGTAGGTCATCAGCCTATCACAGAGCCAACACATAGACAGACAACCACGAGCACAAATAATTTCTCACCTAATGGCAGTTCAGAGTCACCAATCATCTGCATGCAGGTTTTTAGTAGGGAACATATCCGAGAAGCTGGAGCAAACTCACAAGCACCAGGAGAATATCCAAATCTCACACAGAAGGACTCAAGTCCAGATTAGAAGATTTATTGTTCTAGCAGTGAGGTGACAGTGCAAACAACTGCCCTGCTGTACCACCTGGGGTCAGCAGGCATCTCTTCAAATACTTTCAGAATTACTGAAGGAAGAACATCCTGCTTTTCTCCACATTATTTTTTTCCCAATTTGTATTACAAAGATGTCTTACTTTAGAGCATTTATCTTCATTATGTAATAGCTGGCATAGGGCATAAGGCTAAATGTAATATTTAATTTTAGGATGTAAATTATTTTGTTGAAATTTTACACAGACTTTATACTTAGAAATCTGGTACTCCCAATCCAGTATTTCAGTACTAAAGAAGCCTCTTGGATGAGAGAGAAAATGTTTTCAAGACAACAAGAAAGGTACAGTTGCCCTTATATAAACTCAAGGTTGTATGGGTTGATTTTACAATGGAAAGAGATAAAATAGTGTACTGAATTGCTCAATGAAAATAAACCATAAGTATAACCCAAATCAGCGAGAGCAGTTGGGCACTTTGTCGTTGCTCTTATTTGGGTCTCTTAAATAGATGTTAAGTGACCAACTGAAATATTCAATCTTTTCCTATATCGGCCGACATCTTTTTAAAAAGTGGGAAAAAAATGACCTGGCCACCTGTGTGACCACTGAAGGAAGAACTCCCACTCACACAGAACCACTGTGAGCCAGCCTACTCATATTTTACTCTCAGGTTTGGTGTTTAATCCATATTTTCATATATATTTTAGATTTTATTATTTACTGCCATGTGGTAGAGTGCTATACTTTTCTGTGATTTTTTTTATTTTATTCTTGAAGTCAAGACTCTACCTCAACCAGCTATTTACACCATTATATTCTAGTTACTGTTTGAATTTATATTATTTTGTATACTTAAAAAAACTTGAATCTTTTTTTATTTCCTTTGTTCTGAAACCATTTCCACTCAGGTAACTTGTTTTAAGTTTGTTTTTATATTGTCTTATATTTTATGCTCAATAAATAGTTAGAGTTTTATTAACTTTTTAATTTATATTGCACACGCTGAGTCGTCAATTGTCTTTTATAATCAATGTGCTGCTAAAAAGTATATATATCGGCCTGGATCGGCTTGGATAATGGTCTTAATAATCAGCTTTAGATATCGGCCTGTCAAGTTTGGAAGGATAGACTCAGATGCATAAACAAGCTTTGATTATTTCCCATAGTTTAATAAATAATAAATCCAAAATACACAAAACAAAGAACCAAACGAGGGGAGATATGACGAGGAACTGAGATACAAAAGGGTAAATAAGGGGCAGGAAAACACCGGAAAGACTAATTAGACAATGGGTGACAGGTGACTTCAATAAAACAAACAAAGACACAGACTGACAGACAAAAATGAGGAAAAAAAAGAGAGAAACAAACAGGGAGGGAGGAGTGACACATCATAACATCGGCCAATTTAGAAAATATCCGTATTGGCATCTGCCTAAAAAAAAACAAAAAACATATCGGTCGGCCTCTTTTACTAAGAAAAATAGGTTTATATTGAGCAACACATCTAGGACTCATATTCACTTTTTGCTTTGTTGTTCTGTATCAGACCTATATACGTAATTTGCTGGAGGCCATAATGTAAAGTACAGTAGGCATGGTGTCCCAACCCATTCAGTTATCGGGCCAGACATTGTGACGGAGACCTGGTGCTCCATCACTACTTATGGTGAATAAGTTCTTACATGAATATTGCATGATTGGCAGATGTTGAGGTAATAAACACACAGAGGAATTGATCGATCATTTTATTTAGGTAGAAAACAAGGTTAAATGTTGTTTGCAAAGGGGGACTGGCCATCCTGCCAGTGAAGTAAAACTTCAGTTAGTGTGCACATTGTGACAAACATTGATACTTATGTCTACTTATGCTGTATTCTGAAATGGGTAAAAATGTATGTTTAGCAAGGTAATGGAATTACTCACCTTTGGTTGTCGTCTTGGCAGGAGAGGAATGGTAAAGGAGGGAAGTGGTCCAATTGCCTGCTTAAGAGCTCTTGGAGCAAACCAAATTAATAAGGAAGGGGGAAGTAGTTTTAATGTAATGAAATGTTTAAATGAATGATGCTGTATAGGCAGAGTTATTGACTTATTTATAGTTATGTATATACAGTGTGTAAATATTTATTCTTCATGTTTGTGGTAGGTTGTTGTTGTATATAGAGGTGTTAGAGGTTTGGTATTTTTAGTCCCACCTGAATGGGATGTCCCAGCTAATTACCTGAAGCAGGAGGGTATAAAAGCCTCAAATGCACTTGGGAATGTGTATTTAAAATAGTGGGGATGGAAGGGATAAGATTGGTTGGATAACCGGAAGGAGGCAGTAATGCAACAAAAATGGATGCAAGCTGCCGTTAAAAACCAAAAAGAAGAAGAAGAAGAAGAAGGGAATGTGTTAATGGTCAATGTCAGATGTACTAATAAAGAAGCCAGTCTTGGTTGAAATGTATCCAAGCCTCACGTCTCTTCATCAAACTGGGATGTCATCAGCGGCCTAATTGACAGACATATTACAACGTCTGTGTAAATTAAGTTGCAACCATTCAATATTTTGATCCAAGACAACCAACAACTTTTGATACTGTAAAAAATATGCTTTGTATACCAAAAATTACATTAGAACTTTGCTTTTGTTTACCAAAAACAAGAACAAAGCTAGCAAAAGCAGGGACGGCTAAAACATCGCCAGTACTATAGTGTGTTCAGACTGCAAGCTTTGTCAGCATCAAGCAACACTCAAACACAAGTTCAAGGCATATACAAAGAAGATAAATTTTAAAGCTGAAGCTTGCAACGCTTGTAGGCGGGCCTTTCTCTGCTGGATGTTTTAAAAACTAGCGAATTGTGGTTGGCTAGGTAGTGTCGACTTCGGGCAAAGTCACTACAGTGAGACACTCTGATTGCTTGCCGTGCTGCGTCAAGAGTGTTAAGACCATCAAAAGTTAAACTAGCTGAACATCTGCATTGGTAGCGTTATGCGCTTTGAAGCTTGAAACGCAGGAAAAGCTTGAAAAGTTGACAAAGCCAACGCTCACAAAGTGCCGCAGAGACTGTGACTCTCCTCCAACAGCCTCAACCATAGACTTAACATGTCATCTTGATGCTGCTGACGCTGACAAAGCTTATGGTCTGAATGAACCATTAGAGAGGCAAAGTGGAAACATGAATGTCTTTCTCTACCCCTTTCATACAAGTAGATGGCTGTAATGGAGCGATTTGTTGATTGCAAACCACCAAAAAACATTACAAAGAAGAAGAAGGGCATTGTAATTCTTACTGCAATTTTCAGACTAGGGCTGCACAGTGGAGCAGTTAGTTGCACTGCTGCCTTGAAGCAAGAAGGCCTGGGTTCAAATGCCTAGGGTTTTTCTGCATGGAGTTTACATTTTCTCCCTGTGCATGCTTGGGTTCCCTACGGGTACTCCGTCTTATTCTCACGGTTCAAAAAAATGACTGTTAGGTTAATTAGTCTCTCTACATTGCCCTTAGATTTTAGTGTGTGTGTGTCTGTGTGTGTGCGAGTGTGCATGGTTGTTTGTTCTGTGTCTGCCCTCCCACGACCCTTGGAGGATAAATGGAATAGAATGATGGATGGATGGATGGATGAATGGATGGTCGGATGGATTGATTGACTTTCTGACTATTGAGCAAACCTTAATATAAAATGCACCAGATAAATTTGAAAAGAAAATACATTTTGTACATATATACGCCGCACCTAAGTATATGCCACACATTTTCATGTTATATTGTGAGATACAGAAAGTGGTCTGGTTAGAAAGCAAAACATACTGTAGCCTACTAGGAAAGTTGTTGGTCACCATCTTCATCTTCCTCTTTCTCATGAAAGCCTAAAGGCTGAAGTTGTCTTCTTCAGTGTCTTTATGTCCTCTAAAAGCTTTTGTTGTCTTTTTACACTGACTCAGTTCTTCCCAATGCCTCCTCCAGTGTCTCACCGTCGATTCATTGATGTCAAGCTTACGTACAATAGCTGTATTTCCTTCTCAGATGGCCATCTCTTTTGAATTTAATTTAAGAGCTGCATTGTATACATTTGTTTGTTAGTTATCCATGATGCAGGTGCATCCATGAAAAATACAGGTAGTGCATTTTTCGGCGCATTATCTTTCCCTGGGTCTGTCTCACTTTTGCGCTTCTTGCTATAGTTCCCCCAGGCGGCTGTTAGCCAGTAAAAATCTGTAAATTAGCCACATCATTGTATAGGACGCAGAGTCCAAAGCTTGTGAATAAAGTAGCAGTAAATTTTGTGGTACGGCTGTCCCATGTTTTTTGTTTTTGGTTTTTTTCATTTCTGGATGGCTCTTCCTCTGGTTCATTTAGAATTGGTCTTTGTAACCATTTACAAACAGATTTCCAATCTGTTCTTGACTTTCTGATCTTTCTTTTCTTGATCTGAGCCTTATACTGTATGCTGCTTTTGATATATTTTAGCCATAATTTGTGTTATCAGGCAAGTTCTGTTTAAGTAATTTCATGCTTTTTCATGTATGGCAGGAATAAGGTGTGGTTAATGAAATAAACCATAAAAAAGATTAGTCAGAGTTTATTCACACCTTAGCACCGGGGGATATATATATATATATATTTTTTTTTTTTTCACTGGATCAGATAGATTAGGGTATTCATTTATTTATTTATTTATTAAATCTACATTTGCTATTTATTAATACAAATATCATCTTTGTCTGTATCTAAAATGTTTGGTTGTGTGTTAAGCAATAATACTTTCCTCATAAAACTATAATAATACCTCATTAGACCCATTTAAACCCCTTCCCTAACCATTTGTACCCCACAAATAAATAGCCGGGCAACCAATCTTCCCTCACTTTTGTTAGTCCTTACTGCCATTTTTATGTCAGGGACCCAGAAGTGCACAACACTGAAACAGTTTGAGGGCTTTTTTTTTGTTTTTAGAAATATTACATTTATACGTTATCATCAATCTATTTTTTTATTATAGCTGTAAGTTGTTTAAGGTACTGCACCTCTGACTTGCACTTCTAAGAAAAAAACTAAATAAAATAACTATGTATAATTCATATTTTGGAGTACTGTTTATTTAAGCACTTCTGTTAGCATTACAGGGAGTAACAAAATGAAACATATAACCCAAAGCATTTTTGGCCCTCATTCAACGCCACCCTGCCAAATTGGTAAAAAGAAAAAAAAAAGATTAGAATAATTGATCAATTTACTCAGGACCCAACTGATCAATGAGATACATTATTAAAAGAAGTATATTGATTAGGATGGAGGCAGTCAGGGTTAAAATGTTTACCGCAGCATAGAGACCAGGATCAATTGTACGGCCAATGCACTTGAATAGAGCCCCATACGGATCGATGTCTGATGGAGCAATAGGGCATATAGATCTGCCAACTGTCCACTGTCCCTTTGTGGCAGATGAGGAATGAAAGAGCAAAAAGCCTTAGATACAGTGAAGATCAAATGAGGCTCTTCCCGTCTCTGTAGGTAAAATACATATAGAGGTGTTCTCAAAGAGAAAATGGGAAAACAATTGATTCAAATGAAAGTTGAGTGCATTGCTCACAAATTGTTTCCAAACCCGGGTCACAGTACTCTAATACTGTTTAATCAGGATTAGATTCATATTCAACACCTAATTTTATCCACATTCTATTCTTCAAGACAAACTTACAACTGCAGGTGCATGTGAGTTGGTGTGTTCATTCCTACTTATACCTATTAATACACTTCTTGGGCACACTATATATGTGTACATGTGACTTTAAGGGCTATTGATTCTGGACACTTCTCCATCATAGCTTCAAGGAGCTTTTTTTCCCAGACAAAAGAAAGCTTTGAGGAGAGAAAAGAAACAGATTTTAAAAAGTGCTCTAAAGAACAGCAGAGCGCTGGCTCCTCTCTCTCCTCCCTTCTTTTCTTGCTCCTTTCTTTGCTGCTATAGAAAGGAACTGAATGATTGTAGGCTGCAATCGAGGAGGGGGGTTACTGAATAGACCTCCACGCTTTTACAGATTTCCTCTCTCCCCACCATGGAGGACATCTGACCTTTGAGGGGGGCGAATGAGGGAGCAAGGGAGAGACCGAGATAAAGAAGAAGGGGTAGTTTGGAGAGAGAGAGAGAGAGAGAGAGAGAGAGAGAGAGAGAGAGAGAGAGAGAGAGAGAGAGAGGGCAATCATAATGAAAAGTGGTAATTCCTTGGAGAGAGTGAGAAAGAAATGTCTAAGGGCCAGTAATGAGATCGTCTGACTATCAGGTTGCCATAGAAACCAGCACAGTATTACTATACACCACACTGTATGAATTAGAAAAAGACCATCTATTGTGACCACAAGTGGTAGGGTCAGAGAGAAGAACAACAGTAAGTATGGGATATTTGAGGGAATTTACGGATAAATGGGAGATGTTATGCTACTGAATTATATTCCCTCAGTTTATGGCAAATCTGCACACACACACTCACACCTACATGAAGTCTACTAATAAAATCAAAAAAGTCAAAAAGGGGATTTTACCCAGAAATTTGGGGACTTGTCAGATGTTTTCATTTTCATAATTAGAGTCAGGGTTTCTTAAAGAATCGGTAATAAGTGTACATACTCACCATTTTATTAGATATACCTTGCAAGTACTAACTTCAAAATCATATGACCTCAATAATGGTAAATGGCCTGTACTTTTAAAGCGCTTTACTTAGTCCGTACAGACCCCAAAGTGCTTTACACTACATTCAGTCATTCCCCCATTCACACTCTGGTGATGGCAAGCTACATTGTAGCCACAGCTGCCCTGGGATGCACTGACAGAGGCAAGGTTGCTTCATACCACCAAATGTATTAGATATTAGAAACAATACTATAAGATAATGATTTGCTACCATACTGACATGATAGCATCACACAGTTGTTTAAGATTTATTTACTGCACATTCCCAATCTTCCATTCTACCGAATCCCAAAGGCCCTGTGTTGGACTGAGATCTGGTCACAGTGGTCACTGGAGTACAGTTAACTTACTTTGATGTTCAAGAAAACAGAATTTCATCATATTGTGCATTATTATGATGAAAGTGGCAGTCAGATGATAATTGGCCTTGCCATTGAAATTATGCTCAGTTGATATGGAGGTTTCCTATCTTTGTTATCTTCTATGGCAGCAAATATGTTTCAAAGTACATTTTCTATATTCAGAGAAGATATTTTGCACTTCTTTTCTTTGACAATTGGGTTAGCAATAGTATATTTCTGTCATTCCAAACTAGTCTGTCCAATATCCTGACGCATCTGCACGGCTATTTCGTCCACACAATGTCACAACAACAGCAAAATCCCTAAATTTGTATCTATAGTAGGTGATTATTTCACATTAACAAGTTATACTTCGGTTAATATCTGCTTAACAGCAAACCCACAAATAATGTATTATTTATATAATTGTAAATAAATTCAGACAGAAAGGGTTTTAGTGTCTGACTGCCAGGATCTCCACATCCTTAATTTAAATAAATTTGGTGTATTTATATTGTGCCATTTTACAAAACATGCCATCTCAAGGCACTTTACAAGTTATTTCAGTTGAATCATGTATAAATTCCAATCAAATTAAAATTTGTCTATCTAAGAACACCCAACAGACTGCATCAAGTTATTGATTTGCAGCCTTTACTCCTCTTGGATGAACGTGCCGCAACAGTTGACAGTCACCACATTCTGTCATTGACCTCACAGCAATCTCTAATACTGAGCAAGCACTGCCCATCTTGGACTTTAGAATGTCCAAGTTGAAGACATAATGTTGGTGGTGATTCCAGAGCCTTTTCCCAGAGTGCAATTTGCTATTCATGAACACAGGTGGAAGCATGTTGGTAATGTGCAAGGGGTTGAGTGTTTTTAGTGAATACTCTCGTAGTGCTGCAAATCTGATTAATGCGGTCTCTTAACAAAGCCTGCTTCAACCACCTGCTCCCACTCAGTTCCTTCAGCATCTGATAAACTATCATTGCTGCAGATTAAGACTAATGATCTTCTTCTCAGTTGATGTCCCCCAGCGCTGTTAGATGCATAAATTTGTGTATAGAAAAAAAAAACATGGAGATACATTAACTAAAAATAGGGGATAGTGTATTCAGATGCTTCACTAAATGATCTTACACAATCAAAAATAAATATTATTCCACCATGCAGTTGAAAACGTTTTCTGCAAAACTTGCCATTTTTGCCCAAGTGTATTTGTGTGACACCGGCCCACGGGCAACGGACGTTTCCTTCCTCAGAGGAAGTATTGGTTCATGTGAGCCCCGGAGACAGGAGGCCGTGTGGGTCAGTGATAATCATAGTGAATGGACAATGCTACAGATAGGTTTGGTTGAGCTAACACGCATGCTTGGTCTGATGGGGAAAGCCTGCAGGAACTCGCCGTGAATACGCACTCAGGCTGTGGGGTCAACAACAAAACACCCAGATAAGAAGTCCAGACATACCACTTCCACTTTTTAACTTTGTGTGTGTGTGTGTGTGTTAAAATCATGACAAAAAAACAAAGGCAGTTTTTTTTTAAAGAATAGGTTAATATGTGGCGCAATTCACAACAGTCCTTTAGTCATGTGCAGTTGTAAGTGTGAATTATGTTGTCTTAAAGGAACATAAAATGTTAAGGCAAATAAAAATACAAAAATTCTGGTTTAACATTAGTCATTTTACCATGAAGATGTCTTAGCAGTGCTACTTTAGTCTCAGTATACATGTATAATGAATTACATTCTCAAACTTTGACTTTGAAAATTTCAAAAAGTTGAAGCGGCATGTATCATCATAGGTGTGTGATGTCAACTTCAGTCCTCAAGAGGTACTACCCTGCAACTTTTAGATACATCCCAACACAGCTTAATCAGTTGGTTCAATTACCTCTTTAGCATGCTATCAAGTTTAGCATAGGCCTGAAAATGAGCCATTCATTTCATTAAACTGTCTTGGAGCAAGGATCTATAAGCTGCAGGATTGTAGCTCTTGAGGACTGGAGTTGGAGACCCCTGGTTGACAGGATCTTAGTTTTTTTTAGTTGTTTTTTTTTTTTACAAAAAAACAAAGACATGATCAGGGAAGGATGAAGGGAGGAGGAGGAAGGGTGGAACAAGGGTGGAAGAGTCACTGATCTCTGCTACACTGATTTAAACAGACAAACTGACCTTTTTGGATTTCTCCTATTCTAGTTAAATAATGGTCAGGAACCTTTGGGTAACTACCACATTTAATTATGCACTATGTTGAAAATAAAGCCCTGAAAATATTAAAACTCTGATGAAACGGACTTTATAAAAATCCTGTAAAGGCATACACATTTTGAAGGATTTCTTTAAAAGTTATTCTTTGAGTAGCAATTTTCTACATATGTAACCAGAGATGACGCAACATGAAACTGTGAAGACATCATAAAGTTCCATGATGTCAAAAAAGAAAAGAAGCATAAAATTAAAGATCTACATTATTGTACCCTTTAAAGGTATGAGCAGTGTGCTATCATGCTATTATCAGAGAAGCGTATTATTTAAAAAAGTATATAAATAAATTAGAATACCGATTTTGCAGACTCCTACCAATCCTAGTGTAAACACTTTATGTTATGTCTATTTGGACTTCTGAGATATGTGACAAAACAAAAGTCTCCATTTTGACTTATTTAATTGTTAATGTGTGATTAATCATATTTCCAGGGCAGCATCAGGATGTTGAGCTTTCCAAAAGCAGAAAGAGGGACATAATTGTCATTTCTATCTGTACTGTTATCAGCAGTGGAACGGAGGCCACAGGCTGCCCTTCCTTGTCCCTGTGACTACAGACTCTTTTAGGAATTTGGGGCCACTGTTACCATTGTACTGTCCTGCAGGAAGTATGGTTCACTGCTCACTCCCAGCATTCAATGGGTTTCCTGTGTCAGGTTACCATGTCCTGTGTTTATTTTCTTTTCTTTTTGTCTGTATCCACCCTATAGGAGTTTTTCCAGCATCCACAAACCATACAAACTAAGAGGATGGTACTATCTCAGCTGTTGGGATTTTAGGTTGAGAAGTGCATTTTAAACAGACATTCTAATATAATGATGGCTTTATTTAATCTTTGAATGTTGCTATCAGGAGACATCTTAAAATTTGGAAGCAAGTTAAATTGATGCAACAACATGAAGTTTACAAACCGTGAAGATGTGTGTAGATGACTGAGGAGTGTTGAGTTTTAAAAACCCAAGTGTCTCACCTCTGCTATTCTTTCTTCACTAAAAGAACTCTAATCAATTTCAAATTAAGCAGTCCATTCAATGGACATTGTCTTTGACAGATAAGCTTGTTACACCTTGAGAAAAGGGCTGAATGAAATACTTTAGAACAATCTCTTCAAAGTAATTATTGTTCAGCTTTTTCTCCCCCCCCCCCCACCCCCCACCCCCCTACCCCCACCAAATATGCTTCTTTAAAGCAAACAGCTTTGGAAAACTTCGAATGGTGTGATTGATAGAGAGCATGAATGATGTATAAAGTGTATTTTGCTGGGATCAATAGTGAATTTCATTAAAAACACTCCCAGTACACACACATACACACGCACACACAGAACACCTACTTGAGGCATTGTGATGATTATTTGAGATATAGGCCCTCCTATGTACTTGGATGTCCGTTATGATATTAAATCAGTGCCTTAAACTGGGTCTAATGCTGAGCCTTACATTTTACCGTAACTTCCACTGATAAGGCTTGGCTTTCCACATCTTTCCACACAGTTTCCACTCAGCATTCACCTGCATGCTAAGTACTGACCTCTCCACTTAAGTAACACAGTCCCTCTTCATTTACCTCTGAGAAATTCCCCATGAGAATAGCTCACCTCTACTGTCCTTGTGCCCACTCTTCTTCATGGCCATCAGTGATGACAGTGTTGCTCATGCATCCGCACTCCACACCTTAGAGTAGAGGTGAAACTTGAAAAGGTGAGTCAAATCTACTTTCATTTTTTTATGCATGCATTCATTGAAAAAGTTTATGTATTTGGTCCAATAAACATTCATACTGCTTGATACAATATACGGACAATGAAAAAACACAGCAGGAAAAGATGAGAGAGTCATTGGACAAGAGCTGGGGTACATCCCGGAGAGGTTGCCAGTACATCACAGGGCAACACCGTGAGACAGAGGACCTATACACAAACATACTAATACAGACCAATTTACTTAACATACATGTTTTGGACTGTGGCAAGAAACTAAAGTATACACAGAGAAGCAATATGTGCACAGGGAGAGCATGCAGACTCCTTGCAGAAAACCCCCAAATGAGGATTCAAGCTGAGGGCTTTCTTGTTGCAAGGGGAAAATGCTAATGAATCATTCACTCTGTGGCTTTAACATATTTTTTTTGTATTAATATACTATCCCTTGTTTTAGAATCAGTTTTAAGATATAGTTTGCATCAAGTTCATGTTAAGATAAAGAACACCTCCTTAAATATTGCAGTGGCTGATTAACTGCCATTATCCAATCTCCTATCATATCATATTTTTCAATCTTTAGATCAATAGCATTCATGAATGAATTTAATACAGTCTAAATGTCTAAATCCAGAACTATTATAAACTATTCTAGAACTATTCTAAATAGGAGATGATTGATAATATGTGGAAGACAAAAACCAAAACAAACGGACATCACAGCAAAACCAGACTCACCTGCCTGCGTAGTGGGCGTGTGCAAGGTAAAAGGGGGGAGAGTGACAGCCTGGCGCCCCTAATCAACAATGCAGAGATGCAACTTGGTCTAACTAGCTAGCCCTAGTTAGCCCTGTGGCTATACAAAGGAAACATCTACAAAGGCTCTTCCAGCTTTTCCCCATAGTGAACGTGCTGCAAACCCATGCACGTAGAAATCAAACAATCACAGCAAACAAACACACAAAACAAAACAACACACTGCCTCTGCTTAAAAATTAAAGAAAAACAAGTAACTAACTTAACATTAAGCACATGCATGGAAGCTCATGTGGATAGGTCGAAACTGGCCAGCAATGAGCAACAGTGATTATCGTTCACAAAATTAGATGATCAGTTTCAATAGAAAACAGATAAACACTGTATATGTATTTACATGCTAAACTTCCTCCACCCAGGAATTAAGAAATCGGAAAGTTCCTACATTTGACGAATTCTTCAGTTCACTATCAAACAACGAACGCAAGTCAGGAAAAAGCAATGTTGAGTCCTGGGTGCAAGAT
The DNA here is from genome assembly GCA_028564705.1 of Apricaphanius iberus. Lineage (NCBI taxonomy): Eukaryota > Metazoa > Chordata > Actinopteri > Cyprinodontiformes > Aphaniidae > Apricaphanius > Apricaphanius iberus. Next base: position 3,611,244 of record JAPXFQ010000622.1, on the reverse strand, counting down.
TGATTGTCTACCTCAGTGTGCACAAAAAATGTCGAACAGAGTTTGGGGTGCATTCAGGAATGCAGCTGCTCAAATGCCCTTTCTCTCTGATGAAACACCAGGTCTCAGACAGCTTTTCAGCTTGGAAGTGGACGGTGCGCTCAGAGCCCCCGGGGGAAGTTTTCAGAGTGATTATTTTCGGACCAACCGGAGTAGAATCAAAAGGGAGAAAGAAAGTGAAGTAGTTGGCTGATGCCCTTTATATAACCTCTGAGGTTGACAAGATGGCTGCCGACCCCAAGCAAGGGATGCTGGGATACTGAGTCCATTCTGTATATTGTGAGCAAACCCAGCATGAGCAAAAGTGGCTTCATTTAGTTTTTATGGGGAGCCTGAGTCATGCCCCTCTACTTCTGGTCCATGGGTCCCTTACTGCCAAAAAAAAAGAAAAAAGAATGAGAGTTAATGGAGCGATAAAAGTTATTTTCTGATCCCATTAGAAATGTGCCAAGGATCGAACATATGAAGTCCCTGAATTGTAAAGAGACATTTTGATGAGGAGAAAACTTTTTCTAACGGCAACAAAAGTTTTATGTTTTTTGTAAAAACACTTATTGGACTACAACTGCAGGAGCAGAAGGAGACAAAGGGCAGTAGCCTCCATGATGAAGGAAGGAGCATTAAACGCGGAGAAAACCTATTTAAATCTGACCTTGTGGAAAGTGGCAGCTATGTCAGGGGTAAAGCAGTCGGTGGAGTGAAAACCAGCATTCGGGAGAAGCTCTACAAGGTCTCTGGGAGTATTTTACGCGCTAAAGCTAGTGCTAGCTCTCGTTAGCTAGTCCTGACTTCTGATTTATAGGCATTTCATTGTGAAATTTTACGATCAAATAAATCCCAAATCACTTGACAAACAGTCGAAATGAACATCATTTGTTATCATCATATTTGTGATTCAGGACGTGAGACAAAGTGGACCAGAAAATAACTTTTATCACTCCATTGACTTCCCTTCATTATTTTTTTCGGCCAGGGGACCCACAGGCCTACCGGAAGGGGAGGATACTAAGGCTCCCTATGAACCAACTGCTCCAAATGTAAATGAGAACCAAAATAGACAGAAGTAGAATGTTAATTCAAAAGTTTCAGAAAATATTGTAACATTAATTTAAAGTATTATGATATATAAACATTTATTTTATGAACTGGTCAGGAGAGGTTATGGGAATTCTTTACTACAATCACTTTTTTGGCTGTTACAGAATTAATTACTAAGCTTTTTATTTTTTTTATTATTTTTTTATTATGTGTCCTGTCTAGCAGTTAGCCACTCAGAATTGGTGTCTGAGTACCAAGTACAAGCCCAACAGATTTACTTTCCCAAGCAGAGTATTACAGCTTTGCTGTAACACTCCACTTGATGTATATGTATTAAAAAATCTTTATTAGTGATTACTGAGGGTTCAATTTCATGAAGTCATGGACAGGAAACCGAGAAAAGAAGGAAGAACCCACAGGGCCACAGTAAAGCCACAGCGGATGTACGCCCTCCCCAGGCCGCGCCCAGCCAGCACCTGGACATCCAGATCTACCAGCTCCCGGGTCCAGATCCCGCCCCATGCAGAGCGCCAAGATCTGGGGCCCAGCCAATACCGGACAGCCCCCCCAGATGAACCGACCAGGCAGTAGAACTCATGGAACTGGCAGGAGCTTGGGCGCCGGGCATGGTCCCCACTGATCCACCGGACGGCACCAACCTACTTAAAACCCCGGCACCCCCATGAGAGGTGCCCCAGTGAATCCAAGGAGGATATCGGCCCGAAACAGCGGCCGCCCGACACACCGGCCCACCCAGGACCAGCTAAGCATGCACCAGGACCGAGCCGCAACCGGGACCCCCGGCCCCAGGCATCGAGAGCCATCATCGACTAGCGGGCAGGACCAGCCATCTCCAATGGGGAGTGACGGAGGGAAAGAAGATGCACCAGGCCAGAGGGCAGCCAAACACCCAACCTGACAAGTAGACATAGACAGAAAGAGACACTCATACGTACCCTCCCTCTCATGCGCACACATTCTTACATATACAGGACACACGAAAAAAGGACGCTGTACACTCATTCATGCACCCCATATATACTCTATACTCCCAGGCCCAGGGACAGACGCCCCGATAGAGCACCCTGCCCCTGCACCCGGGAGACGGACCCCTTGCCCACCAGGACGGGGATAAGCAGACCGCCAAGGCCCCCACTCCGGCAAGAGTAGCCCCCCGCTAGCCTAGGTCCCCGACCAGACAACCTGATAATCTACCCGGGCTCCAACCCCTGATGGTCCAACGAGCAGGGACCATCTCCCCCTGCTCAATTGTGGTGTTGTTGCGTGTTGTTCTAATGTGCACTTAAAACAGAGGGGTGGGACATGGGAATACTGCCAGGTACCCCCATCTCCCTCCCCAGGCCCTCAGTGTCTAGATACATTTAAACAGTGGGTACCGGCACCACAGGCGAGGCCCCGTATAAGGGGCCCCGCCTCCAGTGCCGAGGCGCACCCACCGCCAGGTCCCTACATGTGCGTGTGTCATGTTAATGTTGCAAGTGTAAGTGTCTAAGTTGCTCAATAAAATTGGGACCCCGGCCGCCACCGGGTAGCGAAGACGGAAACTCCATCCCGCACCCCAGTGGTGTGCCCACGTCCCAAGGCCTTGTGAATGGTAGAATGAAGGAGCAGGTGGACAGAGGCAAATGGGGATGGGGAGGAAATAACTGGGGTGACACGATGCCAACCCCAGGGAGCCAGCTCCCCTGCTGACCCCAGTAGACACCCCCGTTCAGCTGATCCACCAGGGGCGGGAGGCCCCAGCACGTCAAGTCGGGGCCCACGGCAGTGGCCCCTCCGAGCCCCATGGGGGCCCAGGCCATCCGCCCACCCCCACCCGAGGGGCAGACCTAAATCCCTCCATTCTACATTCAAACTACTAACAAAACAAAACACAGGACACTAGACACCCAGGCTGAGTTTAGGCCACCCTCCCCCCTTACACCCCAACCCCCCCTTATGCTTAGTAAATCACACTGTGCCTGGAACACCTACCTATTTGCCTTTTCTCCTCCCAATATTTTGCGTCTGCTTACAGAAATGCCCAGATTACATATTCATCAAGGGTAAATGTGCTAAATGGATTGCCGGTGTCTTGCTGCTGGTTTAACAGGCGCAATGTGCTCTGCGCCATGTTGATAGATCAGCCAGAGCCTGTTTTTGTGATGCTGTGCGGTTTGAACGGGTTTTAACAAGTGCAAACTATTCATAAATTAGACACATGGTGTCTGGAGATCATTTTAGAAGTAAATATGTACATACAGAGTTACTGTCTAAGGTTCAGACAGGATTTTGGAGACTTCAGATAGAACTCAAACACAGATCTCCTGTAAGATGAGGACAAGACGATCGAGTGTTTCGACAAGCTCAGCTGGATTTTTTTTTCCGTAATGTCTCATTGATTTTTGGATAAATGAATACAAATTCCTTGAGAATCAGACAGTTTAGCAAACTACAAACAATTCTTCTATTAACCTTTCCAGAGAAACAACATGAATTCAAATGACACATAAGTATTGCATGTCTTTAAAAAGAAAGAAACATAGTTTTTCTTTCTAATCTCTGAAAATATTTGACACACCTGTGCTCAAGCGTAAATACCGTCAACTGGATGGTTGCTCTCAACAAGAAATACCAAACAAATTCAGGAATAGTAACAAACATACTTTACAGAGTCCCGTTTGGGTCCACTAGGTATTGCAAGCCATGGAACTGTGAACAGACATCATCTGAGCATGCATCACACTTGGCATTTTACAACAGAGGTCAATCACTGTGACCTCTTCACTCTTGTATTTTATGGTTGGACTTGGGCAGTGGACTGTGATGCGGGTGGTGGAGAGAGGTTAAGAACATTACAGCTCAAGATCTCATTGACTCCTGTGGGACGAGGAGTCGGAGCTTGTAATGAGGCACTTAACTTCTCTTTTTTCTTCTTATCGGATGGGGGTTTAAAGAAGAAGGTACAAACCAACTTATTAATGGCTACTAATGTGTCTAGAGCCCTTAAAATAATGTTTCCCAACTAGAACATAGTTGAACTGCGGCTTATTTTGTGACAATGTTGCAGTAATAAATAGGATTATGTTCAGGAGGAAATATTTACGATTTACTGTTGACAGATTAGATTTATGCACCTATTTATTTATTTATTTTATGTTGAACTAAACATGAAAATACCATTTTTAAAGGACAAAAATCAAATCCAACAGTAATAAATAAGGTGACCTATAAAAATTAAATATATGTAATACATTCAGAATCTCAAAATCCAACATAAATAAAAGGTGCATAGAATTCGAAAGGTGCAGAGCATCTGCTCATATCCCCCTTTTCCACTAGTGCCGGTTCAGTCTGGTCTGTGTTGGGTCAGCCTGGCCCAGAGTGGCCTGGTTGTGGGTCCATTGCCATCTCAGGAATGCAGCAGTGAGAGAGAACATGGACGGGCTCAGCAACCAAACGTTCCAGTAAAAATCTCTCATCGCTAACCGTTTTCCGACATTACAGATTCCACTGCTGAAGCCAGTATCTCTATCTATCGACTCGCTCTCCCATTGCTCTCTCACCTTTTATCATAAATGCCATCCATTTCTGCAAAGAACTTCCAGTGCTTGCAGTTGCACTTAAAAAAAAAAAAAATTGTTTCCCCCAGAAATGTTTGGAACTCGCTGGAAGCCTCGCTGTCACATCACTTCACACCAATGGCCGCTGGCTGCTCTGCTTTGTGACCGCATACCATGGAGGCCGCCATTGCTCCTCCATTGCTGTAGTACCTCCATTTGGCCACTAGGCCCCCATTGAAAAGCATTTGACTTTAGACACGTTAAATGTCTAAAGTCCAACTTTAATGCGTGGTGCCCATTTTTAAAAAACTTTCTATGGCTACATATTCTTCCTGAGATAACGCTGGGCTCATAAAAAACATGGGCACCAGGCTGGTTTTCATAAGATAATTTTTTGAAATATTGCATAATTAATGAGGGGGCCGAGCCAAGTTTAGCATCAGAGCTAAAGACGCGGGAGCAGAAAGGGGCGTGATTACGACCGAACTACACGCCCATACACGCCCTGCGAGGGCAGAGTCTACAGTGAAGATCCCGCCCCTATTCCCTTTTTAGGAACATGCTTCGTCAGAGCTGGGGAGGAGGAGTCTGTGAATCCGCCATGAATTCCCCCATGAAAGTGTGTCATTCTGGTAAACGGGGAGGAGTGAGGAGGCGCTGTCTATTCTTTTTTACAGTCTATGCTTCATACGCACACTCCAAGGCCAATCAGTAGCTATCGCTACGTAGGTAGGAATGAGAGTGACACCACTTTACTGAACTAATCAATCCATAAGTGTTGGGTCGCCTTGGCCCACTTCAGACTGAGCCAGAGGTAGTCAGAAATGGGCTGACCCAACACGTTCTGTGCCAAGCCGACCCAGGTGGAATAGGAACAATTAATTCCTACTAATTCCACATGTCATCTTAAGCATATTTTCATAGGTAGAAAGAAAATATTCTTAATAAGCAGATTGGAAAAAAACATTGAATAGTGGATCCAGATGCACATATTTAAAACAGAGGTTGTGAGTTCCTTTGAGTTTACAACCCCGGAATGTGGAATGTGTTGCCTTCATTTCTGCACTCTGTTGATTCTATTCGGAGGCAGCTGAAGACAAATTTTTTTCAGGCTCTCTTTTAACTAGTTTTAGGCTGTATAATGTTCTATGTATGCTCTTTTATCTTTTCTTTAATGTTTTTTTTTCTTCGCTTGATCACACTAGTAGATATACACTTATTTACATTGTTTTCAACTTTATCTTATAATCATCTAGATATTTTATTTTCTTTCGTTTCCTTACTGAAGTATCTCCTTTAACTGAAATGCAGTGTTGCTTAGCATTATCCCTTAAATGTTCCTCTAAAATCCTCTAAGTTCCTCTAAAGTCCATTTTCTATATTTGTCCAAAAATCGAGATATTTTCTAGTAAAAAAAAAAAGTGGTCTATACCTATTTTGTAAACAGTAAATTGTTATGGCTCAATGTTACAAAAGATTGAAATTGGAATAAATCCTTATCTTTATGTGTTTCCTCATGCTTCTAAACAATAGTTACATAGTAATACAAATATGGTATGAATTATATATGGAATTCTGAATTAATACATTCATTTTAAACATTATTACGATACAATTTGGGGTTTTAGAATGTAAAAGAAAACATCATTATTTTTAATCACTTCCCAAAACTATTTAAATTTTTAGTTACTCTATATCATCATCAAGTTATTGGCTAAAATTATAAAAAGTATCAAATATGATTAATTTTGTCTTACTAAAATTTAAAACCTATTCCTTAACATCATCACCTGTTTACATGTTAAAGTCTTCTCCTGTTGTTTGTAATAGTTGATTTTTATCTTCAACAACAACAAAATATTTGTATGGACAGTAAACAGTAAAAGTTGTTGCAGCTTATTTCATTATATATCTCTCTAATATCTTTTCTTATTACCTCTGCCAAGAAGGTTATGTTTTTGTCTATCAAGGGAGCTGACCCAGTGATGATACCTGATGAACCTCTGCTAACTGCATATACGTTTCTTTGTTTTATGTTCTGGCTATCAATTTTTAGTGAAACTCTACAAAATATTGTTTTTGTGTGTTAACACCAACAATTTCATAAATGTTTCTAAAGTGTATAGAATGCCCCCAAAATCCAGAGTGAAGAGCTTCCGAGGATTCCAAAAACTTTATCAAAAGAGACATGTTGTTTTTTTTCTAAAGGGGACTTAATGGCTGACAAAGTTTTTTTTTTACCATCAGTAATAAATTAGATTTCTTTATTTTTATTACAAATATTAATAGCGTGAAAATGTAATCTCCTTATTTTTAGGTACAGTTCCATAAAAAGGTTAAAGAATTCATTCTTTAATTAGTCACTTTTACTGATTGGTTATATTTATTAAGATTTGAAACTGATTTTGTTTTTGATAACCAACAGCACTTAGTTATTAACTGTAATGTCTTTTAAAGTAACTGATATTTACTACACCTCTAATTGAATGTATTTGCATTTTCCTCAGTGATATTTTTGATCAACTGAATAAATGTCTATTATGAGATACCGGACTACAGCCGCAACATCTTGTTCTCTATTTGAAGCAGGTCGTATTTCTTTCCTAAAATATAAATAAAGCCAACATAGCTGTTCTGTCCTGATCTGAATTTGCAGTGTTGCTCATAACCAATACTGTATTTTTATTTTTGTAACATAATAGTTTAAACAGGACGTATTTTGTCTTTTAGAAAATGATTTTTGTAAAATAAAAAAAGCAGAAAAAAAGCCTAACATCAGTTGTGTTTCTCTTGCTTTATCTATTATTGACACTTTACCAATCTCCATTTTATCAAGAAACATCAGTTTGACGAGACAAAATACAATAGCGGGTTTCATTGTAGTTGCCCTGTGATGAGCAATTGATTGAGCTTTAAAACACTTCTTTAACCAGCAACATTTAACGAGAGCCAGTTCTTATTTACAACAAGGCATTTAAACTGCAGCAAAGGTAGACTGTAAGAGACTGAGCCATCACAAAAACATGATTTTTAAATCAGTTTCTTGGCGACCATTTTGACACTTTGAACAAAACCTAAAAAACAAGAGTAATAAAAGCATAAATGGTAAACTATATGAAAGCAGACAAGAAAAAGGTACATATCATTAGCATTTTTCACAGCTTATATTAGTGATTAGGAGCTGCAAACTGAAATAAGGAATAACAAGCAATGCACATTTTTTTAATTATTGCAGCAATACAGGTATTGGAGTGTAAACAGTCTCAGCAATTGATTGCACAAAGTTAGAGAAAGGCTTTTAAATATTTATGATAATTTCACATTTTGTCAGATAAAATTATCCAAATAAGCAGCTACAGTATATCACTGGGAACCCAGGCATCAACAGGGAGAACATGCAAACTCCATGCAGAAAGACCCTGGGCTGGGATACAAACCCACAACCTTCTTGCAGCAAGGCAACAGTGCTAATCACTGCGCTACCGTGCAGCCTATAAATGTTCTAGTTATAGAAAAATATGCTATATTATAATTATATTCAATTTTGAGAAGCCCTGCTAATTGCATGTAGTCATAAATGTTGATTCAATTAATTTTACTGAGCAAGTGTATTGAGAAAGTAAAAAGGATCGATTACTTTCATTAAATTAATGGCAATTTCAAAAAATATAATTAACTTATTTGTAACATTCTTATTATTTGGATTTGGATTATTTTATTATCATGCATATAAAACTTGTTTTTTTTTCAGTTATATCTTACTTATGTTTTGCTGTTACAGCGTTGAGGTAAGTGTAAATGTGTTATTAAATAACTTTGTTTGGTCTAGAAGATTTTTATTAAAGGGACAGTTTGCATTTTTAGACATGGAATTGTATTCTTTCCTTAAGAGCAGCATAGTGTATACACATTGACCCGACTCTGTGACCAGCTCCTGGTCAGAGGTCTTGCCGTTGGAAGCTTTTCAAGTGAGTAGTCCCGGCTAGTTTTGGGGCCATCAAACTGTGATGTTTTACTTAAGAATATGAAATGTATTTGAAAGCATGATTCATACCTCACTTTTACTCAACAAACTATACCTTTAACAGCATTTTTTGCATGAATTGTGTAATATTTCAGCATCAATTGATAATATTTTATACTTTGCTATAAGCTCACAGCTTGTTAACTGCTCGATGCACAGGCGGGTAAGAAAAAGGAGTAGTCAGCAGAGATTAGGTAAATGTCACTTTAAGAAAGCTACCACCAAGGCAGTATATGAGCTCTTCAAACGAAACTCATTTGTTTCTTCCCAAGAGCAAAACCATTCCCGCCTGCATGCATTTATGTGTCTGTCATAGCACATAGGCAAGAAGCCAGCGAGAAGAAAGTTAAGGTGAGGAAGATTTCTACACAAAAACAGAAAATTAAACTGTTCGATCCATACTTTCCCTCCCACCTTTGCAGATTCACACAAACACGAAGCAGTTTTTGGGGGAGTAACATTCCACATGGAAAATATGCAACCCTAAAGCCTCCGGGCCCCCCTAAGAAATGAAGACGACCGTTACTGTAGCAACCCTTAAACAACAGCAGCACACAACATCTCTGTGATGGACAGCACACTCTGGGAAGCCAGCACACAGGTGTTATTTTCTTTCAAAACAAAAAAGGATGGTAAAAAAATGTAAAAGCACTAATGGTTTTTAATACACAGAAAACAACTGCAAATGTTCTTTATTTTGACAAGAGAACTCTATGACTTCAAAACTAATGTTTTGTCTTTGTCAGGAAAATAAATCATATTTTTTTCTTTTAACAGTCTTTAGTACATTGTACATTTACCTGAGGCCTGAGAATAATCTGTCCTACAGTGAGCATATGCTGCAGTGCAGGTACCCAAGCAAACTGTAAATATTAGTAGTGGTGTAATGGTTGCTTTTGTTTGCTGTAAGGTTCTGTTTTCCTCTGATTACAGTACCAATAAGCTTGCCTTACTTTGATGATCATCCAAAGGAATTAAAGGGAGAGAGAATGTAAAACAGTATGTCAACACTTGGTGTTTTAAAGTATATAAATGTATTAAATATCTAAGTGTTAATAAAAAGTAAAACATGTGAAACATAACGGTATTCAGAGGGGGAGTGGGAGTCGTGCCTGACTATGTGTTAGTGGCATAGAGTGCTGGTCCAGTTCTCACAAAACACTTGATCAGCCTAATTAAAAGAACCTTGGCATGATACATTGTGCACAGCGGGGAGTCAGGCTGCATGCCAAGTCTGCACTCACCTCCTCTTTCTCCCACACATATTCAGACACCGACATCAACCACAACAGCACGAAGCATGAAAGAGAGAGCGAAAGCAAATTCTGGGCTTCCTCTCAAGAAGCTTGGTGCTGCAATTCAGCAAAAAGGAGTCAGCTTTTGAAGCACAGCAGAGACAAACACAGTCAGCAATGTATCTACTGTCAATGACCACTAGCTCTCCTGTTTGTCCACTTAGACACCTGATTTTTAGATTGCGTCATTGTAGGCGACCCGTGAAAGAAAACCAGTCACTTGGAACACTACTATATATAGATATATAGTGATGCACCAATGTTTACCAATACTGGTATCAGGGCAGATACCGTTCTTAAAGTTAACAAATACCAAGAACCGATACTTAAAATGTGTAAATTCTGCAATAATTTTACAGAAAATGTTTTTCTCTTGAAATTTAATTTCATTTTACGGTCATTTATAGTCCGGCTTGAATCGAACCAAATGAGTTTCAGAAGCTCAACTAAGTGGCCGATCAGTGCATGTTTGGACTGACGAAGAGACGGTGCATTGTGATTGTGAATATCCTGCTTTAACTCCGCCTACTTCACTCCCACCAGCCTCTGTTTACTGCCTGAGAGCAGCTCGAAGCTAACCGTAATAATGCTAGCACGTCATAGCACATGTCACCATCGATCATCGGGGAGTTGAACATACTTCTTTTAATCATTTGATTTACTGAGTGACATGTAAACTGGGACTCGGCTCTCAACAGGGGCTAAGCCCTTAGTCTGATTAAAACAAAAAGCTCTATTTAGATGTGCATGTAAACGTACTGGAGCCGTGTTACACAGCAGTGAAGGAGGCTCGCCTGAGCATAAAAAAAAGAAAAGACTTAACTGCATCACTGTTTTTGTTGAATATGTTTTTGTACCTTTACTAGGTTCCAGAGGGAGTTTATAACTTTCGGAAATCTGAGTTTGATCAGAGATTATTTCATTACGCTGCATTAGTATTAATATCTGCTTTGTTGTAAAGGCAGCTCTGTTGGCTCGGTAATTTAGACAATAGGCTTTTGACAGAATTACTTTAACTTTCCGTTAATGACGTTAAAACAAGGCTATATTTAGTTGTATAAAAATGTGTAGAAATTAACGGCATCAAAACTATGAATGAACACATGATGTATGGAATTACTGTATGTACTTAAACAAAAAGGGTGAAATAACTGAATACATCTGTTCTATTTTAGATTCCTCAAAGTAGCCACCCTTTGCTCTGATTACTGCTTTGCATTCTCTTGAGCTTTAAGAGGTAGTCACCCGTAATGGTTTTCCAACATTTTTGAAGGAGTTCCCAGAG